>VWYP01012707.1:0-142852 GCA_013400435.1 Pycnonotus jocosus | reverse complement strand
GGGCCACGTACCGCTACACGCCGCTCCTGGCCTGGCTCCTGACGCCCAACGTGCTCCTCGCCGAGGCCTTCGGGAAGCTGCTCTTCGTGGCCGGGGACCTGGCGGCTGCCGTCGTCGCCTACCGGGCCCTGCGGCGCCGGGAGGCCCCCGCCAGCCGCGCCTGTGGGTGCTGCGCCGCCGCCTGGCTCCTCAACCCCCTGCCCATGGCCGTGTCCAGCCGGGGCAACGCGGAGGCGCTGGTGGCGCTGCTGGTGCTCGCCACCCTGTACTGGGTGGAAGCGGGCAGCGTGGGCAAGGCCGCCGTGTGCTACGGGCTGGCCGTGCACATGAAAATATATCCGCTGACCTACGCGCTGCCCATAGCGCTCCGCCTGAGCTCCGGGCCGGGCCGCGGGGAAGGGGCGCTGGATGCGCCGGGTGGCACAACGGCAAAGTTCACGTTTTTGGCGCGCCTCTGGCACCTTTTTGTAAAGGTGCTGAACCGCGACGTGCTACTCTTTGGAACAGTTGCCGGATCGGTGCTGGCTGCCTTGACTGTGACATTTTATCACCTCTATGGCTGGGAGTTTTTGGAGCATGCCTACCTCTATCACCTGACTAGGAGGGATATCCGTCATAACTTCTCTCCCTATTTCTACATGTTATACTTGACAGCAGAGAGCAAATGGAGTTTTGCTCTTGGGCTCGCAGCTTTCCTTCCCCAGCTGCTTTTGCTCCTGATTGTGTCTGTAGCGTTTTACAAAGATCTTGCCTTCAGTTGTTTCCTACACACCACTATTTTTGTGACTTTTAACAAAGTATGCACATCCCAGTATTTTATCTGGTATCTCTGCCTTTTGCCCCTCATAATGCCTAGCATTAAGATGTCCTGGCATCGGGGTGTGCTGCTTCTCTTTCTGTGGTTCATCGGACAAGGCCTGTGGCTTACTCCTGCATACTTTCTGGAGTTCAAAGGATATAACACTTTCTTATTAATATGGTTGGCAGGCTTGCTTTTCCTTTTAATTAATAGCCTCATAATTGTTCAGATTATTTCACATTATCAAAAAGAAACACAAGTTGCAAAAAAACTGAAACAACGTTAATAAATTGACCAAAATCCAGAAACAGCCCTACTGTTCTTGATAAGGCATAATGTATCGTGACCAGCATTTAATTTAACAAAAGTGCACCTAAGTTGTATTAGAGCACATAGTGTGTAAATGTTACTGTTTCAGGGCCATGAGAGCACTGATCAGCCTCAGTTACCCTGAGCAGCCCCAGTCCTGCCCTGAGCGTTGTCAGCAGGTGTACCTGTCTGCTGTGTGGGTCTTGAGACTGCATTGCAACCCTCTGCTGCACTGCATCCAGCTCTGTCCTCTTGACTAAAATCCTTGGAAGTACCCTGAACCAGTTCATCACTTAACTGTGTTTGGGCCTCTGATGAATGGGCTCTACCCATCTGCACTGACTGTCTTCACCTGCTGTCTCCAGAGACAGTGGGACTGTGCCCTGCTCTTTGACCCCTGGCCTCCCTCAGTTCCTGCTCATACTCTCTCATGGAGTAGCCCTGGCACCCTTTTTCTCATTCTCAGTGTTAGTCTGCTTGTTGAGTACTTTGGCCTTTGAATAACACAGAAGATTATAAGGGTGGAGTTTAATTATAAAATTGGAGTTTGACAGTTTTGTACATTCCAGTAGGTCAGTGGGCTGTTTGGCAAGGTAATCACTCAACATTTATAGTGGGATTATTTTTCCTTTTGTTTCCACAGTTACATTTGTACTATGCACTGTTTGTGGCCTGTACTGTGGCCTGTACTATGTTATTAGCTCTTTGAGACTTTTAATTTATTTTAGAATCCAGAATGCCACTCTTTCATTATTTTTGTATATTCTGTTCTGTTTGAATTTTTGAATAAATTTATTCCCCTCGCCATGGAGGAAGATTTTCCCTTATACCTGTCTTGGATCACAGAGGTGTATAAAGCTTAAATATCAGGTTTTTCCTGCCAGGTTCTAGGAAAAAGGCTACTGTCTTAAATTTCAGTTAATGTATTGTGGGTGTTAACAGTAGTAAATGCAGAGTCAAAGAACAGTTAGAATGGCACCTGTGTCCCAAAAGCCCTAGAGTTTATACCAAAACAGTAATTGGAAATGTTGTTTCTCAGTTGTTTCCCTACTATTAAAAAAAATGAAAAAGGAATTGAGGAAATTGAGCAGTTGCCAGAAGAAAAAGGAAGTTTCAAAATAGGAAGCTCAACAAGGTGTCAAAACACTTTTTTTTTCCCATAGGAGACACAGGAAGATTTGGAATTGAGCCAGGTGATAGTGAGAGGAGAGCAGAGCCATTTTGGAATCAATAATCTCAAGAATATCCCATGAGAGGTCTGATGTACACAGCTTTTGACAGAGGTGGAAACTGACAAGGTATTTTATTAAAATCTAGTTTAAATAGGCATATGCCAAATAGAAGAATTTTCATATTTCCATCACCTTTTAGTTACATCCAATGCAAAAGTGAAACCCCTAGTGTCTAACACAGAGCAGCGCTTCAAGGCAAAATAGCTTCAACCACTGGGTGGAATTCCCAGTGGTATCACTGGGAAAGGGTATGGCCAAGTGGATTTGCCATGCTGCCTCTGAACTATGGTGTCTCCTGACCAACCCTCTTCCTCAGGACTGCAGTGACTTCCAGCTACCTCATGTACAGGATTCCCTTTCCTGGCTGTAGTGCCACCTCATGAGATGGAATTACAGTATTTTGACCTGTGAACTTTTCCCATTGCTTCTCAGCCCCATTGAGGCCATTATATGAAAGGAGAGGAAACCCCTGAGCCCCCACAGCCCAGAGCCAAAAGGGCATGTTGTCAGGAGGTGTTACCATGTCCTTATACCACTCTGGCCCAGTTTAGACATTTTGATATGTTAGAAGGACGATTTCCCTGTAATTTCCATGGTCAGAGTGTTGGGGGGTGTTTCTGCTCCCCGACTGGCAGGCTTTTCTCTGCCATCTGCCTTCTCACTTGCCTTCAGACTCTGAAAATCCTGACAGCCTCTTTGTAAATCCAGATAAGGCAATGGATATTCTTTTGACTGTCTTCATTTTTTGGAGCAGACATGGCACTGATTTCCAACTTTGTCTAGGATAAAGAAAGTTTTATAACACTAGCTTGTCTACATCTTCCGCTAGAGGTGTATCAGTCAAAAAAACTGGTGGCATAAGCCACTTGCACACAGTTTTATATTAATTAGCAGGACACTTTGTGTGTGCTGTGAGTGTGTGAAGCAAAATCATCCCATGTGGCTTTATTCTCCAAGGCAGATTTGGATATACCCAGCTTCAGCAGAAGACTGAAGAGGTTCCTCTGTGCAATACTTCTGCTCACCCCATCCTGATGTCCAGGCTATGGCTCATTTTCCTTTGCAGCTGATCTTCCATTATCTGTTACACATTTTTCTGTTGTGAAAAGCATGTTTTCTTTCTGCAGAGCAATGTTCTGTATCGCTTTAACAGACCTACTTAGGCTGTTTGGAGACATTTCCACACCTGTTTTTCCCTTCCTGTTGGCAAAGAGAGCACATGCAAGCCAAAAGGCATTTCTTACCTCAAAAACCTTCCAAAAACCCCAGCATTTTAAGTTACTGTATTCATTACAGAATTGTAATTTTTTTTAGGTAAGAAGTAATTTCCTTATGAAAAATACATTCTTGTCTTATTTATTGCTAAATCATTTTGAAAAGGGAAAATTTTCAGCAATTTGGCATCATTTTTTAGAATACAAATTCTGAAGCAGCAACAGGAACTGAAGGATACCTTCCCTTTGCAGGTCAGTACCAGTCCTGCAGTGATGATTTGAGAAAGCCATGCATAAGCAAGTTATAAAAAGGCTTTTAAAAACCCCTAGATTTACAGTCATCATTTTAATAATCCAGGATGAGTCCCTCTCTTTGCAGTTGTTTTCTAAATCACCCAAATGTGTTTGCGATTCAGAAGTAATTCAAGTGACTCATAAAAAGCTGGATAAGAGAAATAAACCGAAGGAGACAAACAAAAAGATATTTGAGAGTTTAGATCTTGCAAATTGCTTTGAAAAAAAATTACTCCATAGTTAAATGGAATTGAATAACTTTTTTCATTTAAAAAAAGATTAAAATAATTTAATGGAGTACTAAATAAGTTATAGTTGTTGAGCAAGTTATGGTGGATAGTTATAATGTCCTTAAAGTGTACCAAATTCATTTCCTCTGGAACATTTATTGCTTTTGATGCTGTTCAAATTATTTTGCTTGATAACTTTGTGTCCATTTATCCTCTGCTAATTAGGAACTGAAGTGTCTGCATGTTAGTGTTCTTTCCTTACCATGGGTTGCAAAACTGTAATGCCGGCTACTTTGCTTTTAAAAGGCTGAAATATCCATTGAAATGTGTCTCATCTGCAGAAAATTTTCACATTGCACTGAAACTGGCCCTTCAGCACAAAGTGCAAGAGAGGAAAAAGAAAGGGAAAAGAAGAATCAAGAAAAGGAACATTTTTGCCTTGATTTTTACACTGTAGCCTGTTGTCCAAGAACTCGTGACTAGATTCTCAGGTGACTTCACGCAAAGCTCAGCATTTAACAATGATTTGCTTTAAAGTTTATAAATGCAAAAAAGCAGGGAAGGCAAAAATACAATAAATATTTCCTTCAGTTTTAGTGTGAGGATGCTGAATTACCATGTATGATACAATGTACTTTGTCCTTACTAAGTTTTTTGTGTGTGTATTACTTGCATTGTATTGACTCCTGTGATAGCAAAGAAAGCAATTAGGTGCACTAAATGGAGCTAATCAGCTATCTTTTTCAAAGAAACCATGAGGCTTTTACATTTAACTGCAAGGAGAAACTCCATCATTTTTCATAACATTGTATAGAAAAAGTAAATGTTAAAAGAGAGTAAATTATGAGCAAATGGTTTGCTTTTTTTATCTGAGAAGAATGACTCATCTACTTCAAAAGGGCTGCAGAAATACACAGGGAACCTCAAAATATATGGGGCATTCCTCATATATTTCCCAAAGACAGCTGCAGAATGCATGTCCTAGTGATAGCAGCTTTATGAAATAGGATTACCCTGGATTTAGGACAAACCCAACCACTCAAGCAATTTTCCTGCTTCAGAGCATATTTATGTGCACTATACTCACAAGCCCAAACATTTACCTGCACATAGAGAGGCAAAAAGAAAAATCCCAGTCAATATACCTTCAAAAAACATTTTTCAGAGCTATCCTCTGCAGAACAGGTTCCTTAGATATTTCTTATATTTAGCACTCAAAATCTCTAGTGGCTGTAAAAATGCATTACATAATTTTGATGCATATGGAAAATAAAATCATATGCTGGAGGGATCTTGAGGTGTAATACACACAATAAAGAACCAACTAATTATGTATTTGAAGGTGCACATTCCACCGCTATCCTAATGTTCTTCGTTATAAAAATCTGCACTAGTCTCATTTGCGTAGGAGACTTCTTTCAGTCTTTATGCATGATGAATGAGATCAGAGACCTACATTTTGTACTAGTGAAAGTATCAAAAAGATAAAAATTTCTCCTGATGCACTACCATTGTTTTGAGTTTTTTTAAACTATATTTCTTTTAAGACATCAATAAATCGATGCAATAAATTCATGCAACTGTTGCATGCATTTTTAATAGCTGGAATATCTCTTTTTCTTTAGTATGGTGAAGAAGACCAAAATTTGTCGTTTTTTAATGGTTTAAGTTGATAGTACTTTGAGCAGAATTCCTCATGGCCCCTTTCTGATGCATGCTGAGAGGTGTAGGGGCTTCTGCAGAAGAGGTCACTTACTGGGCTGCAGCCTTACTTCATGTACTGAGAAAGCTTTAGCTGCAGTCTCTTATTCTTCTTCGAGCTTAACTTTCAGATGTTAATGATCTCCTGAGATAAAACATTTCATAGCTTGCACATAAAGAAATTACACATAAGAGATCCTCCCTACTTTTCATGGAAATTGGTGGGGAAGCCTGCTAGAACATCTGTGGGAGAAATGTCGAAAAGAAAGTCTGTATCTGATTAGCTACAAAGACAACTTCAGCCTTGGAAAACAGCTGAAATGCAGGCAAATTGAGCACTAAGCCCATACTGTGAAATTCCAGTTATTTATATGAAGGATATTTGATCAAAACTGCTTTCCCATTTTACAGGAGGAAAATGGGATCTTGATAGCAAATGTCGGGATGGCTGAATATAACTTGTCTTCCTTCACATTATCATAGGGTTTGTAGAATGTTATATGCTACAGTAGCACTTGTGGGGTTGTACAGGTGTGACTTGCAAAAGCTATTAGGCAAGAGGTTGTTAGTAAGCAGTTACTCTGAAACTGCTTTTCGAAGGTTAACTCAAGTAAAACCTGATTCCTGTTTCACAAGTCAGCAGCTGTGTTAATTGAGATGGTACTGTTTTGACAGCAATTTTCCAAGGAGGACTGCACTCTGTGGCCCATATGCTTCCACTCTGTGCAGAAGAACATTAATTCAAATCCCCTGGTGATCTGACAGTCAACATTTTTTAATCTATCCCGTGTCCCTCCTACTGATCCAATAGATTGAATTAGCCAGGAAGCAGGCTTAGAAAACAAAGTGGAAAACAAAGTATGATAATCCTCCCCTTATTTTCCATCCCACATAGTGTGAATATGTTGAATAATTAAGATCACCTCTTGGAAGAACAGAGTCCCATTTGAGCTAGGTGTTACAGTACTTTGTTAATACGAAGTATTTTACCCAAATGCATCTGAGAGAAAATTGACTGGTTGGACTACATGGACTTTTGTCAAATGATAATAAAGCTACTGATAATTTATGTCAGCTTCAATGTTAGCACTATTTTGTCGTATCTTTCTGGGATATATACATATACATATATATATATGTATGTATGTGTGGGTGTGTAAAACAGTAACTAAAAATAGCAATGCTTGTGAATTTTAGTTTTGAGCTTTCCTTTCTCAAAGACTTTGGAGGACACATGCAGCCATATACTCACTAAAAGAGAAAAAAATTTATATCTAAGAGAAATAATAATTAATTAATAACTGATTATGTTGTCCCCACAACTGACACCTTCGTGAAGAAAGTAGCACTTTTTTTTATACACAGTCTGGAAATTCACATAGATAACAAGTACTTCACCTTAAAAGTGTCAGATGTATTTGAAAATAGATTTTAATTACCATTAGCACTTCCAAGTTTAGTGCTGGCATCAGCCAGCTTGTTAATTCCAGCAGTACAGGAACTGAAGTCATGACCAATTTTCCTTCATGCTCTAATAAACTGGCTGATTGTATAAGAAAGTTTGTTGTTCAAAGTGAACCAAATGTTGTTTGTTCACTGGAAAGAAATACTGCATGGCCAGGACCAAAATTTACATATGCAGGGTGGAGCAAAGTGATCAAGAAACAAGGACAAAAAGTGAGGCCCCAGAGACCTTGACTGTTGTCTCGCCTCTGTCACTGATTTATCATGAAGAAGTGATTGCAGCTTGCTGAGCTGTTTGCCAGTTGTGATGGCTTGATACATTTAATTGGCACCTTATTTGAGCCATGATGTCTCCTAATCTATTTCTGTAACACACTGCCATAAGTGATTGCAGTCTTGTTTGAAACAATTATAAGTCTGACTGACAGTAAACTGTAAACACTTAACTAAAGACATTTTGATTACAAAATATTCTCCTTTTTTTTTTTTTGCATATATTTAAACTTCTTTTGTGGGATATGTTAGGCTCTCATGTGCATTCCAGCATTGCATTTTTAGGAGAGGGTAAATTACTGTTGAAGTTAAATGAAAATCTGGAAGCAGATAATAGAATTAATGGTAAAAATCTAGACAATATAGGAAAATAATTTAGAAAAATTATAGTGAGCTGATACCATAATTAAATAAGATTTTAGTGTTACTGGTCTGCTTAGATTGCATTGGAAATTCATATTGAGAATGTATTGGGAAAATACAGCAGACAGCTCTGCAGATGGTATAAATAGCTACCTCAGATGTGACAGATAATGGCTCGGGAACTGTGTCTGTATATTCATAAAAAAATATATTATGCTGTTATCCAAGAAAAAAGTTACTAGTTGTGTAACTCTGTGAAGGCAAATTACACTTCTGCATTCATATACAGGTGAAACGATTTATTTGCCTGGATCTTTCTCCAAAGCTTTTGTTAAAAGAGGCACAGACTACCGAATTGAAATCTGGACCAGATGTGCTGTGCCAGAAGCAGTTACAGGGAGCTCTACATTTGCATCAACCTTGTAGGCTTCCTGAACAAGTGCTTGCTGAGCGCTGGAGGCCATAGCAGTGGTGGGAGTGCACAAATGCAAATTTCCCCATAGCGTGCCCAGAAGTGATTTCTCTACAGTTCTTAAGGTACCCAGATGTTGCCTTAATCTATACTATATCACTGTATGTATCTTCTCATAAATCTATGCATATCTTAAAGAGATACCCTATATAACCATATATATTCTCATCTGTAATACTGCAGCAGCAAATTCAGGGACTTCATGCCCACCCTGACTGGATAAACATCTGCTAAGGATAAAGGAAGAGGCCCTTTTTGGTTTGCAAGGATATGTCAGTCAGGCCTGAGAGTGGAGGGGTAGAATTGTGTGGATTGAACTCCCCCTAGAAGGAAGGGGTGAAGTTCTTAGCTCTCCTAAAAAGACAATTTGGCTTTTGGAGATTGATACTTATGAAAATGGGGAATAAAGCTTCTCCTCATGTTGGAGACACAGGACACTGAGGGTGCTAAGTTTCATGGCTGTGGAACAACTGATGCAAATACACAGAAAAATATGTCAGGGACTATTAAATACCAAAACCATGGTCTTGGGAATTCAATAAGCAGCAAATCATGGTGAACTAATGAAATATTTCTAGGCAAATCTCACCTCTGTCTGGTTTTCCTCTGCATCTGTTGCTGGCCATATTGAGAGAAGGATACTGGTCTCATCCATGGTGGTTATTCATAAATTCCTAACCACACAAGTGTCCCCAGCAGAGCATTCCCATCACCAAATGTGCTCCATTACTTGGCTGAGCCCTTTATCTGACATGCCAAGCTGTGTGTCAGATAAATCCTCAGTTCTGAGCCTGGGTATCTGCTTGCTCTTTTCTTCCAGAGCAGATGCTACCAGAGTTGCCAGTAAACCACAACTGCATCTTGTTTCACTGGTATTTCACAGATGACAGCTAGCAGCTAGTAACAGATTGATAGGTGAGAAGGGGAGAAAAAGAAAATCAAATTTGACAGAATGGATCTGTGTGATCAAAAAGAGGTGGTTTTAGCTGGCCAGGTAATTAAAAAACAGATATATTGAGACAGCTTATTAGGCCAGGTTAATTCAAGCACACCAAACCCCTGGAGCTTGACTGCCTTCTTTCCCAAAAGGAAACAACGGCTTTCAAAAAAAGTCAGGAAGTGTGAGGGACAAACAGATAATTTGGCACAACTCAGTTACCTGTACTAATGATGACTTGTGTAATTGCAAAGTAAAATTAAGATTCAGCCCTTAGCTGAAGTTGTCTTCTGTTTTAACAATAGTTTACCTTTAGCTCTGGAATGGTATGTACTGCTGTCTAGGATGATTAGCTTAGCTTGTAGTTTTGGCTGAAGAAAAGAAATGATTTTTTTTGTCAAGAAAGTAAATCCTTTCTACAGACTACTGCAGTTGACAAGGCATACAGTTCAAGACTTTGGCACATTTGCCATCTAAAACGTGATTTAAGTAAAGAGGAAAAGGCAGCATTCCAAGCATAGCCAATGATGTCTGGCCTGGATTGACCCATGCTGAGAGATTGTTTTATCTCAGGAATTCAAGCCAGGCTGAAAACAGCTGTTGTGCTGGAGAGACTGGTGGTCTGGTCACACATGGGCTTGTGGCAGCGATCTTTAGTAGGTCCAGGCTCCTTGGAGACATTTCCTCCATGGATTGTACATGTGCCCTGTTGCACTCCTTCCCTCTGGCTAACCTCGGCATGGCATCTGCTGGCTCACAGGGAAAGCAGCAGTCACATTTTAAACTTCCTGCTCCCCATAACTTCCCTGTGAGAGCAGCCAAGCGCACCATTGAAATGTGACTTTGAAGAAAAGGAATTTACTTGTGTTCACAGTGGTTTGAATGTAAGAGTTAAACTTCACTCTATGTGGTATAGCTCAGAACTGCTCAAATATTACCTGCTTGACCACAGCTGCTAAGGCAAGTCCTGTGTCTTACATCCAGTTCCATGTAGATGTGATCCTGAGGTCTTTGAACCTGGCAGCTAACATTAACCCAGTGCAAAAGAACACCCTCTATTTCTCTGTCATTTGTTGGTTCTGGTTTTACAGTGATCCCCTGAGAATTCGAAGAAAGCTGTTGAATGCTTCCTTGCAATCTGGAATAGATTACTGTTGGGAAAGTTTCTGCTTTTGTCTAAACCAGATTTGTTTGTTTAATTATTCTCACACTAGCACATTTTCTGTCATTTGCCTGCAGGCAGGCTACCTCTTGACAGAGCATGGGTGCCACATTGACTCTTTCATCACAACAGGAGCAGAGATTGTTCTGCACTTGAGAGAGCTGCCTCTACTGTTTTTCACACTGAGATTAGAAGCCCAGGCAGATACATCAAAGATAAACAGGGTTGCCACAAGATGTTTGGAAATTCCTTCTTTAAAGCCACTAGTTAAGGCTGAGATTTGCTGCACTTTTTTCTCCTTGCTTCACACACACGTAATTTTGTCTTTGCCTATGCAGAGAGAGAAGTGAAGTTTTCTTACAGATGCATTACAGACAATTCAATGTTCATGCAAAAAAATTTTTTTTCAATTAATCAAGACTAAAACCATATTCATTTAGCAGTCTGGAAAATTATAATTTGATCTTTAGTGTTGATTAGTAGCTGGTATTCTGTGTAAATAGGAGATGTCAGTCAGGGACTGAGCTGCTTGAAATTTGAGCATTACTTGGACCTAAATTAAAGTGTATTTTCAAAAACTGACACAATTACTAAACCTAACACAATTACTTCTCATCTAGATAAGGTGCTAGAATTATTTCCAGTGTTCTGACTGCAGGCCAAATCAAAACAATTTACAAAGGAATCATGATGCATTAGTCACTAAATCTGCATAGTGTTTAGCAGCATAAGGGTCAGATATATTCATGAGAACATATAATCTTATGTGTGTTTGGTGAATGAATAAGAAAATAGGTATCCATTAGAAAAGAGGAGGATCAGAATATTGAAAAAAAAATGACACACTTTTACATGAGTATTACAGATGTTATTCCAATGACAGATGTCTGCAAAGCATGACTCAAGAAAACTAAAGGATATGCTTCAGCCATCAGAATTTAACTAGATACTATGCTGCCATATGGCATAGCTGTTTTCAAAGCAAATGCAAGGGGTTTTTTTTACTTTTCTGAGAGATCAGATGGCAAAGAAGTTGGTATCTAGCAGTTGTCCCACCTAGATCATCAGTATCTGTCAGTTGCATGGGACAGCAGGTAATTTTAATCTGGTAGCTTTTCAGTAGTTTATACAAATAATGTGTGCATTTATTTCCCAAACAAATACAAAAATATATAGTAAGAGCCCTGTGATAAATTAAACATGTTTTTGTGCAGTATTGACAAGTCACAATTTGATGCGCCAGAAATGTGTGCACCAGAAATCACTTCTTTTCAGAAGAAGTGATCTTTCTATCTTCAGGGACTTACCAGTAACACGTGTAGTGTGCAAACCTTCCTGACACCTGTGAGAACGCAGACTTCTGACCAAACACCTTCCAAAAGTATTACAGCCACTAAAATGTCTTTTATGTTACTTGAGCAGATGAGAAAGAATTGATAGCAACATAGGTTATCACCCAAAACAGATGATAAATGCTGTATTTGTGGGCTGTCTCCTATTAAAGGCTGCAGAACAAGCTACTGTGAACAGAAATCCCATGACAAGGTGAGAGCAGACCTCAGTGAAGTTGTTAAAGCATGCCACCTGTAATTTAGTTCAGAGCAGTAGGGAAGTGAGTTCCCCCAGCTGTCCCCACTCTACTGTGTGCTGGTTTGCATCACAGAGTGCAAATACATTGGAGTTTTGTCAGGATGTTTTTGCTGTGTCTCAGTGTGAAGGGGAACTTCCTTTCTCCCAGCAGCAGGAACATGGCAGTTCAATATAGACCAATTGCACCTGGGTCAAGCAGACTCCAATGGTTACGTTTTGATGAATTTGTGTTTCCAGTTGAATATCTATTACCATAAAAATTAATCAGAAAATATAGCAGAGATTTTTGTCAATTTAAAAAACCAAACCAAACCAAAAGAAGTGTAATTGATAGTAAACACAGTAATTCTGACAATCATCAGTCAAAAATCTCAATTTTTTTTTTTCCTTCTTGAAGCAAAATATGTTTTCTGATATTTCCATTTCAGTTTTGGATTAGGCTTTCCTGGATTGGCCATTTGACATAAAAAAAATTATGCAAGAAAAAAAGGAAGAAAAACATACAACACAGAAAAGCAAACAATCTTTTTTAAAAATCTTTTTTTATTATTTTCTGGACTAAAAAAACCCCCATGAGATCCAATCTGCTTCTGACAATCTTTTGACAAGCTGCTACATTTCCTTTCATTTAATTTAATTACAGAGTTTCTTCTTATTAACATATTGGAGAAGTTTCATGACTTCCTATTTGGGTGTTCTACTCAAAATGCACACAGATAATAAATAGTCGTTTGTCACAAGAACTGGGGATGGAGCAACATTTTATTAGTTCCTAACTCCCCTTTCTGATTGCAATGGAACAGTGGTCGTGTCACTGCTTCTGTTGCCAGTTGGCCATAGAACTACAAAAGCTAGCAAGGGACGGAGGTTCCCATCTGAAAAAGCACATTGAATACATTGTTATTGCCAGAATAAATTTGATTACAGGTATTACAACTAACCAAAATACAGAGAAAAATAAACAAACCTGTGATATGGCAAAGCCACCATTTGAACCTTTTTACTCAGCAGTTATTTAGAGGGAGAAATGGTAATCAAGTGCCTCTGAGGAGTTCTACTGATTCCTTGTTTTCACTTTTACTTCATCCACTACAATGTATTCTTATTTATTCTAAAAGATCCTTCATATTTTCAGGGGGTTTGTGTTCCCAATTATATCCCATAATTTTATTTCCTGATGGTCTATTTACAAGTTTAATCAAACACACACATATAGTTAGTGTAGATAATGCAGTTGAACTTCATTAAAAAACTGCAGGAAATTATAATAGCATTGTAATGCACCAGAGTGGAAAGATGTTCACTGCTGCTCTGTATTCCTGCTTTTGTGAAAACATACTTATTATCCACAAGTACATCCTAAAATATCATATCTGTTAATTGTGTATGGATTTATGTCACACTGGCAATTAACCTGTTTGCATCTTTAAATTCAGCCTTGTACTGGGACTAAGCTCTGCATCTAAATTAATCATGTTTAGGCCTCAGCAACCATTTTGCTTCCCTTAAATCAGATCACTTATTTCAAAACTCCAATAATACCTACAGAATTTCACCCAAGAATTGTTTAATAGTCTGAATTGGGGCTAAAATATATAATACTGGTACAAATATTTTTCTGGTCTTACAAAGCCATTTAATACACTGCAATAAATATTTGGTGTATTTACCATACGATCATTCAATGAAAGCCTCATATCCTAATCTTTCGCTGTAGATATTCTGTAGAAAGTAGAAATACTCTTTACCGTCTTGGACACAAATAACAGGTCACATCATGAGAGGGACCCCTGCCTTCTCCCTTTCACTTGCTTGGAAAAGAGTCAGGTCCAGCTGTGGACAAGATCTCTGTCTGTGGAACAAAGTCTGAGGGCACAAATGTCTAAGTGGCCATTTTCTCTGTTGCACTCAAGGCTGCTGTGCACAGAATGGGCACACAGTGCATTAACACAAATAGCTGATGTCCAAAACATTGCAAGGCAATTGAGCCAAGCTGAGTAATATCACAGCCATTTCCACACAATTCTTCTCTGAAAAATTCAAACCTCTTCTTCAATACAGAAGAAAAAAAAAAAAAAAAAACAAACAGCTTTCCTTGATGGGAAAAGAAAAACCTTTATCTAAAGGATTCTTTGTAACGAGTTCATTCCGAACAAGATAATCTCAAACTATAGCCCAGTCTGTCCACTGCATGAGGATGATCTGTCTGTGAATGACCAAATTACACTTGTGCAGGACAGTTTTCCTGTAAGACACAGCAATCTTACAGGTGTCCTAACAGCCTTTCTGGGCGTGTTTCCATCCAGGCAGCAAAGTTCAGATGCTGCTGCAATTCCCACAGCTTAGTCTTTACATCTGCATTAAGGGATATTTTTTTCTCCATTTTCCACGTAGGTCAAGTCAGGAGACAGCGGAAATCTTAAGTGCAACAAACTCAGCTTTCTGTTCTGAACCTGAGGAGCTGAAACCCCATGAGTGTTCAGGGCAAACAAACGTGATGCAACTGCAGCAGCTCTGGCAAAAGAGATGACGTTGGGGCAAAGGTGAAGCTGTCAGGTCAGCTGGGACCTGAAAGATCATGAAAGCTACAAATCTGCTGAGCATCACTGGCAGCTATTTTAACTGAACAAGCCAAGCAGAGAACTGGGGGTTACTTATAACACAGCCCAGTGCAGATTAAGTGACACTGACCACAGTGACTCATGCAGCCCAGGAGGTATCTCACCTGCAGCCCGGGAGCCTGAGAAGACTCCAAATCTCTTTACGTTTGCACTAATATTAGGGGCCACTTCTGTTTTGAATATGCAGAAACCACAATATTGCTTTTCTCTAAACTGGAACTTTGCCCTTCAAATACTGATTTTTTTAAATGTGACCACCAAATTCTGTCTCTTTCTTCATGAGAAATAGTAAGAGGAAGACTGCTGAGCGACTGACTGTCTTTCCTGGCTCTGTCCAATTAAAATCTCATATGCAGCACTTTTATTATTAGGTATTTTTTCCCCATTTCATGTAGATTTGGAGGGTGAGTGTTCAAGTGAAATATTAGAAGAGAAATCTGAACATATCTTTCAATGAACAGTACAGATGCATTATTAATTCAAATTTATCAAATTAGGCAGTGAAATGACAATCTCTTCTAGAAATTAAATATATGGTCATGAGTGTTTGAAAATTAGCAACCTTTTGTCCTTATTCTTCAGTGCACTGTGCAATGTTCTGCATAAAATTAGAAGACTTGTCTTTCAAAAAGATCCAACCATTTGATTTACTTTATAAAATGGCCTAAAGGAGGCAAAGTTTATGATACTTTCCCATAATTTTTGATTCAATCAAGGGGAAAGGCATTATTTTTGGAGTATATAATATCTGTTTTATATATATCTACTGCTCTGGTTGAGTCTGACAAGAAAAGATCTCTATAAATCAACAATACAAGAGTGACATTTAGAAACAGCAAATTTAAAAGAGAAATATGTTGCTGTTCTATTAAGGAGCTATACTAGCTGCCAGCTCCTACAAAAACTGGAAAGTTGCCACTCCACATGCTTGGTATCATACCAACATTGAAACAACTTCTATTGCTGTTGGAAAGATCATTGAAAGTGTCTCTTCTGCCTGTACTTAACTGTGTGCGAGTTACCATGGCACACTGATCTCCTGAGACTCTTTGGAAATACAACAGCAACCATGAGACCACACTGATCTCTTGAGACCCTTTAGAAATGCAAAACAGATATCAAAGGTAAAAGCTGAAAGAAATTAACAAATCATGCAGGTGAAGCTTACAGAAATAAATTAGGAAGGCAGTCCTGACCCAAGTAGCAAAATTTCCATAATGAGCAGGCTGCTTGGGTCTTTGTATGCCCATGCCTTAATCTGGCATGGGAATAACTCTCGTTTTGAGTTAATTGTGCATTTAAACTACAAAAGATAGTTACAGCTTTGTCACGATGCATGATCTTCTCAAATTGAACAATATCCTTTGAGCATTTGGGAAATATCTGATTCATATTTATCATATTAGAGTTCTTTATGTTATGTGCATGAAACACTCAACTCCAAATTAAAGATGTCCATGTACAGCAAAATTAAACAGGCAGTAAAATAATCTCCCTCACTACTATCCCTCTCCCTTTTTCTGTTCCCCATGGTGCTTGAGAAAATGACTCACAGCCTAATATTTCTGTGGGCTTTGCTGGTGATCAGACTGTTCCTATCTAAGAATCCAAACTTGACAGCTGCTTTCAGTGCCATCCCTTCATTTGCTCTCTTGGCAATCTGCTCTGCCTTGCAACATCCTGTGGAAGAAAGGAGGAAGGGAATGAGAAATTACTCATGACTGTGGGCTAGAAAAAGCAATAGCAATAATGAAGTGCTTTTGCATGATCAATCTATTAGACACTTCTGTTAGCAGATTTCACGTATGGAAAGTCTGCCTGGGTCAGAACTTCTCCCAACCCATCTTGTGAAACTCTTCTGAAGGCAAAATGGGTGCAGAGATGTAATTCTGCTCAGAGAGAACCCCTTTATTTCTTGACTGGTGAGTGGTTTTTACTACCTCCCTCAGTCCTCATACTACTGAAGTGTTTGTTGAAAAATAATTTTACACTGAGGTTACACAGATCTTGTTCACCACATTTTCATTCTCACTGGCATTGGCCAGAATGTGATAATTCTGTTTGATTATGAATGCAGAGATTTTGATTCTAGAGTGAAACCAGAAGAAAAGATTTATCTCAAGATATGTATGGAGTGTTGTGGGGGAGCAGGAAGAAAGGCAAGATAGTGAGAGTGATCATTAGTGTTTTCTGAGTATAGCCATTGATGTTGGAACCAGAGTAGTCTCTTGGATATCAGATTCAGGATTCAGATTTTTTTAAAAATTCCTTGGCTCTGTCATATGGAGGGAAAGAAGGGGAGGAGAAGGGGGCATGCCTGCTCCCACTATAGAACACTGATTGCATCCTGTCTCCTGCTGCTCCTAGCCTCACACTAACCACTCAGTCTGCTACTCTCCCCAGTGAAATCTCCTCAAAAGATTTTGTTGAAAGGCTCCCTATCATTTCTTGTTGTTCCTGATGTAATTTCTTCCATGCCATATCCTGACCTGGCACTGGGATGGGTGGTGCCAGGTCATTTCTTTGTCATCAGGGAAACACAGACAGTCTTATAAAATCTCATGCCAATATTATATTGCCTATTTTTTGCTCTGCTATATAAGAAAAGCACAGAGGAGTTGGTGCTGTCACTTCTCTGAGATTTATGCATGGTCACCAGTTTAACAACTTTATTTTTACCTACTCAAGGGATCACATGAAATCATCATGATAAAATCATTTTCCCTCCTCTCTTTCTTTTACTTAGCTGTGAGATCTCTGTGCTGCAACAGATACATGAGCAGGAGAGGAAAGGGAGAGGGAAAGAGAGGACAGGTGTGTGCTAAAGGAAAAATCTTCATGGATAGACACTGCTCTGCATAGTACTCCTCATTCTGAACTGCCTAGGTGCCCTTCCACCTCTCAGTGCTGGCTGCAGATCTGCCCTGAAGCTCTGTTTTAGAGCAACCATGCCCAATTTCCTCTTTTGCGGAGGCTACCATGGCTTTGTTTGGTACACTGACAATGTAAAGGGCCTTTGAAGTGTGTGTGAGTATAAATGACACCCTTTAAGCCCCTCTACACTGTATAAAGGAGTAAGGAGTAATTTACACTTAAATGTAAATTAGAAACATATATAACTGTTTTCAAACAGACCCAGTATCACCTGCAGTACTGGCCTGCGAAAAATCCTAGCACTTATTTTTATTATTTAGATTCAAAGCAGTAGAAAAATGATAGAATTATAAAAGTGAGGGGGTTATGTTTCTTTAATGCTTAATAATATACAGAATGGTGAGTTTACTGTGATTCAAGGAAGCTTCTTGCTGATAAGACTTCAGGCTACCTATCTTTGTGTCCTCCAGACCTTTTTGTTATTAATGTGAGGTCAACTTCTAAGCAAGGTCCTTTGCTGTAGGCACAAATTCTTCTGGAAATGAAAGTGCTTCATTTCCTGGATGAGAAGATAAGCCAGATAATGCTACAAAGGAGCCATCCTGGGCCCATATAACCTCTGCCACATGAACTCAGGACTTACTCTCCATGCCCGGCAGCGTCACCATCCCTTCCTCACGCATCCCCAGAATAACAGCCTAGCAAAGCTGCCTGTTCCTCTGAGGAACAGCCACAAGTCCCTAGCAGTGTGTCCTCAGCATCATTTCCCTGCTGGGATGTTCAGCAGTATTGGTGCTGCTGCCATGTGGCATTTCTGATCACGCTTGTCTGTGTGTTGACCTTGGTAATGTTTCTGTGGATGCCTTTGGCATGGTGCTGCTCCCCACCGAGAAGGGACTGTCCTCACTGAGGTATTTTCTGAAAATTGTCTGAGTTGTTAGTCTGAAACCATTCCTGTTTGGTGATAAATAACCTACATACTTTCCAGGACAGAAAGATACTTTTTTTAAAAAGTAGCTCTATCTAAGAGATTGTTTTTATTCATGTCAAGTGACTGTGGGTCACACTTACTCTGTCCCCAGCTCAAAGACAACTAACGGCTGCCAGCATTTTGGTTTAGGTGCTTCACTTTGGTTCAAATGTATCCTATCTTTTTTCCCTCAGAATTTGCCTTTTAATCTTATCATCTAGTATTCTGGTCTTCCTGTGCATGGAAATAAAAGTCCAAATAAAAGCAGTTAGCATTCCAGCCAATGCTTTTTCAGAGCAATCTGAAAACTCCTGAAAATTTCTGAAGGTTTTCTTCTAAAACCTTTCTGCATTTTTACCAAATTAGCTTGCTTTGCAATGTCTTTACAGACTTTTCTGTCACCAAATCCTTCTGCTTATCTGGTTCAGCAGCTCTGACCTCAAAATGTTGTACTTGACTAGAGATCCGTGTGCTCTATGTACAAGTCAGTCAGACATACAGCACCTTCCTCAATAATCTAAATAGCTGTAAAAACTGGAATGGTTTTACACCCACACAGTTCCACTGATTATTCTTAGCTCACCCTGTATCCTCGATAGAAGTAGGTTTGAGGCCAACATTTGGAAGCAGTGTGGTAATCCAGGACATTTTAAAATTCCATTTCTCAAATAAACGCAAGTCCCATCAGCTCCTTAATTCCTAAACTGCTTTTGAGAACTGGCTTGAAGACTCCCAAGCCATCTGTTGGGCAGCTCCTCTGGTTCCCAATGTGCATCACTGTCTAGAGATCTCAATCTGTTCCAGAGACTGTGCAGGAAAAAGCTTATACACTGCAGTCATCTGTCTTGTCTGATGTGGGAGGCCAGATGCAGGTAGGAAAGTAAACATCCTTTCTGAGCCAACAGAACTGGAAATGTCTGTCAGGTTAATTGCTGAAATACGTATTTGCTTCAGAAGGAGATTAATGAGGTCATTTTTATTGACCTCATAGAATGGAGCCCAAGGTATTTTGTTGCATGGTGAAATTTTTGTATGGTTCCCACTTTTTAGCCATGACATCTTGGGGGGTGTACTTTTTAAATCAAGGATGACAGACATCCAGTAGAATGATCTAATTAATTAATTACTTTTTCTTTGAACAAGTAATTTTTATTGATTGATCCCCACTGATACCCAGAGGCATCTGATGAAACTTAGGTAGTAGCCATATTTTTATTATACTTACCATGAAAACATTTCCATTTGGATGTTCTCCCAGTCACAGAAGGGAAGTTATAGAACTTACAGAATAAGTTATAGGAAGGTATGTGTGAATTTTCATTTGCCCTGGGGAAAAACAAAACCTCCTTTCTGCCACTGGCCTGTATTTTAACTTTTATATTGTTTTTCATCTAAATGACTGCAGTGAGTTCAGGGCAGTACACCTAATCTAAAAGCAAACAGTATTTTGTCTACTAATACATCTACTCAACATCTTTCCTGACAGAATAAGGTTAGCTTGCTCCCACTGATCCTAGTTATTTTATTTTGCTCATCCTTGTACCTATTAGGTGCTGAATATTCTGCCTGGCATTTTGATTCCCTAACACTGAACCAGAAAAGAAAGTGGTAAGCAGGATTAAGGGAGGAGGGAACAGATTTTCAGCTGCGTCAATGTTTTCAGTGGCCCTTATGCACACTGGTTCAGGGGTCCCAGAACAGCTGAATTAAGGGAGAAATCGGAAGGTGTTTCCAAATCATATCGGCTTTCTTGCCCTTTCATGATCTTGCCTTTCTGTCAATACAGGAGTGGGGAGTGCAGTGTTTCTGTGTTGGAGCTGCAAGGTACCCTAAATTAGATGCTAGGGGAGGGATAAGGTGGCTGGCGATGTCAGGACTCCACATGTTGCACTGGAGGAGTCACTGTCTGGGAGGGCCCAGTCCCAGCACAAGGGACATCCTGGGAGCCTATCATCGTGTTAACTCTTGGACATAAGGAAGGTCTTTCTCCATGAAGGTTGTTCTTCCAGGGATAGAATTTAAAGTAAACTCATGTAAATATAAATTGATCAGGCTGCTGGAGATGACACAAGAATGGAAAATCATTGTCAGT
Source organism: Pycnonotus jocosus (assembly GCA_013400435.1). NCBI lineage: Eukaryota > Metazoa > Chordata > Aves > Passeriformes > Pycnonotidae > Pycnonotus > Pycnonotus jocosus. The sequence goes on along the minus strand of VWYP01012707.1, from coordinate 122,255 downwards.
CTGTGCTTCAGCCCTCTTCTTGAGCGTTTCTATCTTCCTTATTTCAAGGTGCTCCTCTGGCCCATGGTCAGAGCTATCCAGAAGAGCAGGCAGGGTGAAACAAAGGTGGACTCCCCTGCACAGGTACAGCCTTACTATGTAATTTTAAATACATGCTGATGGACACAAATCTTTGTCCAAGAATATTTATTCAATTACATGCTCTTCTTCAGTCCAACAATATAATGTGATGGATTATGTGGCCTATAAGCACCGCATGGAAGCCATGCTCTCAAAAGAGTGATACTGAAAAACTGCACAATTCACCTTTACAGACTATACAAAACAAAAGGTGTCAGACCTCACCCCCGTGCAATGTTTGGTATGTTTACTAGTGATAGAGGGATTTTTAGCACAGTACAAATAACAAAGTGTCAACAGAAAGGAATCCTCAAGCATAAGAACATGAACTAGACCTCCTCAGGATTTTAGAAATTCATGTTGCATCATGTCAGTTAGTTACTTTTATCCCTACCCCATCACTAAGTGAAGCCTTCCCCTTCCTGTGCATGATATCACTAGGAGCAGCCCTCCATTGCTGAAAGACTTCACTGTGAGGTGAAAGGCATTTTGGAAAGAAACCAGCAGACCCTGAACAACGCTCACTGCTTAGCTTCTTGTTTGGAAATGCTTTTATGTCTCTGACATTTGCATGTTTTTCTACTTTGAACAAGAATAAAGGTAATGACAAGAAAAGATCATCAACATTTAAGCTGCATATCTATGCAAGTAAGGTGGTGACCAAGAAAAGTTTCCCTGAGGAATTACTGTTCGTGAGCCAAAATTATGAATACACCAGAGTGTTTGATACAATATAGCCTTGGCAAATATCACTCTGGTTGAGATAAAAGAAAATGCATATATCTAATAAAAAAAGCAAGACTGTGATCTGTATGGTTTTGATAACACAATGTTATTCATTACCCTGACACTTGTATTTCAATATTCCTCTAATTTAATTCAGTTAGCCTAACCAATGAATAGGGGGCTCACACTCCCAAAAAGCTGAACCCATGGATTTCTTCAAGCACCTACCCATATTGTTGGCATTCTTCACCCTCTAGTTTAGACAGGGCAGGATTTGTTTTTCTGTAGTATAAGTTAGCATCTGAGATCTTCAACATGAATCACAAGCATGAAAGCAGCTTACCTGTTAATTAACTTTAGAAAAAGTCTGTGCTCCCTGTGATCTAATTTCTTACTCAGTATGGTGAAACAAACCACTGCTCAAGCACTGGCATGCATCCCCTCTCCAAATAAATATAACGCATAAGGTCGTGGAGAGGAGAAAGAGAAAGAAGGCAAGGAGATAAGGTTTCTAACAAAGGCCAGTTTCAAAGCACTTAGTTGTTAATCTCGCTGTGGTATGCTTTGTCTTTGAAGCAGGTGCTTTTTGTAAGCTCAGACTAAGAGGGACCTGCCTCAGGTTCCTCCTACATGGATGTTCAGCTCTGTCACCTCCATCAAAAGTCTTCCTCATTTGTTTATTCATCCTCTCTTGGCTCAATTTGTGGCCACACAGCTGTCAGGGAGGGAGCTGCAGGCATCTCCTAAGAGCTTTTAGGAGTTTAATGCATTTTTGATCCAAAAAACATGTGTATGTTATCAGAAGCAGCTATTGGCATTTTCAGTATCCAAACCATGAGTTTTTATATAAATAATACAATAACAGCTACAACTCTTTAATGAAGGCCTATGTTCTACACCAGCAGTTTTCCTTTGTCTTCTGTGTATCTGTGTTTTTTTCTTTTGTCCTGCACATAAACACACACTCAGATGTGCACATGCACTGGTATTACCTATATTGAAACTGAGCCATATCAAAACCTAAAGAATGTTTTAGTAGTATGATTATCCATATCAGTGCACATTAGAGCATTTTGTGGACTATTCTGAGCTCTCAGCACTGAAGCAACTCCTCAAGTGTGTTACTAATATCATCTTTGCCAAGCAAAACGAGGATTTTATAAATAATATGCTGGTATCATATGCCACTAGAAGGTATTTCACAATTAAAAAACACCCAACATAATATGGCTATAATATGCAACTGATCACAATGCAGCACAAATCAAATATTTCTGCAAAACTGGACATTTTCATCTCCTGCTGGGAGTATGATTATGCCTTCTCAATATGCTAATCTGAGTCACACAAAGTTAATCTTGCAAAATGCTTTTAACAATCATTTTTTAGTCATTTAGAAATATGCTTTGCTAGTTTTGCTAAGGTTATGCAGAAATAACCAACAGATGTTCATTAAAGCTCTTATTTGAAAGATATTTGTTACAGGATTTTTAAAAAACTGTTTGCTGAAACTGAGACAATATTTGAAGTTTTATCTACTGCCCAAATAGAAGTTTGGGACAAAATTTTGCTTCACCTTATGCATCCACTAACTGCTTATATCTGTATCTGCTATTTTCTATCTTTTTCATGTCCATCTGCATCGGCATTTTCCCCCAAAAACCACATTGTTTTCATTTTCTTCCCATGTCCTCTAATGTGCTCTATTGTGTGGATGTTCTCCTGCCATTGAATGTTCTGTTCTATTATTTTCTCTTTTCCTGTCTTTCTGTGGCCAATTCTCCCTTTACCCTTTCCCATTTACTATTATGGAGATATAGAGATAGAGATAGATGTATAGATATATATACACTCCCTACACAGCATCAGAATTAGTTATGAGTTGGAAAAAGCAGGGATTCATATGAAAGGGAAGCAGAGAGATCTGCTTTATTTGTCTCTTTCTGTTTCTCTTCCAATTGCTATTCAAAAAAAATGGTGCCACAGAAATCCCAACAGCAGATTAGTCTATTGAAAAAGAGGTTTGCCAGTCAGCCTGAACAATCATTTGTTAGCTGTCAAGATGGAAAATGCATCTTCTGAGGATCTGAGCTAAGTCTTTCGGCAATGACCCAGCACTGAAGGAAAACTGATCCTTCTCCTCCTTTGAAATCTTCAAGCAAAAGCATTAAAGTCTTTGCTATATTTTTTAATTTTTTTTTCTCCCATCCTCTGATTCTCTAGCCTTCACACTTGCCTTTTTTTCTGACCTCTGCTTCTCTCCTTTGATTATTATCCTCAAACCACTCTTTTTTGAAGACTCTTTCATTCCTCTGTGCCTACTGAAGCAAGTTCCCTTTCCCCTTATTGCCTGCTCACAGTTGCTTTCCCACTTATCTTGGCCAGGGGGACAGTGCTGTAGATACAAACCCTGGGGGATGTCTCTATTGGAGCAAAAAGAGTCACCACCTGAGGAACAGATTTTTTAACAGCTCCACTGGAAATGTGACTGGCCTCTGCTGCAAGTCCTATTCCTGATGTGTCTCCAGGACGCACAAACAAGGCCACAGCCTTTGGTACAACTGGTAAGGAAGTTTGTGGTCAGATATTTGGATTTCAAAAGGGAGCCCTGAGATACTGTACACAAAAAGCATACTGGGTAAAGCATGCAGCATGTCCAGCTCTGTCAGTGGGCAGAATTCCTGATACTGGCAGATTTTCAATGCTACATTTGAAGTTGCTTACTGTTTCCTCTCATTTCCTCTGAGTTCCAATTGGATGTGTATTACTGCAGAGAATTTGTCTATGGAGCAACATCCATCCAAAAAAAGCACAAGCAGCAGTTTTTATATAAGTCTCTCTCTCTGTCTCTCTCTTAACAGGCATTGGAAGAACAAGTGGTTTTAATTTACCATGGTTCTGTAGCACAGCAGGGATTACAAAACTAGTTTTGAATCAAAATGCTGCTGTGGAACAAGTTTCTGTTTCTGGAGTCCAAGCTGACTTTTCTTGATGTGACTAGAAAGAGGGACAGAGGTCTCTAATTAACCACATAATGCACAGCTTGGGACAGCACTCTGGCAGCTGTGGGGGCAAGTGGTGTAGGATCAGCAATGCTCTGAGCACAGATTTGAAGATCATGCTTCCCAGCACTAGTTTTGGCACAGAGTTTTCTCTTCAGCTTCAGGCAAGCAAGCTGGCCTTGCTGGCTCGGTATCCATGCTGCCCCCTTTCCCAGGCAATAAGGACAATTATCTCTTGGTAAAGGGATTCAGAGACTTACAGGGCCCCATAGGTGCTATGGCCTGAATTCCTGGTTACATACAGGTCCTTTTTCAATGCTTCCAGGTCCTCTTTCAATGCTTAAAGGTACCTTTTTCAATGCTTAAAGGTACCTTTATGCAGACAATGATGGAAAGATCCTTTATCTAAGTAACAGTTGATCCCCACATATCTGGGACACTGTTGTGTCCATGGCACCTGTTACTGGAAACTATCATCAGGGATTTGGCTTTTTTCTGATGGAAGTGTCCCTCAGTCCTGTGTGTTGGTGTAGCCAATTATCAAATGTGGTCTCTTCCCACTGACATCTTTTCTGCAAGAAATAGAGTAGCATAATCTATTTTGAAAGTCAAAGCCTATTAAATGAAAAGGTCTCCAGCTCCTGATCATGGGCTAGAAAACATTCAGCTCAGAATGTCCATTTTCACCTCCCACTGTAAAAACAGCATCATTTTTTTCCCAATGACTAGATCTGCTGCCATGGTTACAGCTTCACACAGGGTAGGGTCACCTTCCCTTTCAAGAAAAATCAATGAAAGATTTAATTTACACTATCCCCATACCAGTCATATTTTACACAGTTTTTACTGCCTTAATGTTCCATTCTCCAAAAATGAAGAAGCAAATGGAGTGTCAACAAACAGTGGGATGGAGATGAGGGAAGCAGCTGTCAGGTTGATAAATAGATACCAGTACTGATTAATTAAACAGCTTTGCACATTAACGAAACCTTCAAGCAACATTTCCTTTTCTCCCCTTCCTAAAGCTTGCACTTGTAAGCTTGCAGTTATTATGAAGTTAAATATTTCCAAGAGACAGAGCTGTTTTGATAATGATAGTGGACTTTTTTATGCTAAGGCATATATAAAAAACCCGTCACTGAAATTGGCCTCTCATGTCCTTAGACAGCTCTGTGCCTCCCACCACACCTAATTTCAGAGGACAAATGTGGAAACCCAAAACTTCTCTACCTTTTTCACTGGAACACGCTTTCCTAACACACCAAGACTGCCCACAAAAGTACCATAAACCCAGTTTTTATAGAGTTTTTGTGTTTCAGAGGAAAGAAAAGAGCAAAGTGTGGTGTAGTAGCCACATGCTGCAAATCATGTTTGCAAATGCTATTAAACTGAGAATGGCATTAGGAACTTCCAATGTCCTCAAGAATATACTATTTTTCTTTCACCTATGACTTCATTAATAAAGCGGGATACTTTCACTACAGCTCTCACGTGGGTTTAAAGTACCTCAAGTCACCTCAGCCCCACAAAATAAGGTAGGACCTGATTGCAATAAGCTTGGTGATTTTATTTCCAGGGTGACATTTCTGACTAAACCTTTGCATCATTAAGGCAGTCACCAATTGGTGCACAAATGCTGCAGAGGAGTTTCTACCCTAAGAAACACTGTAAAGTATTGGACATTTTGGAAGACCAGTCTATTTTTAACATGGAAGAGAGAGGGAACCCAAGACCCACCAGTTGCTGTTGAGTTGTCTTCTTATCACTCAGCAGTAATAAGAGAGGCAAAATGGTCTCTCCAGACCCTTCCCCCAGCTCTGGGTCCCATTTCTTTCCTTTCTGACATCTTTGCTTCTTGCAACATGAGCAACCAGGTAGGTCTCTGCTTACAATACTTCATGCTTAGGATTTCAAAACTTTATTTTAGCCATGCTGCTGAGCAGCCCAGTTAGCTTAGGGAGGAAAATTCACTCTGGAGGCCACTTCAATTCATGACACCTCTGGTGCAGCTGACAGCAAAATGCCACCTGTGAAGGCTTTATGTATAACACCTTTCCACTGACAGCTGCCAGCCCATTCATCTTGGTTTAGCTGCCATATCTGCTTGACAGAAACCAGTTGAGGGATACTACTCCACCACACATTTAAAACGTTAAAAAGTGGAACAAACACCATTTCCTGTTACTGTAACCCCAAGCCAGGAGCTCTCTGCCCACAAAATACTTTCACAGTGAGGACTGAAGAAACAGGTTAAAATTTTAGCTGTTTTGTCACTGAAACTATAAATTATATATGCATGAACTAAAGGCAGGCATCTTCATTAGTCTTTTGTAGCTGAAGATGACCCTATAGGGCACAATGCAGACTACCCGTAGGTTGACACTGATATGAAAAAGAATGTAAAATCAGATTTTTTGATTGATCTTCCGGCAGGTGCTTTTTAAACACTGGGTTTAGCACTAGTGTGTATTTAAGGAATGACATCAGGTATGAACCTGTCCCAATTTTTACCTCTGCAAAATCTGTAATCCTCTTGGAAGAATATCTTCTCATATCTAACAAGCTGAACTCCCAGCATGAGTCCAGAACACATATCTGGGTTTAAAGACAACTGTTTCATCATGGCTTTTGTGGGTAGCAACAGGCATTCAAGACTGGAAAAAGTTATTTAAGTTTCTTAGCTGAAGACACTCCTCACTTATTACATTCCTTAACAGCTTGAAGTTTCTGTTGTTGCTTTGTCTCTGCTCAAGGTAACTATGGTTTGACAGTAAAGTCTCTTCTGACATTCTGCAACTTGGGTAAGAAATCCAGGACAGTATGCACTTCTGCTAGAATCAAAGAGGAAGGAAGCATTGACATGGATATAAATGCAGATAGGAATGGAGGTACTGGAAATGAGCTGGGAGCACTGCACCCAAGAGCCAAAAACAACCATGCATTTTTATCTCATGTGTTACAGATAGCATATGCCAGGAAAGTGTTGTCATTGCTAGCCACAGGTCACATACTGCCAAAGGAGTGTGATGGTGAAAGAAAAGCAAAGGCCCATCTGCAGAGCCAGAAGTTAAGACAGAGCACTCAGAGCTTTCTTTGTGGCTAAATTACACACTAAGTATGCTCAGAGACCCAGACAGATGGACATCTGTTGACACTTGTAGTTTCTTTTCTGTCTCCTGTGTCATCACAGTGAGGCACCAATCTAGCATCTCCAAGTGAGATTGTTGCATCAGAGTTAAGCCTGGGGTTACCCTGTGGCCAGCTTTGCTCATCTCTAGAGAGTACAAGAAAGGGCAGCCCTACCTCTCCATAATGTTATTGCAAATTATACCAGCATGAGTCTGAGCTTGCTGTTACAAGTGACTTTGAGTTTAATCTTTGTTAATTCATTCTCTTGAAAGGGTCACCAACAGGCCACAGTATTTCATATAATTTTCTCTTATTTGGTTTTATTGTTACTCTGTTTAAAGCCTCAAAAAACATGCATTTCTTTGTCTGTGGTGTAGTGTTTCCTGTCCTTGAATTCCAGTGATCCTTTGTGATATCCAAGCCCTCTTAAGCATTAAGATGAGCTAATATGAAAATCATACTAACTGCTTCTCAGTGCTCACACAAACCAAAGAGAATAGAAGTGAAACACAGACTCGGTGGCTTGATGTCATAAGGCCCTGATTTACCTCCCAATTACCACTAACAGAAAATTGCAGTTGCTAGGAATGAAAAGCCTGTGGACCTTGACAGCATGTGCACAATGCTGTTTATAGACAACAGCCTCATAATAGCTGACCTTGAGAACTCTGCTGGGTCTGTAGCTTTGCTTCTCTCCTAATGCTTCCTGTAAACAACAGCAGCTGACAAAACCAATGCAAAAGAGAGGGAGGAGGAAAAGTATAACTTCATTTAAAAAACAAATCCAAAGATAGTCAAAGTAATTTAATCTGTTAAATAATTGTGTAGGCACTGCCTACACCCATCTCCCACTGACTTCAGCCTCTTCTGTGGTGAGCAAGCGCTGTTGATATCAACCGAGTGAGATGTATTCTCCTCTGACTCAGCAAACTGAACTGTAGCGACTAATCACCATTCAGCTCATGTTAAAGAGAGTTCCTTATTTAATTTTGCTACAGATTTCAGGGTTTTCTGAGTGACATCTCTGGCAAATTAGCAGCTAAAACATAGCTTCTGTATATCATCGGCAAAGGATTTACACTATCAGCAGCTAGCCCATTTTCAGAAAGAAAGCCTGAGGCAGGAAAAGACAGCTATTTCTGTGGGGTTTACATTCTTGCCAGATTCTCTAAGCTTGCCCTGCTTTCACCTCCTGCCCAGCTCTCTGCCACAGACCTGCCTCCCTGATTCCTAGGTAGCACCTTTATTGCCACATGCTGTCTGCCCTGCCACAGCTATGACTCTGATGTCTCATAATTCACTGCTCACCCATGGCCTTGCCCAGGCCAAAACCTTTTTTACAGCTGCAGACAGATTTTGCTCTCTTATTTGATTTTCTCTGGCTGTTGCTTCATCCAAGTACTTGCAACACGTTGTTTTACACTACATTTATTTTCCTACTTAACATTTCTGCTTATCAAGCCTGCATGAGCTGAAGCAGTGCTACTAGCATTGCTAACAAGACAATTCCATGATGGATTTATGGCCATGAACATGGAATGGTATTTTATTACTGTCTGAACAGCCTCTGGATCTGTCTTTTCCATTTGGAGCTATGACTGCAGGTGCCAAAATTTCCTTCAGCTAGATTTCTTGCATAATGAATGAGTGACCCAATGCTGTTCCTTTCCATAGGAGACGTCATGGTTTGTAATGTCAGCTGTCAAATACTTAGGGTCAACATTAATCACAATGGGCACAATACAAACACAAACTAAAAAGTTCATCCCCAAAGCACTTACATTTGTTCTCTTACTAATGATTTTCCAAATCTTGCTGCTCTTAGGGGTGTAGTGTAAGCCAAGTGTGAGAATGCTTGTAGGGAAATCTGACAGATTATGAAGTCTGACTAAGACAACAAGCTGCAAAGGCACTCAACCCCTGTGCTTTTTTCACAGAATTAAGGAAATGTCTGTCTCCAAGACAGGCAAAGTCAGTTTTTCATATGTTCAGCATTTTAAAGGTTTGAATTTCTGATAATGCTTGTTTTGTGCTGCACTGTGGAAAAAAAGATAGCCACTATGTCTACCAGTGTCCCCTGAAACTAAATCATAAGATGATACAAAGAAATGTTCAACATTCCTATTACATTGTATTTGAAATGGATTTGTTAACTCAGTAGTTGATCAAGCCATGGAAAAATGTCTGCTAAATCATTATGTCTTGTGATCTTCATGTTTGTTAGGATAGTAAGAGTAAAAACATATTCGCATATTTAATCCATTTTGCAGTCATAATATTTTTGCTTATTCTAGTAACAGTGGAGGAATTCTTGAAAGGCGGTGACCTGGGAAATTTATAGCTAGCATTTTGTGACCTTTATTTCAACAGCTTTTTAAATGAAGATTAAAGAAATAATTAGACACTGGAATTAAATGTAACTTTCCAATGTTCTTGAAACCTAAAATAGCCGCTCAGGAAAGCAATGTTGAAGTTTGGGATTACAAGTTATTTAATGGAAAACAATTACTTTCTCCATCAGAAAAATCACCCCCCTGTGGTGCTCTGATCAAGAACTGCTTTCTTTTCTTTGTTAGCAGCAGTAAGACTATCTTTTTGCCTGGTAAGAGAAGTGGTTCAAATCTCTGTTGTAGTGATTGTCTTTTCATGGGCAGGAGGGTTCACAGATCACTAAACTACAGAAATATACTCCTTCTGCTGCTACTGACTTTCCTGTGGGGCCTGTCTTCAGCTTGATTCTTTGTATGAGCCATAGTACTATCCTGCTGTACAGAAATGTGAGGATCACTTGGGATGATCAGGTACTACAGTGATGGAGAAGCCATATGGAGAAACCCAACATTTTGGGATGCAAAGTAGATTCTACTGGAGAAGCTTTATGTTGGGGTCTCTTTTGCCTTGTATTTCATGCAGTTAGTTTCCCCAGAATGCTAAATGCATGCAAATTACTGCAATCTTGATTTGGCAGCATTTTGCATCTCCTTTTCACCAGTTGACAACAAACTGATAAAAACAAGTTGAAAACTGTTTAACATTCAGAACACTACCACAAGTATGAAGGAACAAACAGCACTGGACTTGAAAGATTCTCAGGAACAAAATTTTTCAATTGACAATGTTTTACTCTTTGTGCAGAAGTCAAAATTGGTTTTTTCAAAGTTAATTATATGTTCCTAAGCAAAGCTATTTCAGTTAGAACATGGTTTTCAGGAGTAGTATTCTCAACAGTTTCCCTCCATCTCTTGTGCTGCTTTTTATAGTAGCATTAAATATCTCCTGTTGAAGCCCATACTGCTTCAGCAGCTGCTCACTTTGAAATGAAAAAAAAACAAACCCTACTGACTTGGGATGGCATAAACATGTTTAAAAACTTTTTATTTATAAAAAAAAGGCTGAAAGACCTCTGTTTGCCTCATTCTTCTTGAGTAGTGCTAGCCAAAAATATTTCAATGCAATTCTTTTCCGTTAGAGAACACTATTCCAAGGAAATTACACCATTTAGGGGAATTGCATTCATTAGTATCAAACTCATAGGAGAAACCAGTAACTATCATGGTACACACACAGAGCACATTCCAGACAACAGCTTGCCTCAAACTGTGTGGCCACCTGATAGTTGTAACAAAGTGGGCCAGATCATGCATCTGGATAAAGCATTATTACCTGTGACGGCCTGCATCGTAGGTGATTAGCTGCCTGGGAACCAAAGTGTCCAGGTGAAGTGCATAGAATTCTGCTCAAGAAAGAAAGAAAGAGGAGCCTCAATAAAACTCACTTACAAAGTGATATGACTGACTCATTGTTTTACAAAGCCAGGTGGGGGAAAATTCAAGCCCTCATTCATATTGGGCCCACCCACATTTGGACACAAAAAATTTAGATGCTTAGGTAGGAGATAAATGTATAGGTTTTCATTTAAGTCAGCAGAGATCTAATTTTCCATACTTTTGCACTCATAGAGGTGCCTGTTGACCCCTGAGATGCTCTAGCATATTCAAGACATCCACAGGTATGATAAATTTGATATAGGACCTACAGAACACCTGCACACTGGTGGAACAACAGCCTGAGGCCATGCATTTTTGATGAGCATTGGCATCAATAGCTTTAGTCAATACAGGCAACGGAATTCTCAGGACTTGGCATTTAATCAAACATATGTAGCTGCTCCAAGATAAGCTGAACAACTCTCTAGAGTCATGGTTGGTTGGTTTGTTGGGGTTTTTTAAGAATGAAATTGTAGTGACAAAGTGAGCCAATACTTCTGTTTAGTAATACTGCTACTTTAGAAAATAGTGTGTAGATGGTCGATAACTGAGCTTCCCTGTGGGAACTAGGTGAGACTAGAGCTTTGCTGGTCCCTCCTACCAGCCTGCTTGGGCAACAAAGGATTGAGTCAAATCATTGTCTGTACTACACAGGTTTGACAGAACACTGTAACTTCACTCAAATCAGGGCAGGCAGTTTCTATCTATCAGATCTGTCAGTAAAATATTGCTGTTATTTTCAGGACTTCCAGACATGCAGTGGGAAGGAACATCATTATGAAATCATCTTCAAGTACCAAAGACAAGAGGTTTTGCTTGCATGGTCATCTTTTTCCAAGGCCATTTAAAGTAGCATTGAGATGACTGACCTGCAAAGATGTTTGTGGGCTAGGGAGAAAATAAAGCCAAAACCTAACTGAAGTACTAGCATAGAGTTTTACAGGAATGTGAAATTGCTGTGGTTTCCATGGAAGCATGGAAAAGGTTTCCATGTTTGTACAGTAAATTGAAGTACAGTCCAAGAAGTATGTGGAAAAAAACCTTTACTCTGCCTTTGTGAAATATTAACTTTAACTGGGCCAGAAAGTGACTCAGTGGAGAACAGGGAACCAGGAGAGCATGTGCTTCACTGGGTAGAAAGGGAATAGCAAGAACAGTTTGCAGAGATACTGATTGCTGGCCTCCCTATCCTACTGGTATTTCCTCCTCCCCCAGCATATTTCTCAGGCCTTTAATGCATCTTCTTCATTGTAAGAGAATAGTAGCGATCCTTATCCTTAATTTAAGACAAGTGATATTTGGAAAGTATCATTTTCCAAGAAAAGTCAGTAAGTCTCATTATGACCTGACCAAAATTTAGACACATTTGAAAATTCTGGTCTGAAAATACAAACTGCTAAGGAAAAATGATCCTGTTTTAAAATTAAAGCATGCTTCTCTCTTCTTTAGAAGGGAGAAATGCAATGAGGAGATAACTCTCCAGTATTATCTGAACAGTGGTGTGAAAGAGCCAGTGGAGACCACTTCAAAAACATTATAAAAACAACTTTAGGAGGACTGTGAAAGAGCAGGATAAGGCAGAAAATATAGGAAAACTCTTTCTAGGCAACATAGCCTTACAGTTTACTAGAGGAAATAATGTTTGTGAGTAGAAGCTCTCTTGGACATACACTGGCTCCAAGAAAGACAATTCTGTTCTAACACAGAAAGTCTTGCAGATCACAGATACATTTTGCTCATAGGTGCTAAATGGCTCCGAAATAAAGGGAAAAGCATCACAAACATTAGGAAATGGACTGACATGGTGAAAATTACTTGCTATGTTCTTCAGACCTGTATCATTCTGAATGGGTGGAGTTCCTAATTTGGTGGCACATTTACTTAGGAAGAAAGCAAAATAACTGCTTTAACTGAACACTGAAATCTGTCAGTATGACTTAGAACATTAATTTTCAAATAGGAAGGTGCTGCAGCATAAAACATCTCTTGAACCTCTATTTGGAATTAAAAATCTCTTAGCTCTATGTCTTCCAGTTCAGTCCACATATAATACAAATGGAACAGCTTTAGCTTCCCAAGAGGAGCTGTCTGACATAATTGTAATTCAGCATGTGTCTGCTGCCAACATCTGAGGCAATGCCAGACATAGTCACCTTAGCAGACTGGCAAAGAACAACCAGGAATGCAGCCTTCTGATTTGGGGAAAGTCTAGCAATGGTGGGGTACAGTATAATTACAGTTGGAAAGAGCAACAAATTAAATTCTGATCAGTAAAGACCACCCCTTTTCTGTACATGTTACATCAGACTGTCCCTAATAGTAAGTCTTCTTTCCCACGAGAATAACTCTGTTCTCTTTTCCTCGGCAGAATTCTGCTCCCATCTGCACAGAGTAGTCTAAACCCAGATATGACGCTTGGACAGTTTGTACCCTTGTGAGATCTGCTGCATTTTATACAAATTAAGCATTGTCCTTGCTACTCTGGAACAGGATGAACCTCTTTTGCTATCTTGTTTCCTTTGTAGAGAAAGCACTAAGCATGTAATTGGCACCTCTAGGAAGGATAAATAGGTTTAAGCTATGAGTTTCTGCAAAATGTAGCAAAGCTTGAAGAAAATGAAATCTAATCATTCATCCAAGCTCACAATAAAACAAACAAAACTAATGACCTAACAAGAACATGCACACACATGCACACACACACACACACACAAAAAAAAAAAAAAAAAAAGTAAAATTCCTGCAATAAAAAGACAATGGTCTTTTTTGGCTTGATAACCCAATGGCTCCCTCTGCAGGGTGACACATCTCATCTGGATATAAAATGGTCTTTCTATGTAACTGATGTATATCCCAAGATGTTTCCAATGGAAACTGACATATTCTCAGGATCTGTGAACCCCCTCTGTTCAGATACAACTGTATGTTATGTGTAGAATAAATGTATGATATATTAGATTTAAAGTAAGCGCTGTCTCACTTGAACATCATTCTCTCAAATATTTTTTGTATGTACCAGTTCAGTTCCCTTTCCCACAGGTATATCCATGCCAGCCTCACAAGCCTCCTTGCAATAGGGCAGAGGTCTCAAATACATTATGCTTCCCTCTTTACTTAGCAGAGTCCACACATCTGAGCCTTTTTATTAGAAAAGAACACAGTTTTGATGAAAGAATATTAAAACAAGTTAAAAAAATAAGAAATCCAGAAAAAAAAATAATACGGAAGGGACATCACTCAGAAAAACAACAATGCTTTGTTAGTCTGAAAATTCTATTTCTAATAACAATAAATGTCTAGATAAAGAAAGGAAGGCAAATTTTCTGATATTTGACTTCTTCAATATAATTTCTGTTTCTGATCATTATCTTTCAGGGAAAGACATGACCATTTATGTGCCTCTTTGTAATGTTTCAAGGACTAGTGATTAGGAGTTTAAAAGCTCAGGCTTGGGATGTACTGTTCCTGGAAAACATTCTGACCACTTTAGGTAGCAACATGTCCTTTTCTAATCACTAATTTCTCATTCTCCTTGGAAATTGGCAGCATATGGTCTCACAAAATGCTTTTAAAAGCTGGGTGTCTTACAATACCCTGATCTGGGTATATAAAACGTAGTCAGAGAAAACTCAAAACAAATACGATTATTATTCTATCACACCTTATTGCAGTAGTAGGTACCAATAAGCCATTTCAAAACAGTTGCTGAAGCAAATGCTCCCCACTGTCAGTACATTTCAAAGTAATTCTCTGGAAACCAGACATGCAATTAACTTTAATAGAAATAGCTCCAGGGCAGGAGACAGACTGCCATATCCTAAGCTTTTACTTAAAATTTTAAATACATCTAAAATTCATGAGTTGGACTATTTTGTGCAGCCATAAATAGGTATCTTACTTGAACTATTTATTTACTGAGCATCTCTAGATGCTTTTATATACTCTTAAACATCCTAAGTATTTACTAGTCATATGGCTCCTCATCTACCATCATGTCCTCACACTAGAAGAAAAAGCAGGCACTGTTCTAGTGGTTTTGAAAAGAAAATAATGTCTTCCTACACTTTTCCCCCTCTCTCCTGTCCTACTAGCCCCTCGTCTAGGAGCTTTCAGGCAATTGAGAAAATGAAAACCATACATAGTTCTGTGGATTGTGAAGATTTACTGATTTCTGATGGGTTCAAATACACACTTATTTTACAACTATCTCTGTAAAGCCAGAAGTCATGCTTAATGGGAGCCAAAATGTGACACTGGGGTGTACACTGGTATTGTGGGATATATATATAGGTGCTGTACTTACACCCAAAATATCTACCCAAAAGATCTTTTAAGCTCAGTGCTGAAAAGGTTCAGAAGTGGACAAAAATCCTGTTCTGTATTTTACCTCTAGGAGGATAATTAGAATTCATGTTCCAGAGCTCCCAAGTATAAACTCTCCTTAGACCCAACCAGCCCACATATTACTGAAAGGGTGTTTAAATAAATGCATATTTGGCACAAGGAAAGAAAACCCTGCTCAGCTATGTAAGGGCCTCTTACTGAAGGCTTCAGCATGCCTTAGAAAAGAGTAATTGCAGATGGAATCTGCACTGACACTTTTCTAGATAGCAGTCATGGCCCAAACCATGTACTCAATACTCACACCAGCACAGCAAACAAAATGAAAGGCACAGTGTATTGGAGGCATATTGTTGTAAGTCAATTAGATAAACCATGAAGATGAAGGGTATTTTCTCATTACTCTCTCAGATCACAGAATCACAATGCTGGAAGAGACCTTCAAGATCATCAAGTCCAACCCACCCCAAACACCTCAACTAAACCATGGCACTGAGTGCCACATCCCGTCTTTCTTTAAACACATCCAGGGATGGTGACTCCACCACCTCCCTGGGCAGATAATTCCAGTACTTTACCATCCTTTCTGTAAAAAACTTTTTCCTAATATCCAACCTATATTTCCCTTGGTGCAGCTTAAGACTGTGTCCTCTTGTTCTGTCAGTTGCTGCCTGGAGAAAGAGACCAAGCCCCAACTGACCACAGCCACCTTTCAGGGAGTTGTAGAGAGGGATGAAGTCACCCCTGAGTCTTCTTTTCTCCAGGCTAAACACCCCCAGTCCCCTCAGACATTCCTCACAGGATTTGTGTTCCAAGCCCCTCACCAGCCTTGCTGCCTCCTCTGGACGCATTCAAGCATCTCAATGTCCTTCCTAAACTGAGGGGCCAGCATTGGACACAGCACTCAAGGTGTGGCCTCACCAGTGCCAAGTACAGGGGAAGAATGACCTCTCTGCTCCTGCTGGCCACACCATTCCTGATCCAGGCCAGGATGCCATTGGCCTTCTTGGCCACCAGGGCACACTGCTGGCTCCTGTGCAGCTGCTGTCACCAGAACCCCCAGGTCCCTCTCCTCCTGGGCACTCCCAGCCACACCATCCCCAGCCTATAGCATTGCAGGGGGTTATTGTGACCAAAATGCAGGACTCTGCACTTGGACTTATTAAACTTCATCCTATTGGATTATGCCCATCCATCCAACCATTCCAGGTCTCTCTGCAGAGCCCTCCTGCCTTCCAACAGATCGACACATGCTCCCAGTTTAGTGTCATCTGCAAATTTACTAATGAAAGACTCAATAACCTCATCCATGTCATCCAGCACAGAAACAAATTCCTGTTTTAGTTACACCTGGAAGCTCACTAATATAACAGAATTTCAGTTAATATAGATAAATAAGAGGGTGGCAGAAAGCCTATTAAATAAGGTTTGATAATCCTATGCTATAACCAGGGTTCAGTCTCAATCATTTATCTATGAAAACAGAGTGGTGAAAACCAGCATGGCTAATCGATACACATACACTTTATTCTCCCACAGAGCAGACCTCAGGCTCTTTTGAGAAGTAACAGATGGAATTTTACCTTCCCTTGGAGAAAGTTTCAGCAAGGCTAAAAATTGATTTAGAAGCACTTTAATATGCTGCTCCAGCATGATGCCTACACAATCTATATAACCAGCCTATCTGGCTGGAGTCTCCAGAATGTGCAAAGACATAAGGTCCTGAGATTATCTCTATGACAGGCCAGATTGCCTATTTGTTACAGGTATCTATTTCCTATAATTTTTCAAAGACAGAAGTATATGCAGTATAAACAAAATACAATAGACATGAAACAGTGAATCTTCCTGTATGCAGAGGAAATATCTAAGGAAAACGAGCTTTTTAGGAGGCCAGGCTCATTCTTCTGTCAGAAGGCACCGGGCTGAGCAAGCCACAAGAGGGAGTGCAAACACTGTCGGAAAATGCAAGGAAACGCGAGGAAAAAGGTCCAGGGCTAGGCAGCACTTCATGCCAAATCTGTTGCTAATAATGTGACTCCTCATTTGTACTAAAAATCAATTTAATTTCCTCTTCAGATTTAAAGTTTTACAAGCTTTTCGTCAATACTAATCTGGTCAGGGCACAGCAAGAAAAGAGCATTCTTTATGTTTGAGCTGGATAAATAGAATGCAGAGCCAGGTCAGAGCAGCAGGCAAGGCAGCCTTAGGCAGCAGGCAAGGAGAATTCAAAGACTGCAGCGCTTGCCTGCGGCAGAAGAAAACGAGATCAGCTGGGCGCTTCTACCTCCTGCTTCTCATCCCGCTTTTGAGGCAGGGATGGGGGCATGTGCAAGCACCAGGCTAACCCCCAAGGGGCACCTACTGTCAACCCTAAGTAGCAGCAGGAACAGGCATTCCCATCTTCTGGGACAATTCCAGCCTCACTCCCCTCCTTTTTTCCTTCATGAGAAACGGCAACGCTCCTTAACTGTGGTGACACAGACTGGCAAAAGAAATATCTGACTGCAGATATTTTCAACCTGAGATGTTTGCATGTGCATCAAATATGAGTTTGTGAAATTTTCCACCATCATAGCCAGATTTTTCTAACCTCTTACCTCTGGATATTAGAGAGTCAAATTCTGTTCTTGAGCTGAAGGTTGTTTATATAAGCCAGGGATAAATGTATTCTTAAAAGCTGCTCTTTCTGGGTGGTTTAGCACAGTATAGTGGTTGCATATCCATTTCACTTAGCTGATGCAGTATTCTAGCAGGAAACAGCAGCAGGAGACCAGTGTTATGCAGGGCACAAGCAAAAAGGGTATGCTTGTGAATACTGATCTCCTGACTGATGTAATCACTGTGATAAAAAAAAAAAAAAAAAAAAAAAAAGCCTTAAGACCCAACTCTTCTGCATGAAGTTAGATACATTCAGCACAAATCTAGTTTCTTGTGGGAGCTAAAAAAGGAGGAAGGTCACAGGAGCATTGCCATCCTGCAGTTTCCTGCCTCCATGGGATCCAGCACAGCAGCAGGAGCCCCAGAACTGCTAAGTCAGTGGGCACCACTTCAGGATTCATGACTGCCTCAAAACACAGGGTGAGAGGGGATCCCTCCTCCAGCATGGAGATGCTGAAATGCCTCCCAACAGTCTTGACATACCAGGAGCTGGGAGGCAACAAGTAAACTGAGGCCTCTGCATTTGCAGATTAAAAATACTATTTTAGCAAAAGCATTATATCTATTTTTCTATTAATGCACAAAATCAATGAAACATCCTTAGGAGAAATTAATTGGCTCTGAGGTTATGATGGTACTCACCACACCTGTAATTTCCCTTTGCATGACAGGGTCATGAACGTTCTTACCAACTAGTTTATTTAAAATCTTCATTATTTATATACCCTGCTCATCCCTTCTTATCCTTCTGTCCTTCCTACTTCTCATTCTCTGATTTCTTAGTCTGCACTTCTGTTACTCAATGCACAATTGAACTAATTGTTCAAATGCCTGTAATGGGAGAGAAAGGTCCAGCATCAGTCTTTCCATCTACACTGTAATAAATTTTCCAGTTGTGACAACACCAGAATAGACCAAAGATAGACTTTCAATCTTTAAAAACATAACAAAACTGTGAATAAACTGATGCTACTCAAAGACTGACAGTTACAACACTTAAATTCTGTAGCAGGGTGTGAATTTTGAAACAGTGCTGCAGTAAGTACAGAAAATAGTTCTATTTAAAAGATGAGCAAACAGGACTGCAGCACACTAACTTCACAGGGCCATAGTCACAAAGCCAGTGACAAGCTACAAGAAAAGGTTACCACCAACAGTTCAAAAAACTTAGTTTTAGGTTGTTAATTCAGCCTACAGCTCCAGGGACAGTGACACTCAAAAAGGCTTTGCAAGGCCATCACAGCAGGGTGCCCACTTGGCTGGCTCCACACTTTTTAATATCTTAATGAAAAATTCTTCATTTCATGAAAGGAAATGAAATCTCACAATTTCAACGACTATCATTTTATGAAGTTTCAGTCATTCCATTCCATTATTTTCACTTCATTTCAGAATTTCGGGTTTTTTTCACACTAACCTTTTAGCAAGCTTGGGGCTGTAGCTGAAGTGCCCATCCCCATTTATGGCCCTAATCTGCAAGGTGTGAAGGCAGCAATGTTGTGCCCCTACCATAATCTTCTTGGCACGCATTTTCCAGCCCCAGTGTCCCTGGAGCTCTAGGCTCATTTCCTCTCTTAACCCCAACTCTAGGCTTAATGGCATCTTGTCGCTGGGGCTGTTTCTGATCACCATGGGAGGCCCAGATCAGAAAGATGTAGGACCAGCAAAACTGGTGCCCTGCCAGGATTGTCTTGGCATGCCTTTTCCAGCCTGTTTTACTGGAGCTGTATGCTCTTGCAGCTCTCTGAACCCTAACCCAAACCCTAATGGCAGCTTGTCACTGCTGCTGTGATCCCCATCACCATGGCTGGCCCAGATTCCAAAAGTGTAGTGTGAGCAATCTCAGCACCCTGCCAGGATGAAATTTCTTCATTTCACAAAAGGAAATGAAATCTTATAATTTCAGTGAGTATCACTTCATGAAGTTTTGGTTCATTTCACTATACTTCATTTCATTCCATTTCAAAAATTTAACTTCTCCAAAGAATTTTTATTTTTTTCATTTTCATTTCACTTCCTTATATTTCCTTTCTTTGCCTTTTCACTTCACTTCATTTGTTGATTTCTTGTTTCCTTTCATAAAAGGAAATGAAATATCGCTATTTCAATGAAAATCATTTCATGAAGTTTCAGCTCATTCCACTGCACTTCAGACAGAGTACCTTAAGATAAGTAATTAACCACAACTTCTTGTGTTTGGTTTTCATATATTGTTTGTCATGTTTGTCAGTGTGGTAAATATTTTGTACATCAACTAATAAAGAATCACACACTGTTATTGTTAATTACTCAAATTTTACCTTCATAAATCTGAACAGTAGGTAGTTTCTCTTTACAAACTCTCTACTTGATCTTTAGAAAAGTCAGTTGAAACACTGAAATACTATTGTTTTCTCAGGTTCTAGTACTTCCCTTCAAGCTGTATGCAACAAGCTACAATATCAGATCATGTCCTAGTTGGTAGGGAAAAATTATTTCACTGAGAATAAAGTTATATAAATAAGATCCATTTAATTATTCACTGAAGGCTCAATATACAGAAAACATTAAAATACCCAAATTCTGAATGGCAATCATAAAATATGCTTTAAGAAAATTCAGTGTAATGACATCCATCAACAATTTTAGCAGAGATTTCCATACTGTGACCAAAACTGAACTACTTGGAGAGCTTTAGATGCTGAATCCCTTAAGTATTTCGCAGCTTAAGAATGTGGTTTCCTTTGGCAGCCCACAGACACTGCCACTGAAACCAGTCTCCAGCTTCAACAGTCTAGTGGCTGAAATCCATCTCCTTCTCATGTCTCTTCAACTCATCCCTGTAATGGCTTTACTTGGATGACATTTACTTTTGTCTCATTGTATTTACTGCTGTCATCTACTTGCTCCGTGTCATCACTGGTGATGATAAAAATGACAGAGGAAGAGCTGAAAGTCACTTTCTTCTTTGGCCTGTCCCCTGCTTTCTGAGACATAACTATTGGTCTGATGGGTTTGTCACTCCCTGTTGCTGGTGGCTCTTTCATTGTCCTCTGGAATCTCATCAGGCGAAAGCACAGGAGTTGCAAAAGGCAGCGTCGAAACTGCAAGAGAGAAAACAGAATGATGTTCAGCTTCTTAAGCACTCACTATCACCTACAAGCAAGTGAAGGGCACAGTACAGTAAATGACTCAAAATAAGAGACTTCTGCATATCTTCTGAGTTAGTTTCAGTAACAAAACACGATGGCTTTGTAGTGGGTACTTTTTTTCCCCTACATCTGAATAGAATCACCAAGCCAACAGAGGGCACTGAAATGCAACTGAATAATTTATTAGAGCTACAAAATCTGCAAAAGACAAGAGGACTAGGTTCCAAAGTGTGTTAGGTTTTGTTTCCATATTCAAAAATCACACATTAGATCCATCAGGGGAAAGAATATTCTCACAAACACTTCACAGGAGGATACAGAGGGAAGGAACAAGGCAAGGGAGGGGATACAAAGGAATGTTTTCTTCCTTTTAAGACCCCCAGGGTCTGGAATTTTAACAAAAGCATTTAACGTCACAGACGTAAAATGAAATTTTGATGGTTAGGAACACAGAAGTCAAATGTTCCCATTGAATATGGATGGAACAGAAGTCTTTCAGCTAACTAGCAGCTACCTGTGACACAGGAAGTCTGTTCTACTGTCTGACTAAATAATGTGAGGTATTCAGTGAAAGTTCACACTAGCACACAGAATGGAAACTTGAGTAGTAGCACTGTATTAATTCTCTAATTATGGTCTCCCCTTCAACAAAACAAAGATCCAGGTATGAGGGTTAAAGGATGCATTCATTCAGTAGTTCCATGTCTGCACACATTTAAAGCTTAAATATGAAGGAAGAACTCTGGTTCTACAAGAAATAAGAGGTCAAATTCTCCTTTGTTTAATAACCTGTAACAAGACTCGCCTGGAATGTATGAAGAAGACTTCAATCAACCAACCAAAATATCAAAAAACCCCAAAACAAAACCAACAAAAACCTCAAACACAAGAAACATCCAGGAGCAGGTGGGACATAATGCACTTTTTCTCTGAAAAGGGGGTAGGACATATTTTTTTAACAGCCTTCCATTTAGCTGTGTTAAAGATTACTCTGTATTATCCAGTATTATATGGCCAGTGCCTCCGTTTTCCCAGATACCATGCAAGAAGCAATCTGACATGCCAAGTTGGAACAAGGTTTCGCTGTGGAAAATAAATCCTACTCTAACACAGGGAAGGCAGTGTGTCCTGCTGGGAAAGGAACCTAGCTAATTACAAGATCTCACAGAAGGATAATCTCAGAGAAAGAATGGTCATGTGGAAGCCTTGACAACTTCAGAGGTAACGGTCTACTTCCGAGTAGCAAAGAAGTTAGAAAGCACAAGCACGTTAGAACCAGGTCAGATAAAGGAAGACTATTATAGAGAACTTGTTTTATGATTCCTTCTGAGGATAAAATAATCCAAAAAAAATTTAAGCACCAATACTATCATTTTGGTCCTAATCTAGAATTAGAGGCAAGATAAAAATACTTCACAATGCATCTCCAATAAGCGTGTTCAGATGACTGATATTTATCCTGGTTGTGTCTTTACTGGCATCACACCTGGTACAAGTTTGATTTGCTGCTAGGTATCAGAACCCACAAAATGTTTTTCAGATGAGATACTCAGCCTGACAACTAGGTACAGAGTCAGTGTCAGTGCATTTAAAAAGTCACTCTGTTGAAAAAGTGTTTTTGAACATGACTGTTGTTAGTTCCCCACATCCAGGATAACTCCGATATTGTGCAGCTGTGTAGCTGTGGATCAGCCTGCTGCAAAATGAGCTGTGGGGGAAAAACTGCAAGATGCCATATTGGAGGCCTCCTGCTTTTACTCAAGAAAACATTTAAGCTCCCCCTTGCCCTTGGTCCTGACCTGAGGCTGCACTCAGCCTTTGCTTGGCTGCCCATGTGGCTGATCAGACCCACTGACTTGGCTGCCTTGTCGCTACAGGCGGCTGCTGATCAACTGCAAACCAGTGTAGGAAATCACAGGAAATTCCATCTCTATAATGTGTTTAAAGGTAAGGAAAACCCAGCAAAACCCCTCCAGCAATCATTCATGGTTTTTACCCTTTGTCAAGGAATTCTATTAAACACCAGATATCTTTATACAGTCTTGGTTTCAGAAGTTTACAATGTGCATGTTACACTTCCAGTTTCAGTCTTTGTGTTGCTATAACACAGAAGTCAGAGGCAAGTTTTTTTATTCCTAAAAAACAGACACTGATTATTCCAAACTTCCTCTGATGGAGTTCTACTGTGGTAAGGGAGTGATTCAGATGAGGTCTTCAAGCAGCAATCAGGTAAACTGTCAGAACTAGACATTTAAACTCTGACACACTTTCCCATCCCTTTCATGTGAGTTAAATGTTTGAATTCACATCTAAGCAAGTTAAATTGCTAATCTAGTGGTATTTAAGCACCATCAGGGATTTTTATTTCTTCTATGTTGTTACCATTTATCCTAGCTGTTGAATTTTTTTTTTTTACATTTCAGGTTAATGTATATCAGACCTACATTCCACAACTGTGATACTAGCTACTAATAATTTAAACAAGAAAACCTTTAATGTACCTACCTTTCTACTCATGAAGATATAGATAACTGGATTATAAGCAGTGCTTGACTTGGCAAAGAAAGATGGGATGATAGCTACTGTTGGAGTTACAAGGTTGCTATAGCCGTATGTTATCAAGAGGGAGACCACTGCATAGGGCATCCAGCAAATAAGGAACGTGGAGATCATCAAGAAACACATTTTAGCCACCTTCTTTTCATATCTTAGAAGTTTGATCACTTGAACTGTCTGGAAATCTTCTACACAGCGAAGCTGTAGAGAGAAAAAATAGTAAAATAAAATAGCTTTATATTTTACTTGAACCTCAATAGTTCTACATTAATTTATAAGCAACTGACTCATTCTTTTAGTATAAGACACAGATACCATACACCTTATTTTTTAAGCCATCATTCTTCTGGAAGTTTACATCATGTTTCTCAGACTTTTATTCTCTACATTAAGTGTAAAAATGAAAGCTGAGAAAAAATAAAATAGCCAATCTACCAGAAAACAACAATTGCGGAAACAACAAACCATGCTGCAGTTATAAGTATTTTAGAATAGCCCTTAGCTATAGCATAAGCAAGTTCAGTTGACATTAGTGGTCCTTTCTCTGACTAATTAGACGGTCCTATTGATTTGTGAAAAAAATCTTTAGAGCAAAGACAATTCATAAATAGATTTCTCTGTACTGCTTTGTCACAGAGTTTGTTGCCCTAAAATTATGAAATCTATAATGCAGAATATTAGGCAGCAGGTTCCCATGTTACCTGAGTCATAAAATATGGAAAAGATAGGACACGCACATGAACATACTCCACAAATTATCCATTGTGCCAATACTCTTGACCATAAACTTGAATGGGTCCAGACTAACTACCCACAGAATATGAATCCTTAACACTTTTTCATACTAAGGATTTGGATTGAATTTTCAGGTGAGGACCTGACGTGGATTAGTAAGCATAAGCAGTTCCCTACTTCCCCCCCAACAAAACCACACAAATAGATCTCAGTAGCTCTAGGCTGGTTCTCTCCCAGTCCTACAACCTGTCTAGTGCTACCTGACATAGATGAACATCAAATATTCAAAAGTTAAAAAGCAAAGTGAGAATGCAAATTTGGCTTGGATCCAACCTTAATATACAGTTTCAATATTTTTCACTGATAATATTATATTAAGGGAAGTCTTATTTG
Organism: Pycnonotus jocosus; assembly: GCA_013400435.1. Classification (NCBI taxonomy): domain Eukaryota; kingdom Metazoa; phylum Chordata; class Aves; order Passeriformes; family Pycnonotidae; genus Pycnonotus; species Pycnonotus jocosus. Next base: position 97,694 of record VWYP01012707.1, on the reverse strand, counting down.
AACTAACTTACCATTCTTACTGCATGCAGAATATGGCCATAGCAATAAGCCATGATCCCAACAGGTGCCACTAGACAGCCAAGGAAAAAAAGGAGCACAAAGGAGGTATCATTGGGGTCTTTTGACTTCCAGTCCACTGAGCAACCTAATCCGTGAATTTCCAGTGTGTATCTGTTCCAGCCCAGAAGAGGTGCTCCAGTCCAGGCCAGTGAGTACAGCCAGATGTATGTGATGGCCCGCCAAGACCAGGAGAAATCAATCACTTTTGCATGGACCACCCGAATGTAGCGTTCATAGGCAAGTGCAGTGAGAGTCATAATTGAAACAATTCCTGTAAAAAAAATAAAGAAAATCAATTAAGCTATTCACAAATACTGTAAAGTGGACTGAACTCCTCTTGATAAATGTTTCCTTTGCTAGCAGGTTAACTCAAAATGACTTGGCTCATATTATGAATCTAACACCAATAAGGTTTTTTGTGCATTACTCACTAACTGCTAAGCCAAACAGAATCACTAACTTCAAACTACTCAGAGTAGGATGGTGACATCTGATCCATTATGTACAATGGCTAAGAAATGGGACAAGGAAAAAAGAGACTAAGCCAATACTTCTTCCTAAACATTACTTCATTAAGTCAGGTACCATGGTCCAAGGTTTTGGGTTTTTTTCTACTGGCAATTGCTGTACAGTTTGTTGTTGTTATATATACATTCCTTTGTGGTTTCCTCTGGCTGTTGTTTTTTAGGGTTTTTAAAAGAAAAAGCTATCATATAAAACTGAGATAATCAACAATAAAAAAAAAAATCTTAGAAACATAGTGAATTGAGAGTTGAGACTGAAATTAAAGAAAGTCTTCAGCAACTGAAAGCAGAGATATGCAACTTTAATGTGAACAAAATGACTAGAATAATTCCAATTTATTTCAAGATATCATGGAAGTCTTTGCATTCCAAGAACCAGGAACACAAATCATTACATTGCTGAAGGTGTCCCATCAAAATGTTATTTTGAGTGTCCTTTCCTGTCTTGCTGCTTTCAGTAAAGTATCAGTCCTTGTTTATTTATGCACTGTATTCCTTTTCTGACGACCTCAAACCCATTACACAATTATTAACATGTTATGACAGAAATAACACATTATCTTCAGCTCTCAGTATTACCCTATCCAGACACTTTTATAATTTCAGGAAGCCAGGGCATTTCTGTCTTGATTAGAATATAAGGATTTCAAACAATGGTCTGTAACACTTGATGACCAAAAACCAAACTGCCCATCAAGCAACTGCCAAAAACCTGAAATGTGTTATGATTCAGTCATTAATTCAGGCTCTTAAATAACAAAAGGGTGTATTTCACAGCATTCTGTGAGATTATACAGGTATCTGTGTCTAAATCTGTATAGGTTTTATCTAATAAAAAGCACAAGTAGTTTTTCATGCATATGCACAGCACTTAATTTGTCTAAGTACATTCATATGTGCCATAACGTGCATGTATACAGCTCTAAGAAGGTTAACTCTACAGATTTCACTACCAAAGAGAGAACCACTTTACACTCACCAGGAACCTGATCACACTGTGAAAAAAGGATAAACATTTATTGAAGATAAATCAACAACAGCACAGAAGGACCAGCAACATGGATTTTAGGAAGACAACTAAGAGTAACAAAATCTAGAGCAACACATAGCCTCTCTGTAAAGGTATTCAACAGCAAAAGCAGTTTATTATTAACAAGTATGTCACTGTAGGATATCCTTTAGGATTCTAAGAAAGTTACTTTATGCTGCAGTTATTAAAGGATTCCCTTTTTATAAGAGGTGTGCTTAGAAAGTTTTCTTGATTAAGAGAATTTCCCACTCTAAAAGAAAATGTGCCACCTTCTTTCATAGATATCTCTAAAATGAAACCATTTTGTTAATGTGCTTTTTTTCCTCATTCTCTTTAAACCTGCATCACAAAAAGATGGCCATTGTTGGCCATGAAGTAACCTTTCACATATACTTTTGTGGGTTTTTTTCCTTGTACAAATCATTGCTGTAGAATTTCACTTTCATAGTTTGAAATCAGACTAGCAAATGTGGGCCAGAAAGCTTACAAATACCTAAGGTTGGATTAGCTGGTGGGTTTTTTGTTGTTGGTTTGGTGTTTGGGGTTTTTTTCTTCTTTTTTGGGGGGAGGGTTGTTTAATGAAGTCAAAAAGTAGTCCTTCACACCCTTTTTTTTGTGACCTAATGTGCTGAAAATACTTTGAACAATGCGGATCTAAGCCAAATATTATCAGGCATTAGAAAATGACTACAGGATTTTATAGGTACTATTCTACACTTACACTGGCTCAGGTAAGTGCTTTATTCAATCACATGCAGTCTTCTTCCTGAACACAAGGTAGGACAACAAGTTCCCTTCCATTTCTCTTACTCAAAGATTAGGAATTACAGAAGTTTACCTGAAAATTATGATCATTATCCAAAGACATGTTTATGGAGGAAAATCACATCACTTAACTAAAGGCTCAGTTTGCTTATATAGTGCACTGCAGCTTTGTCTGATCAGTGAAGAGAAAGACCAGGTCCTCAGGATGATGAGTCAAAATACCTAAATTAACCTTTTGCTCCTTACCACCTCCCTTCATTGAATGGTATTCAATGATTAATGTCCCTGTGTGGTCTTAGTACTTCCCCATCCCTTTTATGAGTGCTGAATTCTAGCTATGACAAAGTAATCAAAAGCACACATGCTTGGCTGAAAGCACAGGTGTTCACAAGCAATAATTTACTGAGTCCTTGACATTCTCAAGGAAGTCATAGGATGCTCAATATCTCTAAAAATCAATATGTGCACATAGGTATTTGAACAATGTTCTATCAAGCCCCTTTCAGTCTGAAAGGGCTGCTCTTGAAAGACATACTTGAATTTTCCTCCCTGAACTGTAAATGGGACCTTGGACAGCCTGTTGGACAGTATGCACCAAAATGCAAATCCCTCTTCTGTTGGTATTCAAGGAGTGTCTGGCAGCACACAGATAGAAGGCAGGAAATGCACGTCACAGGATAAGATATATATGATTTATGCATGCCTATGGCTCCGTTTTCTATGTTTCATTCAGTTTCTGTAGTCAAGTGCAGAGGAAAGCACTGAATTTTACTTCCCTCCCTGCCCCCACTCCTCTACAGGAGCTTTTCCGTAAATTATTAAATTTCATCCAGAGTGAGTTGCATATTTTAATATGATGGAATGTGTGCTGATTAAAAAACTAAATCTGTTACAGAAAGCCATCATGGTTATTGTTTGGCTATTAGCCCACCCCCTCCCACTTAGCAAAAATATGCATTTCAAACCAATTTCTACCTTTCATCTGAAACATCTTTTGTTATGCTTCTTGAGGTACTGGAGATCTACATTCAAGGCTAAGACCCAAGATTCTGAAGGTTGATTTACTTCACCAGCAATTCAGTCTAACTCTTTCAGAAAGACTTTACTGCCCAGTGTTTACAGAGACTGCATGTCTGATATACAGATTTTCATCTCAGACAATACCCCTATCTGAAGTGGGGCGGGGGTGTGTGCATGCCTACACCTATCTGTAAGTGCTGATTATAAACATAAACAGTCTTTGTGTTTAGGAACTGCTGCTAGTTTTAGCTCTGATTTAAGCCTGGGCAATTACCTTAGCACAGATGGGGTGATTTCCATTGAAGCTGCAGATAAATGTAGGAAAACTGAAGTGCCTTCTTTTTTAAGCCACTAGTTTGCAATTTCTATGTCGCAACTCCTCCAGCAGGCAGTCACACAGAATCAGGGAGCAGTGACAAACTACTTCTTGTTATTTGGATGTTTATGAAGAAAAGTCTCATTTTTGCCATTTTGTATTGCTTTCCTACTGAAATACTGCATTTAGTGTAGATTTGATTATGTACCATATGTGATAATTATCTCTTCCCTATTCTGGGCTTTTCCAGGAGTCAGTTCTGGATACATCATTAAATACTTCAATCTGCATAGTGTAGATCAGAAGACTGCAAAACACAGCTAAGCTGTACTGCATTATACCATACAATGTGCATATTCTAACCTTGTAATCCTTAATTAGAAGAAAAATATTGCAGTGCAGTCAGAACTGAAGTGTTTGTTTCAACAAGTTTGAACAATCACAACAGCTTCTGCCCTCTCCATGCAAGATACACCTGATTTTCATATTGAGCCCCTGCCCCATGCATGACCTATAATTTGGTCAGAGGTGATATCAAATATTCCCCAAGACTGAGCATCTCTACAGAGCAACTGCAGCATAATGCAGCAAACAAGATCCATTTCTGAGACAGACCATGGCTTCTGTCAAAGGCCATATTATTTTCTGTATCAATTAATCCTTACATTCAAGTGCCAAATTACTATTTTAATAGTCATATCTAATCACAGAAGAAAGCCACCCTTCTGCAATCCCTCCTCACCTCTTTTCACATCTGAAAAGCTAGACAGCAGCAATTTAGTACAAGCAGCTTCCTGTCCATGGCAAGAAAAAGAGTTATTACTCTCTCTGGTTTTGTGCTGCAAAAAATATAACCAGTCTATTTGTATTCAGCAATTAGGCATTACAATAAGTTTTAGGCACCAGCTATGTATCACTTCTAAGTTTTCAAGCAGTTTTAACATCTGCATTCAAATCTAGGTAGGTGAAAAACCACTTCCCTTAGACATAACAGACTTCAAGTATATTTTATATGTAGCTGTCCTATAAAATTATGGTGAAATAAATCATCTCTTCCAAATTCAATATTCCAAGTGATTAACTCACTTTGAAAAAGAAAAAAAGAAAGAAAGAAAAAAAAAGCTAAAGCTGAAAGCATGCTGATTGAGCCTCCAGCTATTTGTAACACAAGATCCTAAAACCATCTGCTGACTAACAATAGAAAATGCTTTTAGTGAGATTAAATCAGTGCATGTAACATACATGGGTAATGCAAGAGGGTGGCACAGGACATCACTGTCACTGTGCAGGGAAGAGCCTTAGCTGAGCAGGCTGTAACTGAAGCCAGGTCCACAAGACACTCTCAAGCAATTAATCCTCACTTCCATGTTTGCTGAGTGTGGTGGTGGTATCAGCTTGCCTTGAAACAAACAAACAAAAGAACCTCAAACGTACACATGGTAGCTTTTCACAGGAAAGTACAGTCTGTAAAACTCTTTCCATTTTTCCCATCCTCTAGTTCACATTACTGGAATGGAGTATATACCCAGGTTTCCAAGTTGATTTGGTAGCTCATCAAGATCTAGCTGCTGCATACCAATGGTAATTTGTCCAGAAGGGACATAATACTTTTAATTAATTTGACATTAAAATCTGGCAGTGGTTTTTTTACCCTTACAAAAACAGCTTGCAGTTAGGAAAGACCTCTGTCTCTAACCACACTTCAGTAACAGTAGCCTTTCAATTGCAAACAAAGTTTAATGATATAAAGCCTACCCCAGAGTACACCCTGACTATGCCATCTTCTGTCAAGAGACTACCTCAGATAAAGAGTTTTGGTGCCTGTTCCCCAAGACCATTCCTGTTATCATTTTTTCATTTCTTCCTCCTTTTGCACAATTAAACTTAGAACACCAGTACTGGCCAATGGTTTAGCTACCATTACTTTTAGCTGAAGTGATTTATGCTTGAGGGGTTATGTGTGTATGCTCCACGTGATAAGACCAGCTTACCTGAAAACCCTCAGGGGCTATTTCTGTGTACAGAAGGCATTAAAGCAGACACCCACGGCCTGGGGGTGAGCAGTACACAAATTTCTCTTGTGGACATCAAGTTGTGACAGTCACTCTCATTCAAAAAAACCCCCTTGAATATCTGTGAGAACCCAGCAGGTACACACAACGATCATGACACCCTGACCCTGTATTTCACAATTACCCCTCTCACCTGAAGAAAGAAATTATCTATGTCTGCTAACCAAGACTTTTGGGTATGTTTAGCCGTCAGGTGTCTTCTCTAGAAATCATAACCAAAAAGCTATGCTGTCAGTGATAGACAGCACACCTCTCAGATATGAGTTGTATTGCTAAATCAGATAAAGAGATTACACAGATCTCTACTACTTACAGCTTGGTTGACTACAGGGAAAGAGTTAGAAGCTTTTTACATAAAGAGAAGGTGGCAGATGCAGCAGGGCCAGCACAGACTGCACGCCTCCATAGAATAGTGGGCCTCATGGTATAAATGCATCACTTAATTGATGTGCAGCTATTATATCACACAGGATACATCACCTGTAACAAAATAAACACTGCAGCTCAGTGAAACAAAATTAAGTGGGGATTAGTGTCTAAACCAGACAACTACGTCACAAAGGCTTAGACTAAGACTTGTCAGGTAATCATTTATGTCGTTTTCCCTACATTAATATATGAGGTGCTAAGAATGGCTTTGTAGTAGAGGAAAAAAAAGCCCTTCTTGCAGCCTCTGCTACGAAGACATGTACCTAAACTGTATCTTGACTTCAGACTCTTATGAGTAAAAGAAAATAGGGACTGTTATTTGTGTGACAAGCACAGATGTTCAGTAGTCAAAATTATCAGTTTTGCACTGTAGCAAGCAGGTCTGTTTACCTTCTAAAGGCTCAGTGAAAATCTTTCAAGTCACAGAGAATACAGGCAGTAGTGCAAACATCAGGTTCTGAGCTGTGCAATGCAACTCAAGAGCAGGTGTTACTACATGGGCTTGTCTCACAATAAAGTTATGATAATACAGATTAGGACTACTGTGAGCCATTTATTCCTAGACAGACAATCTGTAGTTCTGCTGCCATCTTCTCAACTTAAAAGTTTCAGACTGTGAACATCTGCTTACAGTGTCTAAGTTCCAGATCTTAACATGCCTCCAACTTAGCTAGCAAAATGAGAAGCACTCTTACAAATAAAATGCTCAATTCTTAAATGCAAAATTATTAGAAGTGGAGAGAGTGCCCTCACATCTGTGAGGGGGGAAAGAAGTTGCCGTTATTATGTAATGAAGGCTTCAGAAAATATAGATGCTACCAGTTTATTTTAAGCATAAATGTCCCTTATGTATTTAATCATACTAAAATCCTTAAGAGGAGCACAGAAATACCTTGATCTCAGCTTTAAAAACAATATGAGGAAAAACCTTGTAACAACACGTGAAAATTTAAAATAAAGCTGCTGAATCATGATCTTCAATGTGATTCCTGATTAACTACAGTAATTAGGAAGTAAGTGATTTTTAAAATTTGTTGACAATTAGCTCTGAATTTAAAGTGAAAATCCTATTAAAAAAAAAGGAAAAAAAAAAAGAAAAGCAGATTTAATAATTTGTCCCAAACTTCTTACTATCAGGGTACCTCTCATTTATAAGTCAACACATGCAGAGAACAACCTACACCACATATTGGGTCTTCTGATTTAAAAAAGATGCATAAGGATGGAAAGTAAGACTGAACAGCCTTCAGACCTGAAGGCCTGGCACAGAAAGCTCGGGTGGCAATGTCCCAGATCATACCCAAGAACGAAACCACAAAGCTGTAAATAAAGAGATTTTGGTCATCTCATCTCAAATGAGCCAGACTGGGTCCAACCCCAGGACATACCCACACCAATAAAGCAACCTCATATGATGTGTTATGGTTTAATAGACTCCATATCCATGGTGTCAGTGCTACCACCACTTTATTATGTCATTGTGGCTTAGCAACTGAACATTGCAAAGCTGTAAGTACTCTGGCTGGTTAATGAGAATTTCATTTTTCAAAGCTGTCAATTTTGTATATTTTCTGATCAACAAATGGACTTTGTATTTCCAAAAGTTTCTGGGGAAAGTGTTATGCTTTCAGATGCACTTTTAGGCAATATACATGTAAGACTTCCACTACATTACTTTCCCTACCACATCATCACCTCAAGATAACAGGTGACTTGGGCTGTTATATACAAGAGGAATATCATTATAATAGTTATAATAGCTGGTTTCTCGGAATGAAATCTTTATTTGGTGTCTTCACCACTACCAGGGAAAAACAAACCAAAACAAAAATGAACAAACAAAAAACCCCACCCAAATAAAAACCAGGGAAAAAAATCACAAAAAATTCCCTAAAGGAAAAAAAAAATCAAAAACAAAAACCCCCAACCCTAAACAACAACAAAACATTACCAAACAGGAACAAACAAACAAAACCCCCTTCAAATTACTGTTTTTTCCATAAGCACATTACAAAATGAAAATAGAAGCCATGGTAGCAATAATCCAGATAATCCAGATGGCAAACTGAGTATGATGCTACCTGCAGGGCATCATTTATATTTTTTTTTCCTCAGCATTGACATGCCTCTGCTTTCCTATGCAGGTGAGAAACCACTTATCTTCAAAAACAGGAAAGAACAATCCTTCTATTTCTAGATGAGAATATGAAAACAATACTGTAGAGGTTAAAATTAGACGTCATTTTACCAGATTAGCATTCAATTATGATAGCCAAGTTAAAGATTTTCAATTGGTTTACGTGGCAGCTGAAAAAAGTAAACTAAGACATCATTCCTGAACATTAAGTTGTGCATATTCTTTCCACTTCCATATGATCAGCTACTCACAAACACACACTTTAATAATAATAATAATAATAACAATAAATCTTCCCAATAAAGCACATTACAGAAGAGGAACATAGCATGACCAATCACAGGAAGATGTAATTTTACAAACCACAGATGCTAACTTGACCACTCTCTAGACAAGGCCCATGAATTTGCCTACATTTCTTTGGAAAAAAAAAGTCTTAAATAGAGAGATGCAGGAAAACAGCAACACTAAATGTATTTATAGTAACAAATTATGTAGCACACCTCAAAATAAACAGAAATTATAAGTCACATGTGATCAAGCAATTTCCTTGCCAATTTATATACCTCATTGATTCTATTTCTACTATTTCAGAAGATGGTATGAGATTATTATAGTCTGTTTTTTTTACCCTTACTATGCACCTTATTTTCTTGAACCTACATGGAAAATGACTCCATCAAAATAATAGTATATAAGAGATAAAGGTAGGAACAGAACTGTACCTTACATCCCCTGTGTAAGATTAACATTCAGTTGTCTGGCAGCATACCTGTTTGGCAGACAAGTACTTGAGTTTCTCAAGAATTGGAACAGGCTGAGTGATGCAGACAAACTTATGCCAGCGAGGTTCTCCCTGATACCAACAGATACACAAACGTCTGAGAGCTGTGCACTGCAGAAATCATCTGGTACCAAACACTGCACAAATGATTAACTACATCCTGCACCCACTGTAACTTTCAAGACATAAAATTTTTGCTGCACTATGCAGCAGTAAGTTAAATTGAGCATGGGCAACCATGCACCTTAGCAGAGTAGTCCACCAAATGCAGACCACAGAGCCATGTGAAACAAAGGTTATGTATGCCAGAAAGCTGCAAAGCTTATTGAAGACTTTAATGTGTTACTCTAGAGTCAATTCTCTGTGTATATACATCCAGTGGGTGCACTGTGATCCACCTCTAATTTATACACCTCTGCCAGAAGAAGTATCTAACATGAGCTCTAGGTTTCATTACTGGTTAGCCAAGCATTTACTTTCACCACTAGAAACATGAGTCTCTCCTTTTGCTGGTAAGTCTTTACCTTTACTGGTAAAGAAAAAGCAATATTCCTTTTAAGAGGCTGCATGTACACAATTAGACTGCAACCTATTCTTCTGCAGACCTCTGCAAAGGCTATGTATTCATTTCAGGAAGGAAAGCAGTGTAGAGCTTATAGGTTTTGAAAATGGAAATAGTGCAAGTACTGCTTATGCAGTGCTAAAATTTCACAGGAATCAGTGGTTTCCCAAAGCCCAACTGTGACACCGTCATGACTGAAAGATGGTACCCGAATTTCATATATGGATAAGGAAATTCAAGGCACTGCCACACACCGTGTAGCTTTATAAACAGACAAGTCGCAACATTGAGAAGGTTGCTGGGGAGCAGCTTTTCCACCTGTTCCACGGAGGCAGAACACTGCTGACCCTACACCCAGTCATACATGCTCCTCATCCACAGACTGCAGCGCTTCCTCTTGTAATATACAGTCGTTTACGCTCATGAATTCTGCGCATCACTCGGTCAACTCGAGACCTAACAGCGATGCTGCCCTTTTCCCTAAATGTCCCATCACATCTTACACAAGGCAAAGGCAGGAGGTCGAAAAACTGATTTCTATTTGGCTTCGGATCGTTTTCTCCAGCACTCTAGCTCGCTTTTTACCAAAAAGCGCGGGCTCCACCCACTCCCCCCCGACCAGGGCGGCGACTGAACTCCCCGGGCCGGACTGCCCCGCGGGAGCGGCTGGAATGCGGCGGTTGGGGCGGTTGGGAAGCGGGGACGGAGCGGCTGAGGGGCGGCAGGGAAGGGGGCACGAGGCGGTTGGAGCGGTTGGGAATCGGGGACGGAGCGGCTGGGGGCGGCAGGGAGCGGTTGGGAAGGGGGCACGGAGCGGTTGGGGCGGTTGGGAAGCGGGGACGGAGCGCGGCACCGCCGGTAGAAGCGGGTGAGGAGGGACCCAGCAGGAGAGGGAGGGAGAGGCGGCGCCCGCGGCTCCAGCACCCACCGAAGAGGCTGCTGCTGAAGCCGTCCCAGACACAGCCGGCGGCATCCCACACCCAGCGGCTTCTTAGGCAGGACATGAAGGTAAGGCTCACGCCGAAGACGGACACCAGCAGATCGCTGAGGCTGATGTTGACGAGGAAGAGGTTGGTGGGCGTGCGGAGCCGCTTGAACTTGTAGTAGAGCACCAGCACCAGCAAGTTGTTGCACAAGCCCAGCATGCCGATGGTGGCGACCAGCAGCGCCAGCAGCTCGTAGGTGCCGGCGCTGAAGAGGGGCCGCTCGCCCGGCACCTCCTGCTCGGGCGCCGCGGGCTCCGGGCGGCTGGAGGTGCCCGTGCCGTTCCCCGCGGGCATGGCTCCCGGCCGGAGCGGGGCTAAGCCTCCCGGCCCGCTCCCAGCCCCATGGCACACCGATGCTCTGGGCAGGAGGAGGAGTCCCGGCCGCCTTCCCGCCCACGGAGGGCGCGCCCTCGAGTGGCTTCGCCCTCGCCTGCCCTGGGGCGGGCCCGGGCACGGGCGTAGCTCCCTCCGAAGAAGGTGGTCTTGTGGTGCTCTTAACGCGGTGAGCAGCCCGGTTGTGGTCGGGATGTGGCTGTTGTCTTCTCTTCCTTAAAAATCTTCTGCACTTTGGCTGGGCCACGGCTGCCGTCAGCAGCGCTTCCCTCACGGGGCCGCGTCTGGGCAGACCTGCTCTGCGGCCAGCTCCGGGAAGAGGCAGAACCGATATTTATTTAGGCTTCTTCCTTAGATGTCCTGCCAATGAAAACTCTTATTACGGCAATAGTGTCTTCTCAGGAGGTTCCCCGCAGAGCTCACAGCTTGGCTGTAGGAGTTGGAGCCCCACAAAGCGAGCCGGCAACACCGTGGCCCGTGCAAACCTGTGCTGTGAGTGAACACTCTTTGTCAGCCATGGGGCAAGTAAGACACCACAGGTTGCACCGTGAACTCCCCCGTTTGATACCTTTGTTTCCAGGGTGTGTTGTACAGGAACACCGTTCAGGCTGCCTGTGTGCAGCTCTGGCTGCTGTTGGTCACGGTGTTGCCCTGAGCCCCAGCTGGGGTGGGGTGGCTGTACCGTCTCCAAGCCCAACCCACCCCAGAGTGTTTCACAGAGAATTTTGCTCACCATGGTTCTACACCCAAAACACCTTGCCAGACCAAGCATCAGTTTTCCCCACAGGAAGACCTCTAGTTTGTTTGCTTTAATATGTGTTGGTAAGTGACGGCCTTCTTAAGGGCCCAAAGAAAACTTTCAGTTTCAGTCTGTTAATTTAAAATAATCTTTTTGGTCTATTAAAAAAAAATCAGCTGTGAAAGCAACAGAATTTTAATATTTTAATGGATACGTGTCTTGTAAAAAAATAGCTGGTTTTGGTTTGTGGGGTTTTTTTCCTTCTCTAATACACAGTGGTATTAAATGGTCTAGACTAAGGGTGAAATGAGATTGAAAACATAGATAGTTGAGGAGGTTTGATGTCTTTCAAAACAAACCTATATACAAATTATGGGCTTCTCATGGCAGTAAATTTTATATGACAAATTAGTGCTGTAGAACAAAGCAGTAGGAACAAAGTCATAGGTCAGAAAAATTAAACACTGATTAAAGTACCTATTCTTATTTTTACTTTATTTATGATCCATGTTGTTAAATCCCTCATATATGATGTAATCAGTAATTGAAACTTACTTTAAAAAGTGAGTTCAGTCTGTTTCTTCATCACTGGTCTACAGGTCTTTTCTCATCACAAAGGAAAGAGCAGCTTCCTTTTTCAAAATCAATTATATGTTTTTTACCATGAAAGTTGTAGTTACAGAACACATGAATTTCTAAAATTTCTGGTAATACACCACAGTACATGAGCATCGGTTGTAGGAAAGACATAATTTTGTCTTTCCTCATCCACAAAAGAAGCTTACCTGTACATGGCAGACCATGTGCAAAAATATTGTGTCATTGCACAGCTATGGATTTGTTTAGAACAGTCACTGCATTCTAAAAGTCTAACAATGGCATGACTGAACCAAATTAATACTACACCTCATTGAGAACAAATTTTCAGGTGGCCAACATATGCTTACATATGCACAAGACAAACCTTTAACCCCAGCCTTGGAACTAATAATTCACAAGTAGAAAGTTTGCAGATGTCTGTGACTGTCTTCAAGAGTTTATAGTATTTAGTAATCGGAATGCGTCAGCACACCAGAGCATTGAGTGTCACAAGTTAGAGCTAAAGAATCAGAAGCAGGGGAAATAAACTTCCAAAGTAACTGCTACTCTCTAAGCTTTGGTAGAAATACAAACGACAGATATGATTCCCAGTTGCAAATGCACCATTAAAAATGTCTGGGCTTTTGCAGTGAGAACACTGAGGGGTGGAAAAAGAGTGTTTTAAGGCCTTCAAGAGACCTGTTTCATTTTATGTTCACTGACTTACATGTTGCTTTCATTAATTTTCTCTGCTCTCTGTCTTCAGCTAGTGTGGCTTTGAAGTCACAGGCTCTTTCCCATCTTTCCTGACAAGCAGAGAGTGAGCAGGAAAGTCAAGCTTTTGTCCGTATTAAATACATTTGTTCTAGGTGTCAGATAATGCTGGAGTTTTGATGCCTATTTTGAACTTTGTAAGCTTATTATTTCCAATAGCATGGTATAGAGCCAGGTTGCAGGCTGCTCAAAACAAAAACAAACCAAAACAAACACTTCCCAAAAAAACTCTGGCTACCTAGCTTCAGCCTTTTTTGTTGTTGTTTTTTACAGTGTTCTCCTGGCATATTGTTTTTCTTACATGTTGTTTTTGCTATTTTTTAGCCTTAGAGGCAGAAAGCCGAGTGATTATTCACTGTATCTATCTAGAGCTGCAGGGTGTATCTAGAGAGCAAGTGTGAGTTTGTGGACAGAAGAAACCTTTCATCTGTTGCCAACCTCTTGGCAATAAAATAAGGCTTTTAATATAGATCTACACTTGTTGATAATGCAATTTTTAAGTAAAAAAACCAAAACACATAACCCTAATGGTAAAGGTTTAAAGCTAGGGCTTCATCTTGCAGAACTTGTAATCCTATGTGTATAATCTAGTTGATATTGGGATGTGAACTTTAAATCATAAAACAGGCAAAGTGCAAATGCTGCAAGAATGTGAGAATGTCCTGGGCTGAGAGAATTGCTTAGCTGAGATTCAGTTCAGTGAAGCAAGCAGAGGTGTTTTCAGCAGGGGAGGCAGTCCTGGGAGGTGATGGCGAGCGGTCAGAGCATCTGGGCTGCAGTTGGAAGTTGGCTGCAGCCTGTTCCGTAATGTGTGAGCTTTGGTATACCTGACATGTGTACAAAGAGCTGTACTAGCTGCAGCTGTGATTCATCTCACCTAAAGGATGCATTTGAAAGTTAAGCACCTAAGACCAGTAAGATGAATCACCCTCTGGAAGTGTTTATTGACTGGCACGTAAGATGGCTTGAATAATTAACTTTTAGATGCCTAAGTTAGATGAGATGAACTTCATCTTGGCTAGAGAAACCTGTGTGGGACTGTGCTATGTGCTCAGATGGCAGATGTGTATTGATGCCTGTGTCACACTTGTTTCTTGCGGAGTAGATTAAAAGAAGTGGTGATATGTGCTTGTGCCTGCTGACATCATGCTGTCCTTGGTTGTACAGACACAGCTCACAGGGCAGCCTGAACTCTAAACACTAGCATTGTATAACTATTATAAGACTAGCAACACCAGTTTTTGTAACAATAACACTATTAAATTTTTTTGTGATATAAGCTGGTTTCTTTTAAGGACTAACCTTGCATAGTAGTTCATACTTATGCTGTAGCTTCTTGTTAATGTGACAAACATAAAGTGAAAGCATTAACAAACTCACTGCCTTGTCATTTTCCAGAGCCCAACATGCAAATCAGTATATAATTCATAGGAAATACAGTTTTTAAAACTATCACTTGGTCGTTTCAGCTGCTGTTCGTGACAGAGAGCAGAAGTTGCACTTTATAGCAAGGAGTGCAATACTGCTTGTAAGGTGTTAATGTCAGAAGAAAAGTTAAAAATTCAGCCAGTAGAAAAAAAGAGTGAGCTAATGGAAATGTCAACCTGTTATCACCCCTCAAACACTGTTTCATAGAAGAAATTTAATTTTTACAATGCTAAAATTTATTACTTACCCAGCCCCGTACTGGTCAGAGAGTTCAGTCAGTCTGAACCCAAGCAGCTTTACCCTGATTCAACTTAAACACAACTAGGTTTAACAGAAGGTTTATAAGGGAGAAATAGCAAAGGATGGGTGAGCTTATCAAAAGAAAGCATCTTCAGAGACTCAGGGGTTTGTCCCTTTTTAAATGGCTGGACTTTATCTAGACCAAATTCAGAGTCAGGAACAAAGTCTCTTATGTCCCAGAACCTCTTTAGGGACAGCTAAAACCAGTTTAGATCCACTGTGTGATCCACTTGGGGACGTTCTGAACCATCATTTTACTGGAGGAGAATTTACTTTTGCATGAGAGCACCAGGAAGAATGACTGGCAGCCTTGTATGGGCAAGAGAGAAGATCTGTCATCTTTGCTGTTTGTCGTCTTCAGTAGGTTTGAGTTATTTGTTGTGAGCTGTCAAATAGCATGATCTGAATTTTAAAACTTGCATGGCATTTCATAGACTTATGGTAGTTATTGAGATAAAGATTGAAAATTATTGATTTTTCAAATGAGGTGTCAATCCTACAATGAACTTGATGCAGCTGTTCTTTGCTCCCACACAGACATATCATTATCTTTGTATCTGAGAATTTCCAATAATTGAGACTAATAAGATTATACGGTAAGAAGAGAAGAGTTGAGAGAGTCAGCTTCTGAATAAACATCAATTATATCGTATTCCATATCCAGTGCTTTCCACACTATCAGTAAAGGAGACAGTGAAGGAAATGCTTTTCATTCAGTTAATGCAACTGTAGGGCTACTAATGCAAGGATTTCCTGATTCATCAATTAAATATTGAATTTGCCTTTTAGGCTTCGCTTATCTTCTAATGCAGTTCCTATCTTCTCTATTTTTTTTCTGTCCAGTCAGTCATCACATCTTATTTTTAAATTGTACCGTACTTTAAATTGTATTGTACTTTTTTTGATCGTAAACATTGAAGAGGACAGAATCAGCTGGTGCTGAAAGCAATGATTCCTCATTTGGGGTTTCTTTATGTTTTCATTATGTTACATAATGTGAAGTTTCCACATGCATTTTTGCAACAAAACACAGCTTTCTGTTCTTAACCTCTCTATTCTGAGGATGGATGCTAATACCCTTTATGAACCTTACACCACTGATATTAACTGGGACATGAGAATGTAACCTGATGTCATACAAGCTTAGATGAGAGAGACTGGAAAAATTAATCAACAGGAAGCAATGCTTAACAAGAATTCACCTGGAGTCAGTATGTCAAATATACCACAACTCTGACCAAGATATAGTATCTGACCAGCCACTGAGTACTGTGACACACAAAGGAAATATTTTCCTGGAGAATTACTGTTGGAAACAGCAAAAATGTATCCTCAAGCTATGCCTCCCTTTTCCAGGCATCAGTGCTGCTTTTCTCTGCCAAGCTCTTTTCCTTATTCTAATCAAAAGAAATGCTCATAGCAGTAGAGCAGAAGTACCCAGAAACTTTTGGGTTCTTCCCCTTGAAGTGATAGAATCCCAAGGTGTTGGATTGCTTGTGTTAGGTAGCATATCATGAGGCACCACTTTCCCTAAAGAACTAGCTATTTCATGCAGAGATATTTCCATGCATTATTTTTAATAACTGTTTAATACCAATTACTTTCCCTATATGTTTCAAAAATGTCGTTTAGCTGATATGCTGAGTGTGTGTGAAGACTTGTCTTTATTTGTTTTGTTTTCTGTGAAGAAGTGACTGGAATATTCTTGAATATGTCTGTCTGATATCAATCCTCTAGATTGCCGTGAGGAAATATAAAATATAATTTCTCCATTTCAACTACGATCTCCACAAAGCTAAGACTCCGCACTCAGGAATTCAAGAAAGGAATTCAAGCAAACCTGGCATCAGCCTTGGATGAAGTAATAGCAAAGTGGATCTGGAGATCAATAGCTAAAGAAGAATACAAAGAAATTGATCAGTGTGGTCTACAGAAAAGTGAGTTTAACAAATAGTCTGAAATTCATCATTTACCTGTTATGGTACTGATGCCGTAAGTCTTAGCTTTCATATTTTCCAAATTCTGTACTGCATTAGTGAATAACTCCAAACTTCATATAAAATGTTAGCAAATTCTCTTCACAGTTAGTTAGACAAAACAATCCTTTTCCAGCCCAAGAAACAAGGACACCGTTGCAGCCTAAGCCCCCAAAAGTATAAACCACAGCAAATTGAGGAGAGCAAACAGGGCGGATGGGACTTCATAACCTGAAGCTGTAATTGGGTAGTTAACCTCAAAGTGTAAATGGACTAAAACTTATAAAAGTGTAAAAGTGTGTAACTGGTTGTCCATCTTGGGTGTAGCCCTGGCTGGGCTCTTGTACTGCCCAAGGTGTATCCTTTGAAGGCCTTTTAATAAATACCTACTTTATTCCTTTAACACTGTCTAGCTTCTGTTCTAGGTAGCCTCTCAAGGCATCAATATACCTCAGTAACATAGCATCAATATAATTTAAAGATATTCAAAAGATGAAAAATGTGGATAAGAATCATAATTATATTGAAACCTAAAGGAAAGGAGTAGTAGTCCAGGTACAAAGGCCCTTAGATGTATGAGAATGTACCAACTAAATTAGTAAAGATATTACAAGAACAGCTGAAAGGAAGCATAAGCCACACAAAGAGGCTTAAATTTTAACAGCTTGTGCAATTACCCTTTGAAGCAAACATGTTGGATTCTCCATCTTTTTGTGTCTGAAGATCAACACTTGACACCTTACCACAAGTTATACTTTGGAACAAAGTTTTGGGCTCAGTATAGTGATAAATGGCTGATATTTATTGATCTGTAACATAAAGGAGGTGAAAATAGAGCTAAAAGTCAGATTTATTAGTGCAATTAATACATGCTAAATGCTCTCCACCCCTTCAGCTCTCTCCCGAAAGAAATATTTGGAAAAGTGTTACTAAAAGGCTGGAGGGAAATACCTCTTTGGAGACACTCAAAAATCACCTGGATGCATTCCTGTGTCACTTGCTCCAAGTGACCCTGCCTTGGCAGTGAGGTTGGACTGTATGATCTCCAGAGGTCCCTTCCAACCTTAATTACTCTATGAGAAAAAGCATGAAGTGTTTCTGTTGCCAGTTACATGAGATAAAATGAAATTATCTCATATGCCGGGTTACTCAGTGATCCTGATTCATGACTTGGGGCACTCAGTGCGTAGGATTCTGTGATGTGATGGGATGTTGTGACATCCACAGCTGACTATACTGTTTTCCATCTCAAGATGCTAAGGCTGGGTCTCCTCTTTTTTATGATGTAATGTTTGGTATACCTGTCGTGCAGCTGCATCTCACGTGAACTCACGTGGGAGTTAAAGGAACAAAGCAAGGCTTGGACACGGCTGTAAGAAGAGCTCTCCCTCTTGTCTTCTGTTAATAAAGGATGTCTGGAAAGAAGGCTCGTGATAAGGGGAGTTGCTCTGCTCTTGAATCGATTGATTTCAAGAATGCTTTGGAGCAGTTCCAGAATCTAGTTGAAAAAATGATCATCCAGAAGACCAAGGAGAGTTCTGGCTTGTATACTAAAGATGGTGGTAAGAGATATTAATTTGGATGGAAAAGTGTAATTTTCACATGGGGAGAACATATCATAGAGAGATGATAATTTCCTTCAAATTGTTCTATAACTGGAAGTGTTTGATTTTTACAGGAAATAGAGTTCTTTTCTCCTCCTGTTAGGATTTCTGTCCAAATTATAAGGCCATGGTGATCACTCAAAATATAATTGGTGGAGTTGCCACATATAGAAGTTAGCGTGATGCTAACTTGTTTCCATAAAAGCACTAAATGGATGAATTATATAAATACAGTAACTAATTGTAAATAATGGGGGTAAAATTTTGCTTTTCTCAATGCAAGTGGCTATTGCTGCTTGAAAGGATAAACTTTATCCCAGACACCATTCAGGTTCAAAAAAAGAAATCAGAATTGTGGTAAGTAAGGGAAGAAAACAGATGTGAAAATATTTTATCTATTCTTTTATCTGTTTCCTCATGCATTGTGTCATGCATTGCAAATTAGGTAGTTTTGAAAAGGACAACTATTAGGACTGATTTTTATTTTCTTTTCAAATGCTTTAGTGAATACAATGTGAGAAGCCGGAATTTGCATGCTATTGGTATTGAAGGAGAAATAAAACCAGAGGTAGTGTGGATAAGAAAGGAATCTGTAGCTTGCCATTTCTAAACTGTGTGGACGTTGTTCCTCCCATACAGATGAGATAGACTATGATAAGTTCTATACAACCACACGAACACTTTTTGGTCCAGCAGTCAAGGATCAGAATATTCAGGCTTTTTTCAGGAAGATTATGAGCAACCCTGATGAAAGGCCAGAATGGCCTGAGGTAAGGATTTCTAAAGTTTTTTTTTTAAAATATGAAAAACTAATTAGAACTTTAAATGGTGGCAGTATTTATCTGTTGATTGTGTGTTGTTCATGAGTCTGTTGTTCATGAGCTCCATGGCATAATGAAGCACTCTCTCATTATTTATCCTAGCTGCCTGAAGCCTGGGTGTGTTCAGGTCTTCAGAACTACTTCAGTGGTGTGGATTATCCTCAGGCTTCTTGACAAAATGCAAAATCTGTTATGACTACAGTATGCCATTTGTGCTCTGAGGATAAGTCTATCTTTAGCTAAACCTTCAGAAATGCTTCCTCTTTTTCTCCTTTTCTCTGTTTTCTCTTACCTCTGCTTCCTTGCTTTTCTCTTCCCCTGTTCACGGCATAAATCTGGCCCTTTGAATATGAAGGTAGAATATGAATATGAAGGTAGAGCAGCATTTTAGTAGAGTTTTTTAACTAGAGAATTCTGCATATATTATTTAGTCCTGTAGATGAATGAGATATTTGTGTTCAATTTTTCAGTCTCTAATCGTGGTAAATAGCAAATCTTTGTAAAAAGCATGTAAGAATGAGGTAACTTGGAAACAGTAGATCCAATTTACCCTCTTTGCATCTGTCTGCACATATCTTAAGGTTTTCCTCTGCCAGAGGTGCAAACACACTCTGTGTTTAATATCCCGTCCTGGATTTTTAATCTATCCATTTGTAAGTTATTTCTGAATCCACCTAAGAAGGTTATCTCCATAGCACCCAATTTTTCACATTTTGTGACAAAGTGCTTTGTTGGTTTTTTTTTTTTTAATGTGGCACACTTTTTTATTTGCACATTATGAGAAATGAACACTTGCTCTAGAAATGTGTCTTTTATTAAGGTATTTCCCATGCGTAGTGTTTCAGGCAACTGTTCTATAAAAATTACTGATTCTTAGATTGCTAGAGCCAATCCTTATCAAGAGCACCCATGACCATATATTGCTACAGGACTTTTTTGTTTGTTTCTTACCCAAAGACAGAATTGTGGACATAACTCTCAGCACACAGTGACTTTCCTATGATAGCATAGGAGGTATTGTATACATGGCAAATCCTTGCTGGACCAAAAGTCTTATGGCAGGGTATTAGCAAGTAACATGAACTATAAATTTGTCAGCATATTTACATTTTATGTTACTCTGGAACATCATGCTAATATTGGAACATTGAAGATACCCAACACCTGTTCCTTACATGTTATCCGCAATTGCTATCAAGTGATGTCCTAGTATCATCCTAAAAGCTATGTGTTCAGCCATTTCCATTTAATAAGGTTCTGTATGGGAACATTTCTGGTTACTACCTTTCTTAACCATTGCTTTTATTTACAGTTTCACATTCTTAATGGATTTTGCTCATGTCAGCCATTAAAGATTTCCTTCAAGTAGAGCTTGGGGCAAATCTGGAAAATTGCTCACAGTCTAAAGGACTGATTGTCCTTTGTTTAGGGTAGCAGAACAGTAGCAAATTATGTTTGGGCTCATTAGTTTATAAGAGAAGTAAGAGAAGCTCTGTATGTTTGCTGGAGTGAGGATCATTTACTCCAAAACCTTATTGAGTTTCTAATACAGTCAAACTAGTTACCAAATTACATAATTACATAAATAATTCGGCTGCATAATTACACAAGCAAACACAGTATGGGGTATAGTAAAAGAGGCGAAGCCACTTTAGTTTCCTTTTGAAATCTATGCATGATTTCCTTGGGATAAAATTCCCCAGAACCCTTTCTATGAGCATTTCTCAAACTTTACCAAGTGTGAGCTGACTGATGACAGTCTTTTAATATGTCTTGCGTTTAAACTTCCTTGAAAAACATGGATGTATGATAGCTAATAATTGTGTATACAGAAAGGAGGAAGCTGTGAAGTGAAAGATGAAGAGTAATGTTGTGTGAGAGTATTTTTTTGAAAGATCTACATCTGAATCTCTCAAAGAATGAAAACGGGAGCTCTGTTGTATAACATGGAAAATACTGAACTAGAATAAAATACAACATTTTCTCCCATCCAAAGGGGAATTGCTTTTAGAACTCATGAAAAGAAGTATATATAATGTCTATAATATAAGAAAGGAGTCTAAAAAATCTGTACAGCTAAGTGGAACTAATTTCCTAAAGAAATTACTAAACCACTTTTGGGTACAGAGCTTGAGATTTGTAGAGCATTTCAGCTGAAAATTTCACACCCTGGAACAGAAATAAGCTACTTACCTAACTATCCTATGCCAGGATCTTCATCATGTTCAGTACAAATGGAACATTGTCAGACTTATGGAGATGGCCAAAAAAGGATTTTTTAAAATTGTTTTTATTTTACATTTCTTTTCAAGCAAATAGGAATCTACATATCTTTGTGGAAAAGCCCTTCTGTGTAGGCTAAACCAAAACCACTATGCTGCATTGACTGTCTCAGTTTATAAATATGGAGTTGTCTGTTTTGTCTGCCTCTTGCTAGGTTTTTTTTTTTCCTAGTTGAGGTAGGTAGAACAGGAAAATGAAAATTGAATATGGTTATTTATGTAGCGAAACTGTACTAACAACTTTAAAAAATAGATGGGCTGCATTCCTAGAAGCCCTTTTTAAGCTGCCTTCTTTACAAGCATTGAAGAAAGATTGTGCCTAAGTATCAGATCTCAGCAGTCTAAAGTCACATTGAAGTCCCAATGGTTAAAGGAAAAAAGGTACTTAATCAAAAATATTAAATTATTAAAATGGGAGATAACTATTTGACTTTATACATATATCTTACAGAAGTAGTTTTGTAATAAATTATTTGTTTAGTTCTATTTTGTTTTGTTTAGATTTTTGGCTGTTTCACAGGAGAAAGGGATGGGATGTCATCCCCATCGGAAGAAAGCATGGTTTTGCTTGTATCTGAAAAACAGCAGATAACTCATTCAGGTGACATACTTCATCTTACATCAAAAATTGTATTTTTTCTAATGTAGTGTGCTGCTCACTTTCTCTAAAGTACAATGATAAGATCACATCTGTCTTTGCTTATTTATGCTTCTTCTTCTTCTGTGTTCCAAAATACATGGGTTTTTACTAAACATTGGACACTCCACTGCTGCATTTCCCAATTCTCTATATTCCTAAATTATTTTGAAATTATGAATTTTTCTGAACCAGACTATTAATTTATGCAGTTACTCATTGTCTTTCTGTATTTTTTGAAAATATGGAGGAAGAACTGGCACATCCAGAACTATTATATTAATGATATTTAAAATGCAACATGATTCATTAAAGCAAGTGTAGAATAATTTATGATATATTGCATTACTACCTTGTCTATGGTACCAAAATGCATTCCAGGAAGAGAAACTGTTCTTACTATTATAGTCATATTTGTTTATGTTTTCCTTACTAATATAGTTCTGTTTGCTTATGTTTTCCCTATCTGTAAGATGAAGAGTAATATTTTGTCATTGACAGTTGTCAAGAGAAAAGATATTATCAAGGGTATAGTGAAGGTGCCCCTTCTGCATCTCACAATAACAGCCTCTCAGCGAGGAGTGCTGACTGTGTTTAACAAACAGGTAATTCTAAATCAAACTCTTTCATTATTCCATTAGGCAGTACATAGGGGAACTGAGTGGACTGTGATCTAGCATTCAAATTTTCCCATAAAAAACCTACATATTTTCTTATCAAAGTTAACTTTTTCTATATTTTTAAGTACAGCAGGAAATATACATTGTTCTTTTCAACTATAAACCTATTAGACAGTCCAGACAAATTGATAGAAGGTAGAGATGGCTCATAATAGACATTCTTCATAGAAATTCATTTAATAGAAAATAATCTGCTTTGCTGTTTAGAAAAGGTTTCCTTAAATAAAAATACATGCTGTTGGAATTAACTTTTAGATATAGAGTGAAAATCAGAGAATTAACTGTTTTCCACAACTACTGAAAATATTTGGAATAGACAGAGACAGTTGCTTGCATATAAGATTTATTCAATACAGCAACATCTAGAGGCTTGAAAGTCATGAGGCATTAAACTGGCTCACAGTTAGTTCCCTCATCAGTAAAATGTGAGGATATCTACCATTATAAGTAGAAAAGCAGGCTTAAGATGCTGTTAAACTAAATTTTTTACATTAATTTCCCAGATGATTAAATTACTGTTTAGTGATACACACCACCATGATGCTATGAGATAGAATATGCCATACAGAAACCCAAGCTATCACACATCTCTGCTTATTGGTGCTTTACATTTGTACAGTTTTAATGCAACCAGTTTCTTAAAAGTTATTTCAGGCAATGCAGTAAAACTTTAAAGCAGCACTAATGCTTTCTACGAGTTTTAGCTAATCAGTGCATAATGCCTATGACGGGAGTATTTAAACCAAGAAAGCATTCTTGCAGATGATTAAATAACAAAGCAGTACCGCAGTGTTGGTAAATGCTGAAATAATGTATTTGAAAGCCTGTCCTCCAGAACATTATCCCTCTTATGTACCTATGAAAAATAATTTCCCAAAGTATAAGATTAAAAATAGCTCTCCTCCCTACCCGCTACCTGCCCCTGCTATTTTCGAGTTGAATTGCTTCCTCCTCATAGGCTGGACTGATGTTATCTGACATCAGTGACTGCAGTGTAAACGATTTTACATCCAGCTGCTTAACACAGTGAATTAGGGACCTAAACTCCCACTTAGAAAACTATATTCTGAAAATGACTAAGGCGTTATGATAGCCTCAAAATGTGCCAGGAGAAGATTAGGTTGGATATAAGGAATAATTACTTTATCCAAAGGGTTATCAACCACTGGAACTGCCTGGGGAAGTAGCTGAGTCACCAGCCCTGGAGGTATTCGAAAGAAGTGTGGAAGTGGCTATTGGGGACATGATCTAGCAGTAGGCTTGGCAGTGTTAGTTTTACAGTTGGACTTGATCATTCTTAAGATCTTTTCCAGCCTTAATTATTCTACGATTCCGTGATTCTATTTGAGGGCTAAGTATTGCTTTCTGCAACCAATGTGTGCCTAATATGACTCAACACCTGTATTCAGCTCTACACCATCAACTACACGTTTCTCAGGTTCTCAGATGATACTGCCTTGACCAGCACATAAGACCTGTAGGAACAGGCAGCCTTAAGGACACATTTTAGTTCTTTTAGATAAAGCCAAGTCTGATGCAGTGCGTGGATATCCATCTTTTGGTTAACAATACTCTTAAACTCTGCTCAAAGGCTGTCCATGATGACACCTGGCATCTCACTTCTATGGGATTTTGATCATAGCCTCTTGGTTTATGATATGTAGAATTGCTGGGATGAGTATGAGGTGCCATTGGATAATTACTGATCAGGGCAGAGGCAGGGGTGAAAGGAAGTGAAAAATCATCTGTGGGTGTTTCAGAAGGGAAAAGGTTGAAACTGCTTTTGAAAACTTAGTAGTTTTGTTAAAAGACATAGAAGATAACCCTGTCTCTGCTGAATGATGGTGACACTTTAAACACTTCAGGTTTTGAGCCACATGTTACACTATCTACGAGTAGTCAACTTTGGTGAAAGCTGCTGTACCAATGTGGGTATTCCTGTTTGCAGCCTGAAGTGCTGCCTCTGCTGGGGATTTTGCTGGCACTAGTTGACATGGCATTGGGCCAGCATTAGCCTGGGTTTCTGTGTGACACATCCTATTTCTCACAGGAGCTAATGCTGTTCTAGCTGTCAATAACCATTAAAAGCACAATTCCGTCAGAAGACCAGCTGATTTGTAACTCTGTATGTTGTAGAAGTGAGGAGTTTTTACTTGTTTTGCTCACTTCAACATCTCAATGTAGAAAACCCAAGCCAGACCAGAAACTATGAAACAACTGTGAGGGAAAGAGAAGTTCCTCACAATATAAAGGTGATCAGACAGCAGGCAGGTTAAGGATCTTTCTCAGATCTACTCTTTCAATTAGCAATTATTGTTCTGATCCGCTGTGATGCGTGAAGAGGAGAGGTGACTTTGTTTAGACTTTTAGTTTAAGAGCTACCTTGTTATTTTGACAACATCTTTCATGATTTTTCAGATGAAGGTTCTGACGACCATTGAAGTTGAAGTAAGTTCTTATTTGTCTCCCTGTTAAATAATTTTAAGTAAAAATCAGCATGTACTAAATTGAAGTAATTAGAAGCTAAGCATTATTCTAATGCCACTTGTAACTTTGAGACTTCTGCATGATTTTTCATAGGGTGCTGTAAATCAAATAGCTTCAATTTATTCCTTTCAGTTATTGAATCCATTGAGTAACATCGTTTATTTCCTCTGATAAATGAAACCTCAGATAAATGCTTCTTTTTCTGCCAGATTATCCTTTACCCATTACCTTGCCAGAATTTTTTCTTCTAAAATCCAAAACTTCAATTGTCACTGTAAAATCTAAATAAGTAAAATTTTAAGATTGTTAATGAAAAACAGTTCTACACTTTGCTAAGCAGATGATTGGCTACACAATGTATACATTAAAACCATGTTTACCCTGGGAGTATCACTACAGATTTTAGGTAACGAGCTTCTTTCAAATGTCTTGAAGACAAGAGACATCAGTCTTAGCAAAGTGACATGACCTGTTGTCCTAAAAGTCGATGTAGGTATCTTGTGCCAGGAGGCAATGCATTTTGTTGGTTCTCTCTTACATATTGTGATGTAGGTATCTTGCAATAGAAGTACTCTACACCAGAGGCTCAGACTACTCCAACTGAGAAAACAGCTCTGGGCCTGAGTTGCATTTAATTTATTGCAACAACTAACCTGACCAGTGGAATCAGTGCAGAGAGGTAACTGTGAGAAATATTCTTGAGACCAAGTGACTTTTGGAAACTTCGACTAGAATTAGAGTTTCTCCTACAGGAATGCTACAGGAATGAATTTTAGTCATTCCTACTTTGCTTGTAGGAACCACTTTCTCCAATTCAAATATGCAAAGGTAGGATCTCCCCCAGAGATGCCAAAGGAAAGAAGCTGGAAGAAGCTGGAGTGCTAGACTGATGCTGCAGTGGGCCGCAGGGTCCCTTTCCTTTCTGAGCACTAAGCATTTGTCATAAAATCATTGCTCAATGAATGTGAAGGGGTTTTTGTGGCAAAAATAGGACAATATTTGGCAGCTGTGGAAGTATTAGGAACCATTGTAGGACATCTTTGCCATAAAGCATGTGAAAGAAGGATATGCTTAACATAATGGTATCTCCCAGTGTAATGGTGCAATACTATAATTGTTAAGATTATGATTCCAAACAAATACAGTAGTAAAGCAGCCACTTGTTTCAGCTCTGCATCACATCTGTGTGGGCTACCCTGACCTGCTGTCACTGTTGTTACAGGGCACACTCCCATCCTTTCCCAGCTGAGATGTTTGCACTTTTTCAGCCTTTCCTAGAGGCAGGAAGAAGTAGGTTAAAAATAGTTTGGATTCCTCTCCATCTTTGTGATGGAGGATCATTGCTTTTGGGGATCATTTGATCTGTTGAGATCATTACTGCTGAACATGATAGCCTCTACTGTAGTAGAGGGTGGATTACAGATTGCAACAATCCTTATACTGCTATGCTTTCTTCCATTCAGTGTTCTCATTCTTGAGGTGTTTCAGAAAAGAGACCCACTGAAGCAGAGTGACAGAGGTCTTGGTCCTGAGGATATTAAGACACAAAGACTAAAACACAGTAGTGCTAGAAATAAAATCCAGTGGACTGCAGCCATCAGAACTTTCCTAGCACTGTGATGGTATAAATGGCACATGAATTATGGATACATTTGTTAGAGGGATGTT
Organism: Pycnonotus jocosus; assembly: GCA_013400435.1. NCBI lineage: Eukaryota > Metazoa > Chordata > Aves > Passeriformes > Pycnonotidae > Pycnonotus > Pycnonotus jocosus. The sequence continues at coordinate 70,701 of VWYP01012707.1, read as the reverse complement.
ACGGAGAACAGAGCACTTCAAGAAAAACTGATTTCATTTCTTGATGAGATTATGTTACTGAATGAAGAGTAGAGGAATAAAAAAAATAAACTTAATACTCTACGCAGTATTTGGTTTAGCACCACACAAACTTCTGTTAAAATATGACCGCTGGGGGAAAAAAAAACCCAGTAGGCTGCATTGAATAACAATTGTCTAGCTGAAAGGTACGAAACATAGTAGTCAGCATAGAATCATTACTGAATGATGATGGGAAAACTGGTAGTGAAAAAATTATTTCCTTCAAAAAGAGAGATGAAATGTCTTATAATATCACTTAGAAAAGCATAAACATAGCAAATGGATAAGCAAGACAATGTGAAACAGAAGCTGTATTGAAAGGAACACAACAAAAACTGTATTGGAACCATAACCCCAACCCTAACCCTACCTCTAACCCTAACCCTTAACCCTAACGCTAAACCAAACCCTAAGCACTAATGAAAACCCTAAGCCTAAATTCTAACCCTAACCGTAACCCTAATCCTAAAACTAACCCTAACCCCAACCCCAACCCCTAACATTAAACCTAACCCTAACCCCTAACTATAACCCTAACCCTGACCCTAACAAAATCCCTAATCCTAATGCTTAACCCTAAACCCCTACCCCCACCCCTAACTCTGTGTGGGCTGACCCTGATCCTGACCCTAAATCTAACCCTAATCCCTAACCCTAACCTGTCATGTTGTTCATGGGTTTTACAATCTTACAAGGCCAAGAGCATTTTCTGGTTGTTACAAAAGAGTTTATTACATAAATGCGTCAGTCTCAAAGGCTAGAGTTCTAAGAATGCGGTCTTACTAAATGTTATAATGTTTAAGGTCCCAATAAGGCGAAAAGTACTTAACAGAAAATCCCAACCACAGGGAAAACAGACAGGAAAACCCAGCCCAGAGGAGAAGGCAGACCAAGAAGGGGTTCCGATCACAAGGGAAAGCAGGCTGGCAAAAGGGTCCCGGCTGCAGGGAAAGGCGGAATGGAAAAGGGTCCCAGCCGCAGGGAAAGACAGATTCCCTGTCCCAAGCAGCATTCCCCACAGCAGTGGCCGAAGCAGCAAAGGCTACTGCCATGGCAGCAGCAACCAAAGCAGCAGCAGCACGCCCCTTGCAGCAACGATAGTAGAATCAGCAGAAGCACCCCCCAAGTGATATAATATCTGAAAAAGTGCTGGCCACAGCTCCCTGGCCACGGCTGCCTGGCCATAGCTCCCTGACCAAGCCCCATTCTCTCTTGTTGTAGATGGCAGGAGGATGGATTGATCATTGAAGAATCGATGAATCGATACCATTGCTTCCAAAATAGGAGATTTTTATCCATAAACCATAAATGTATATTCGTATTCTTATCTATAGATTGTCCAATTAACTAAGGACAAACTTTGAAAACACTTTCTCTACACCAATCTAAACCTCACTTTGAAAGTGCGTAAAACTATGAGAAACTACAAAAATTGGTATCAGACCTTACAAAAAAGCCTACACATGTAGCGTATCTATTAACGTAAAAGCTTCTATATCTGTTAACATATAAGCTTCTATCTTATTCCCATAAAAATCGTACCTACTCTATCTAGTACTATGAGCAGTATTTTTCTTACGCCTTAGGCTGAGCTACCAGGCCTAAGAGCTCTGGGCTCTGTGCTAACTAATTGATTCTTAAGGTACTTAGGTACCTTACTTACACCTAAAGTTGAAACTTCTACTTCATATTGACATGGCTTAATATATTATAATTTTTCTAAAGGCTTCCATTCAACCCCTGCATCTCACTCTCCCTGGGGAACCCAGGGGGGCATATACCCAAACACTAACCCTGACCCTGACCCTGATCTCGACCCTGACCCTAACCCCTAACCCTAACTCTAAACCCTAATTCTAATCCTAAAATAACAGCCCTTGGTTGCCAGGGTGCAATAAGAGTGTAATGAAAAGATTGATCTGGTGCAGCTGCCTAGTTTGTCTGTCAAGTATGGCAGCACTAAGAAGAGATATTCTCATAACCTTTCCTCTGAAGCTGAACCCTGTTACTTTGACTGCATCATCGTAAGCCAACAGAGCAAATCAGTGACAACTACAAATGTAAAATCATCTTTTTCAAGCCATGTAGTCATTGTTATTTGACACTATTATAAGAACCTCAAAAAGCCAGTTAACAAACTCTTCCATAAGAATTACCAAAGGGCACAAAAACATCCTTGTAAGTCTATTACCACTTGCCCACAGATCATTAGGAAGGAGAGAAGCTTTCTCCTGCAACAGAATGTTGATATCCTCTGTCAGGATTTTGGACCCTTTACACTTAGAGCAAAACCAATATTTTGTACAACAATGGAAATAAAAGTAGAAGCATCAGGAGTCTGATCTATACTTTGCAAGAGAAGTTGTTTTACATTAATACCTGTAAAATAGGAGGTATACTTCAACAATAGCTTAATATGGGCAGATGTATATATTTGTAAATAATTGATCTACCTATTGGAAGAATTAAAACTATTTAATAAAGTTACCTATTTTCATAAACATTCATTTCAGTTTGGGTTTTATAGCTGAAATTTTGGCTGCCTTTGAATTTATTTTATTTCAAACCAAACTGTATCCAGGTAAAAGCTTAATCTGCTTTACTATGGATGTTTTCACTTAAGCTTTCTCTGCTCAGAGTGCTTTTCCAGAGTGTCACTGCAGTTCAGCTAACAGTGTGTCTGTATTGTGTCCTCTCCTGTGCAACATTGTGCCTCTCAGGTGAGTCATTGATAACAAAGGCTGAGCCCGGTGCCTCTGTAACTTCATGTATGAGCTATTCCTGCAGTTAGAACTCTCAGTGGAACTAGACCTAGCAGGTGATAGTGCAGAGTATATGTGATTTATGTGAAAATTGTTTAAAATATGTACTTACGTGATAGAAAAGTTGATACATTTACAGCGAAAATCCTTCTTTAGCTACTCTTTTTGTTTTCATCAGGATACTGCTTGGATCACTGGATGTGATTACCTGCCTAATCTGAAGTATGTTGTGGCTGTAACTGAAAGCACAATCATTCTCTGGGACTATAAATCAAAAGAGAGCAAGGTATTACGCTGGATCAGACAAATGCCAAAATGAAAATTGAAAGTTGATCAGTCTTTGTTTCCAATATATGTTCACATATCTTTGGTCTAACAGATGAAGGCTTTTAACTTTTGTCTTTGTAGGAACTCAGTGAAACAGTGGAGTCCACACTAAAGGAAGAATACTCTCTACATGCCAAATGGGATTATTAAAGTATATTAAAAGTTTGGAAGAAAAAGAAAAATTTTACACTATGGTGCAAACAAACCCCCAAAGAATTTCTTATCCCTGTGTGTCTAGTGTGTATGTGTGCACCTGTATACCTAAAATGTGTGCATGAGGGTACATCTCAGAATCTATTAAGAATCAAGGAACAGATTTTACAAGGAATACAACACAAGTTCTTTTTGGGGTAACTTCCTGATTTAAAGAAAACATTTCTTCATATCCTGTGTTTTGTTTAGGACTTTCTAAGATAAAAAACATTTTGATGTTAATAATGTATGTACAAATTGTTAAAGTTTTTTTTAATGTCTTAAACATTTTTGCTGACTCTTATCTTAGCTTTGTCTTCCTCTTCCTATGACTTCTCTTGGAAATTCCAGGTTAGCTGAGATGATGAGGAGAAGCAAAGTAATTATTTTTAGGATAAGGTTTTCGTAGGATTTGATTTTTTTTTCCAATATTAAAAGGTTGCTTCCCAAGCTCACACAAGTCAATTTAAGTCTTCTTGTCAATCCAATTGGACTTCTTGGAGGAGGGCTAAAATATTTATTGTCTGCCTATTATTCTCCAAGTTCCCTCCACTCGTTACATCAGTGAGAGCTGCACATATCCTGTTCATGCATAGGTGCAGCTCTCTTTAAAGACCACAGAAATAGTATATGGACATTTCTATCTCTATTACATCTCTAATGTTTCTGTGCTACACAGACAGCTTTGATGCAGTTAATTCCTATGGCATGTGAACAGTTCCCAGTTTAGGTTGGCAAGGATGCTTTGATCAAATAACAGATGGAGTCCAGTAGTAGAACCAATAAACAGTGTAATGCAGATGACCCAAAATCCCATTCCTGGGCCTTCTAGTAAAATACCACAGTGTCTTGCAACTCTATGCATTCCCACTATCTCTGTGCTTCAAAAATTTAAACATCTGCCCATATTGGTACACTTGACACTCCCAGGCTGTATTATTAATTAGGACTCTGATACAGATTCTCCCTGTGTATTACTGGTATATTTTGTGGTTTGAATTATTCTTTAATTTGGTTATTTCCATTTTTCTTGTAGGGAGCATCTTATTTTTGAACAGGAAACCATATACGGTCTTAGCAAATACACCATCCCACAGAGCATGCAGAGATCCTTCCTAGAATTTGTAATAAATATTTATTCACTGAAATGCAAAAAGCTACCTAAGAAAAAAAATCCTGTTGAAACCTCTAGGATTTGCTTTTAACTCCACTTCATGATGGTCTTCCATGTGTTTCTGATACCAGGAACCAGCTAGCACAGAGGCAACTTGAAAAAACAAAGTCAGGATTTGAATAGCTAGATAAGCATGATAGATCCAATTTAAGGGCCCTAGTGCAATGTCTAATAAACTCTCTACCATATTCCACAGAGTGATGGCTTTGTCATCAAACCAATGAAAAACTGTCTGCTCTGTGTTTGCACGGTGACTGTGGCAGATAACCTGGCTAAGGATACCATCTTAATGGGAGATTATAAGGGCTATGTTTATCTGCTTACTATCACCAGTGACGACTTCATAATGAAACAATCTAAAACTGGAAAAGTATCACAATTTAAAGTCTTGGACTCAGAATCTTTTGACATGTAAGTAGCTAATGATAAAATAATATCAGTCTTGCATTATGTTTTGATTTTAATTTGGATTTTGTTTGCCCTAAGTGGAGGATTAGCTTCTGTTTATAAATTTACCCCATCTAATCAAAGAAAATAATTTTTCAGTCTGCAGCAAGTATGATTTGCGTATTGTTGCATGAAGGAAATGCCATCATTTTCAGTAGAAGATTTTACAAGAGATCTTACAACTGAGAGGATGCAGAATACAATTCAAGGGGAGAATTCACAATTGCTGTTATCCAGTTTGACAAAGGAACAGTTTTACTGTGCCCAATGAGATGGAAGCATGGTTGTGACTGTGGTTGTGGTTCATGTGAAGCATGATTGTGACTGTGTGGTGGTGGACATGTGCGTGGTTCAACCCCAACTTTCTCTCTGCTTGCATTTGAGCTGTAAGAGTGATTCTGTGTCTGCCCTGGATATTAAATGTTAACAGTGGTTGTGTATAGAATCTCACTGACAAAATCCCTGTCCACCTACGGACACATCACAGTAGTTGCTACTGTAGCCTAATAACTTCTCCATTTATATCCCTAGTCCTAAACGCAAGCTACATGATGACTGGGTTGGGAAGATTAAGTATTTTCCTGCCCTGAAACGTTTTGGATCCTGCTCCACAGACAATATTAATTCATTTGTTTTGGATGACATAAAGCGACTAGAGGACCAGTTGTAAGTATCTGACATCTTCTAGGAAACAATAGGTCTTCTGCTTTATGACTCTGCTGGAGATCAGTGCCTCATATGATGCCATTTTGTTATATTGAATCTGCCTTTTCTATTATCATTGCTAACAAAAACAAAAATACAATTGTTTAAATGCTTGAATATTTTTGTGTGCTAGCTTTTGGTGTAGGAGAGGACTGTCCATATATGTTCAGTACTCATAACCCTTAAAATATATTATGTTGACAGTGTTGTCTCCTTCAACTTCTCCTCAGCAAGAAAATTTTAGGTAGAAAATTGATTGGTTTGTTGCACATATATCATGTATCCTTTCATTTAAAATTTTTACCCAGTCAAAAATAAACTCAATGTAATTTCATTTACAGTTTTATTTTCACAAGTTTGATTTATACAAGATGAAACCATGAACACAAGGGCTGTGAAGTGGTTCTACTTTACAGCAGAGAAGAGGTTTTAAGAGGCCTCCTTATTTGTGCCAAGTCCTTATTCGTATGGCTCATCAGTGCTACTGGCTGATTTAACTGATTCCAAGCCTAATTAGTCTGTGAATTTAGAAAAGTTTATAACACAATTAAATAGTACAAATTCAATTTGATGTAAGAAGGACCTATAAATAACATATAAATAGAACTTTTCATTCAGATGTTTCAAAATATTGTAAATATTACAGCTTTTCAGATCCTCTTTGAGGTACATCCAGAGAGATTAATAGATTTTTAAGGCTAGTAGCTACAATTATTATAATGTGGTTTATTTCTTGCATTATACAGGCCAGAAATATTCTTGTAGTTATTCTTGAATCAATACAGTAACTTTGGCTTTTCCGAGTATTGCATGTTTATTGAGGATTGGGCAAGTGAACTGTGAAACACTTTTAGATTGTCCCAGGTCACATACATGTCAGCTGAAAAGCTGAGAAATCCTGTTTGTTTTTGTTGGGAGCTTTGGAAAAATACAATTAGTTAGAAGAGAAAGACAAGTAAGTCTGCAGAGCCAAAAGTCTAGTCAAAAGAGTAGATGCTACCATCATATACTTCAATACAGAACATTAACTGCAACTACCTTGGTAGTTGTTTTTCATTTCACACTGGCTGTAGTTGCATCTCCAAATGCAATAAATGCATATCTTTAAGCAGTTGCTCACAGTAGATAGAATTGCACAGCTGTTAAAATGAAATTAATAGTCCTAAAAATACCTATAGATCAAATCACTTTGAAACGTCCATCTAATAAGTAACTAGTTTAAAAAATATGGTTTACTGGTTCTAAGAAATAAAATTTCCCAAATTAGTTTTGTATGAAGGAATTGTTATTGTACTCAAAGAGGGATGCAATGCATCTTCTCTCGTACAGGATTTAAGTTTGTTTCTCAATAATGGCCAGTGAACAGCTATAGCATTTTCTTGTAAAGTATCTGTAAAGGAGAGTTATGGTTATGATCATAAGGTGCTTCTGTTGCAAGGCCATGGCTTGGGCAGGACTTCACAGTGACAGAATCCCTTATTCCACTGATCTTGGAATAGTATCAAGACTGTTCATTAGAGAGCTAACAGACAGTTATATAGAAGTATAAAAGGTGAAAAAAAACTTAGGAAGTTTGTTAATCATACATTTAAGTCAATTAATTGTTATTTTATACTGTCAAGATAATTAAAACTTGTTTCTTAAAGCTCTGGAAAGAAATCTTTTCTCCATCTAAATACTAGGAAGCAAACAGTCTTTTATTTACACCTGCCTAGAAATAACAACTCTTTTATTAATCCTCAGAGTTTCCAAAGTCTTTTGTCAGATTTACTGCCACCTCCATTTATGGTTTTCAATATTAATGGCTACTCTAGCCCAGAGTAGATGAACTAATACTTGTTTGAATTTCAAAGGAAAAAATTAAAATTATTCTCATTTAGTTCTGTACAGCTTATTTACACTGGCAGTCATTGTTTCCTGGGAATGACAGGTGTTAACCCTGCTGTTGCTACATCCAGACCCAATATGATAGTCACTGATTAGTACCAATGGTTGAAACTTGGAGAGACAAACCAAAGTTGCACAAAGGATGGGTTTAGATGGGACACTGAGTCAATTTCAGTCTGTGTTGGCTGTTTGAATTCCGATGCTTTAGCAGTGAATGTAATAGAATAACTGTTGAGTTTCAGATACTTGTGGTTTCTTCCATGTTGTCATACAACACAAAATAGATCATATAAAGGCTATTCATTATACAGTACATTATACAGAAGTAACAGAAAAGTAACTGCACTTAATTAGTGTAGCATTGAGATCACAGTAGACCTCAATGCCTGAAACAGGCAAACACAATTTCTTTGGTACTTTTCATCAGTGATGGACTGCTTAAAGCACACAGACTTGTGTGCAGCTTACTTTGACAACAGCTACCATTTTGAGAGTCTGGAGTTTGGCTGTTAAAAGATTCAGGTGTGCAGATTGGATATTTATTTCTTTAGTAGAATGTGCACTCTGTTCCTGTTTAATTGATGCCAGTATCACTCTAAGTCTCCGTTATAAATCAATTTTCCATTAACATGGGATTGCATACATTATGCAAACAGCTATTCTGTATATTACAGAAAAATAAGGTGGAATGACTGTAGTCTGTATTTTCTGAATATTTCTTACATGATTGTTTTATTAATGATTGCAGACCTGTAAAGGAATTTTCTGTCCCTAAAGGAGTAAATGCCTTCACATACTGTGGAAAGGCAAAAGTCATTGTCACTGGAGGTAAGTACTGGGTTTTTTCCAAGAGATTGTTCTTGGAAAAAAATTCTGAATTTTTTTTGTTTGCATTAAATAAGGTCAGATAAAGCTGAGTTAGCATCTTAAGAATTTCAACAATGGTTTCTGCCTGCAATTAGAGGAAACAGAGGGCTTGCATTTAATTACTGTCAGCCCTTGTCTGAAGAGATATACTTCCTGACAGGAATCTGTCAAGGGCTCCATCTGGGTTTGATTCAATTTATATAATAAAACAGAAGAAACTGTATGTTGAACTACTCTGTGGTATCTTTCCAAGTCACAGTGGCCTTGACCAGGTTATACACATTATTCCTTGCAGTATCGGCAGAGCTTCCACCCTGTTACTCTTTCACCATCCTTTTGTATCTTAAGCAATCACATTGGCCCATCTTAATACTTTCCATTGGTCTCTCTGATCATGTTTCCCCAAAGTGTTACTGTTTTTTCTTTCTCCCAAAGCAGACTGCAGAAATGGCATTCTAACATCCACTTCTTCCCTGTTATCCAATAATTTTATGGGCCTGTCTACTGCAGTGGTCGTGTTTGAGGCTTTAGAAGTGTTGCTGGAGTATGGCAGCAGTATGGCAGCAATCTTGTTTATATATTCTGTCTGATAGGGTGATGCCCTCAAGTGACATTGCTGCTGCTTTTCTTCAAGTCTTTATTGCTTAAAACTTTATGAAAAATTGCAATAGCAAACATAAAAATTCTTGCATCTGTATACAACAAGAACTAAAAAAATCGCCAAGACTCTGCTGTCCAGCCTAAATAATATACATGACAGTATATGGGAAGTAACGCAATTCATGTTAAATTGTAGCAGTTTACCAAGAGGAAAACTGTGAAAGATAGCAATATAAATATCAGGCAGTTCTGTTGATTTTCTAGACACAAGATTTAAAGGAAAAGCAATACAGCTGTAGAAGAGTTATTAGAGAAAATTCTGAAGTTTAGCCTTGGAGGAGATACTGTTTACACTAAATACCTTGTCACAGAAGAGTAGTCTGGAGAAATTTACTGATGACATAAAGGTAGAGAGGTCGTTTTGAACAAAATGTGGTCAGTATTTCCTACAGGTACAACTGGAGGATCTTACTGTAGTAATAAAACCAGAGTGAAGTGTCTGAATAGGAAAGAATGTCAATTACACAGGAACTAGAAAAAGTTTCTTTTATACACTGAAAATTCTTCCGGATATAGCAGAAGAGAAAAATCTGGATAAACTTTCTAAGCAAATTATAATAGCTGTGGTAGGCCAGACCAAAGGTCTGCCTAATGCACTCACCCCACTTTGTCAGTGACCAGCAGTAAACACTTGTGGCACAGAAAAGGAGTAGGGCAATCATGCAGCAGCACTTGCCCTAGGTGCATGTGCTGGTTCTATCTTGCTGATATGAACCACGTTTGAGAAAGATTAGTTAAATATAGAAAATGGGTAGGGGAAGGGACCCATAGTGATCATCAAGTCCAACTCTTAAGTGAATGACCCATAAAGTGATTGAACTCACAGTCTTGGTCTTTATAGCAGCAGGTTCTAGCCAGCTGAGCTAAGCTCTAACTGCACTATTGTGCAGAGATTTAAAAAAGTATATTTTATATAACCTAGAAAAGTGGCAATTAACAAGGAATGCCACTGATGTCTATTAGAGCAAAAAATAGAGCAGTGATATTCAGGAAGAGTCCTCTGAATAGTGGCAGTTGCAGAAAAATATTTTCAATTTAAAATGGAGCTTGGATTTTTGAAAAGCTTAGATTGCATACTTGTTTGTGATGGTTGGAGGATAGACTTAGAATGCAGGGGCTCCTATCCCATCCAAACAGATCCCTAATCAGAATATTTTAGAAGCAGCTGATTTTCCTCATCTGAATTCTAATTTGTTTTGACTTTCAGTGCATGAAAGTCCTGAAAGTGTAGGCAACATGAAAAAAGTTTAATAATATTGTGTTTAAGGACTCTGTAATGATGACTTATGAAGATATGTAAGAAATTGTACTTACTTCTACCAATCTTTCTGTCCATTCATAATATTTACATACCCTTGAATTGGAATCCTGTCTTGCTTGTTCACCCATCATCCTTCATCTTGTTATTGAAAGGCGTCTTCCCACCTCTCACCTTCATTCCCAAAGCTTAGCCCTGCTGCTCCCCTTGAATATGAAAGGAAATTATTCCTGAGCTATATTACTAAGAGCCCCAGAACATAGTGTGAATGCATGTCTAAAGACAAATACAGGGTGGGGTCATCTCTTTCCATTTCACTATGAAGTTAGATCAGTCAGGGCCTACTATGAAGCTGCACTCAGAATTTAGAGTAATGCTACAGAGAGAGACCCATCTACTAAAGCCTTCAAAAGCTGAGCTTTAGAATTCTGTGCTCTGTTAATAGAATACACTGCTCACAATGGCACAGCACACCGTCAGGCTGGAGCACACTGTGTTTGCCTCGGTATCTTAAGTCATTTCACTCCTGACCAAATGAGAAACACACATTGATGATCCAGTTAACGACAGATTTAAACTATTTTAAATGATCATAAGCTAGTCCTGTTAATTAGGGAGTCTGCAATTTTAGCTGTAATATACTCTAAAAATAGGATACCATAACAGGTAAATAATTCAGGAATTGTAATATGTAGATTTCTTGGTGACATGTTCAAACATTTGTAAAAGCTATGTTTATTTGTCTCATCTGGCAATTAACATAAAAGAAAAGTCCAACCTTTGATTGCAGGCTAGTTTCTAAAGTATTCAGCAGGGGTAAATCTGCTAAATATTTCAGTAAGCTCCAATTTAATGTTATTTAGTGAGGTGTTTATAGCACAAATGGAATGTTACATACTCTGATGAATTATTACTGTGGCAATTAAAGAAGTCATGTTTTAACACGCTTACTCTTCCATTATTTATTTGTATTTGATTATGCTCATGAGTTTGTGACACAACCTAATTTTATCTTCTAGATATTTGACATTTATAAAAATGAATAAGAAAAAAGCCAAACCTGGTACTGAGTTTGCTTTTCATGCTTAAGGCTAGATTTCAGCCAGTAAAATGATAAAAGCCTGAAAGCGGCCTAAAATATGGAGCCCAGAGAAGTTTAAAATAACTTCTCTGTGTAGCATTTTGCATTAATATTACATTGAATGGTAAAGGTAAATTTAATGGTAAAGTTTTCTTCCTATTCTGTATTAATTTCAATTCCAGCTATGTCTTAATCATCACTTCAGGGAATGACTGCAGTTAAAGTCAAATTAGGTATGCACATAAAAGCAGGAGATGATCAGTTTTAAATGATACATCAACTTCTAACCCTATTAGTTCTTCAAATCTTGCTTTTGTGTTTCTGTGAGCAATGAAGCAGAAGAAAAACTATTAGTGATTTCTAAATCTAAGAGTAATAGATTAAGACCCATAAAAGGAACTACTCTGTGCTTGTTCAGTTTCCTTTGTGAATTCCTGGAAAAGTGAAGCACATTTTCAGGAATTCCCAGGAATCCCAGTGATAGAACTCACCAGAACTCCTCTAATATTAGCTCTCAGGAGCATAGCAAACTCTTTTCTATGATGCAGTCTAAATTTAAGAAGAATGTACAAAGACAGAGAAGGAAGCACAAAGAAAAAAAATAAAACAGAGACATTTGTCAGTATAATAAACTAGTTCACTAGATGTCTGACTGTTCTGAAGAGGTTTAGCAGACATTATAAGGCGAGATTATTTAAAAGACAGATTTGAAGGAAAGACAAGTTCTTTCAAAGGATAAGGAGTTTTCTGTATGAGAGTAGCAGCATAGAAAGAAAGCAGGAGGTATATTTTCATTTACAGTCTATCAAGGATGCCAGGCTAAGCCTAGTATTTCTCCATTCATATATATTATTGTTCTCAAGTGGGTTTCACCACTGAAATCCTGACATCTCAGCAGGATTGTAATACTATGCAAATTGCAAAACTGTGTCAGCAAGAGATACAGTTTGACAAAGCATCACCTGTTCAAAGAAGGTATTTGAGTCCATAACATCCAGCTAGAATAGTCCTGTGGTTGTAGAATCTGACTTCTAAAAAGACTCTAAACATCTGTTTTTATGATTATTTATCATGGAAAGGACGACACACAACTGAATCTGTTTTGATTCAAATCACTGATTTCACAAAATCTTTTAAAATTCTGTTGGATACATAATCTTCTTCAAACTTTTCTTGAATGTGCTTGGTGCCCACACTTTCTATGTCAGGATTCTGAATCTTGGAGGCATATTTGGAGCGTGGAGAGAACAAATGTTCCAGGAAATGTTCCACTGTAGCAGTGAATGTTAGGGCCAATCTGGCATTAGTCCAGAAACAGAGAAGAGAGCACATGTACTATAATAAAATCTACCATTATCTCCACATCAGTAAAAGGAACTAAAATTAATCCACTCTTTCACATGAAGAGCAAACAGTATTTTTTAATGTAGGGAAAGGTTTTCTTCCCAAATGTCACTTGATCTTCCTGTTAATATCTGAAATAAATGACATATATTAGTGATTCTGCTCTTAGAAGAAATTCTGTGCTAGAATTAAAGGGCACTATCCTCTCCTCCAATCATCTGCCAAGTCCTCAGGAATATAAAGAACTTCCTAACTTCCAGTTAGGAAGACCAAGAAATGTTCTGTTCCTCAAAAGTGCAGCCGGCAGGTAGTCAAGTTGATCAGGTATTGTCAATAGCTTCTGCCCAGTTCTCAATCATCTTAAGGCATGACAGTTTCCATCTGGAGCTGGTAAGGGGTATGTTGTTGAAGCAATCTCTATTCCCTCTGATATAACCAATCTCACTAGTCTCAAGGGAGGCTTCTGTCAACTGTATTTCATGTCCTTCTCATGGGAGGTCTGCAAGCTGCAAGTTTTACTCCCATGGACTTGTTTGATCCTAAACCCTGATCTGGTCACGAGGGTTCTGCTAACTTGCAGGACATGTCTGGGACAGCCTAACATAAATTCTGAGGAAGTGAGCAGGAATATCCACCACATTCTGGAGTTTCTCCATCCAAAAGGGCTTCATAAACCATTTGTGCAGTTATAACCCATTTAAGTTATTTCTTGCCATGCTTATAGCATATACACATTGTCTAGAGTAGTTTTGCCTGAAAAAGAGTCTCTTCTCCTTGAAGTTTCAAGCCAGCCAGCTACTTATGCATGGCCGCCTTTTCCTGTGCAGAAGTTCTCTCTCCATTGTGCTGGTACAGCTGTTACAGCTGTTTGCATAGTTGAATTCTCAGTCATGCTTGTGAAATGAGCTGGCATAAATCAATGTGGCTTTCTGTTGTAGCTATTTTAAGAGTAGATCATTCCTTCAGTGAGCCTCTTTCATTTAGAGAGAAGCCACATAAACAGTGGAATCAATTTGACTGAGAGAACAATATTTTTTAATGGAGGAAAAGGGAGGTGGGGTGCTCCTAAACAAATCATGTCTTGCTGCATTAAGAAGGAAAGGAATAGATTTCTGGAGAGAAAAATGGAGGAACTGACTAACGAGAGTAGATTGAACAAGCTTAAGGAAGATGATTAACATAATTGAGCTGAGTGCTTAACATAATTGAGCTGGTTCTCTTGGGGCATATACTTCCTAGTCCATGGTTTTTTTGCTTTTTGCTCTTCAATTGAAGCTGAGAGAAAAGTAGAATTCAAACAGAAGTCTAGAGAAAATGTGGCTGTTTCATTTATTGTGTATTAAAATAGACTGTTCATTATGCATACAGTTCGTGCAATTGCAGTATTTGCCAGGAATTGAAAGTTAAAATACATTTTTAACATACTTGTGTTTTGAAATATTTATGGAAACTATTAGCAAAATAGTACCAAACATTCATCTATAACACAATCAAAGATTATTCCTTAAATTGTAGGTAAATTCAAAGTTTGAACACACAAGTATGAAATATCTAATTCTCATTTACTTAACTACAAACGAAATCATCAGCAGTTACTGTTTCCTGTCTGCCCTCAACTTTCATGCCCACTCCTTTCTCAATGTTCAGCTTCTTCCATAAAGGAGGTTATCCCTTTGTGTCCTGGCTAACTGGACACAAAAACTTGTTGACATTTTTCTAAATTACATCTTTGAAGGAAACAAAATATGAGCCCCAGTTGTATTTCTATTAAAGTACTCTGCTCCTCTGGGACTAGTCCATGTAGTCCCATTCAGTGTCCCTGCCTTTCCTTCAGCACAATAAAAAGGCTTTGAAAAGCGAATTGGGTATGCATTTTTAATATGTGTTTGTGGATAAGCAATGAAACATAAGCTGCAATCCAGCCCTTAGAATGAAAAATTCACATCCTTATGTGGGAGTAGTCTACCTGAATGAAAGGACAGACTTATGAACACTAACCTCTCAATTACAAAGATTATTTGTAATACAAGTGACTATCCAATCTTTCTGACTATATATAATAATATTTTTTTTTCTTTTAGGTAATGACAGAATCCTTCGTTTGTGGAATCCTGTTGTTAACTTTAGTCCTACAGGGAAGCTATTAGGACACAGACATAGTATTGTGGATATTGTGACAAATGAAAAAGATCAACATGTCATCAGCCTTTCCTGTGCAAAGGTAAAACACTTTTCTGACCCTCAAGGAAACAGGGCTGGAAGAAGGATCCAGAGAAGTCCAGGCCTGTCAGCCTAACCTCAGTGCGCCACAAAGTTATGGAACAGAGGATCTGGAGTGCAATCACACAGCACATATAGGACAATCAAGGGATCAGGCCCAGCCAGCATAGGTCTAGGAAAGGCAGCTCCTGCCTGACTAATGTGGTCTCCTTCTATGAGCAGGTGACTCACCTGGTGGGTGAGGGTAAGGCTGTCAATGTTGTTTACCTGGACTTCAGCAAAGCCTTTGGCAGTCTCCCATGGCATTCTCCTGGAAAACCTGTCAGCCTACGGCTTGCACAGGTGCACCTTTGTTGCATTAAGAACTGGTTGGATGGCCAGGCCCAGAGAGTGGTGGTGAATGGTGCCACATCCAGTTGGTGCAGTCTTTAGAGGAGACCCACAGGGATATGCGCTGAATCTAGACCTCTTCAATATCCCTATTGATGGTCAGGACCAAGTGCACCCTCAGTAAATTCACAGACAACACCAAGCTGGGGAGTGTTGATCTGCTGGAAGGGAGGGAGGCTCTGCAGAGGCATCTGGAGAGACTGGACTGATGGGCCAAGGCCAACAGTGTGACGTTCAATAAGACCAAGTGTCAGGTCCTGCATTTTGGCCACACAACCCCAGGCAGCATTACATGCTTGGGAAAGAGTGGCTGAAAGCTGTCCAGCTGAAAAGGACCTGGGGTTACTGGTCAACAGCAGCTGAACTTGAGCTGGGAATGTGACCATGTGGCCAAGAAGGCCAATGGCATTGTGAGCTGGATCAGCAACAGTGTGGCCAGCAGGAGCANGCATTGTGAGCTGGATCAGCAACACTGTGGCCAGCAGGAGCAGAGCAATGACTGTCTCCCTGTACCTTGCACTGATGAGGCCACACCTCAAATCCTGTGTTCGGTGTTGGGCCCCTCACTTTAGAAAAGACATTGAGGTGTTGGAGCATGTCCAGAGACAGGCAGTGAGGCTGGTGAAGGGTCTGGAGTGCAAGTCCTATGAGGAGCAGCTGAGGGAGCTGGGGTTGTTTAGCCTGAAAAAAAAAGGAGGCTGAGGGGAAACCTTATCACTCTCTACAACTGCCTAGAAGGAGGCTGTAGCCAGGTGGTGGTCAGCCTCTACTCCCAGGCAACTAGAAATAAAACAAGAGGAAATGGCCTTATATTGTGCCAAGGGAGGTTTAGGTTTAATATCAGGAAGAATTTATTCATGGAAAGGGTTAGTGAATATTGGAATGGGCTGCCCAGGGAGATGGTGGAATCACCATCACTAGAAGTGTTAAGAAACAACTAGATGTGACACTTAGTGCCATGATCTGGTTGACAAGGGAGCTCTTGGTCAGAGGTTGGACTCGGTGATCTTGGAGGTCTTTCCAACCTAAATGATTCTGTGAAATCATTGTTATAAATTCAAGTAGGAATCTATTTTTGAGTAAGTACTTCTGATAGTAATTGGTTCATTTATTTTAACAAAAAAGCAGAACTTTAGCTTAAAATTTCCAAATTATTTTATGTTGAGAAGCAGGAGTAGAGTGGAACTATTTGACATATTATCTTCACAACTATGACAAAGGAATGCTTACAATAGTAGATATTAACATTCTGATCATTTCTGTATTACTTTACTAACTGACAGATTTAAAATAGACCCTGTACTGGAATGCTTCATTCAGTAGTGATCACCTGCAAAAATTTCCTACAGTTCTTTTGCACTTCTCTCTTCCTACCAGCCTATTAAATCCATAGGTAGAGTTTTTCTGGTATCGCTATATATCATGTTTAACTGTTGATCTCTTTCTAACCAGTGTCTTTTACAAGGCTTACTGATCCAAAGCATTGCCCATAAACAGGAATGCTAATAAAATCAGTAATAACACTTATTCCACCAAATATTGCAAGATTCTGCTGGAAAGGGATGGGCATATGAGAAGTGATTGGTGGAATCATGGTGTTGATTATATGATTTGTCAAAATGAGACTTCTCGGGAGAGAATAAGAACTTCTATAAATATGTGCAAAAATAAAAGAGAAGCCCCTGAAGGAGTAGTTGTGAATGGCTGTAGAACTCTTTCAAGGTGTTCCAATGCAATATTTTCAATATTTAAAACTATTCAATATCCTTATTAGCATCTGCAATGATGGAGTAGAGAGGATAGATACTAAATTAACCAGTTATGCCAAACTGGTTAAAGCTGCAGGCCTTGAGCAGAAGTATTAGAGTTCACAATGGCCATTAAAATTGAAGGTATGATTATGAAAAATAGCTCTTCTAAATCAATAAGGACCCAATGTAATTAGATCCTTCTATCTCAAAAAATTTCCATTTTTTTATTGGATTATGTAGGAAATATTGCTGTCCTGCCCATGCCACTCTTCTGCTATAGTTGCTTACCACTGCTCATCATGGTGGCAGTAAACACCACATTTTCACTTCTTTAATCTTATTCTTAAAAACCCTTCATATTCCTAAATTAATACTAGCTGAAAATAAATTATCAAAATTTTCCATCTTCACATAATCCTGGAGCCGTAACCCTTCCCGTTCCTCACTCCTATAAATCTGTCTGTTCTGTAGATAACTCTGTAACTTTGCTACAGGCATACATTACTGTGAATCAAGGAGGGTTTTGACAGATAGCCTCAAGCTATACATGTAGGAAAAATGGAGTAAGATGTAAGACATGACTTAAGAGGAATGAATGAACATTAAGATATATATGAAAAAGCAACTGAGAATGAAGCCCCTGGGGCAGTAAATGTACAAGATCTTTTGAGGGCCCTTCTAGGCTTTGCTATGATTCAATATGATGATTTATAAGAAAGCAAAATCTATTTTAAAAGTCTCTAAGTATGTAGACATGTGATCTTAACTAAATATAGCTGAGTAGTGCCAATGGCATCAGAAAGACCACTTGTACCTGCAAATGAATATATGAAAGTATGTTTTAATTAAAGTATGAGTGTTTAAATAGTACAGTGAGTTATAAGGCTGAAATTACACTTCTCAAAAAAAAAATAGACAAATTCCTAGACTTTCAAGTGTCATATAAATCTTGTAGTCATAGTGAAAACTCTATCAAAAAAATGAATCCCTTGCAGAAAAGTGTAAACACTTTCAAAGAAAGTGTTTATTGCTCTGTATCTCAAATATGCAATCTATAGAAGATATATGGTATACCAAATAGCAGAAGAAGTCAGCTATAACAGGATTGTTGCCAACCTGCTTAAAGCATATTTGTGTTTGACAGTCAAGAACAAGGAATTACATAAACGTGTGCAACTTCTCAGGGAACTTTTAATGATATTTTAGCATTTAATTTGTTTCCACCTAAAAAGCAAAGATCAACTTGCTTTTCAATCTGTCTAGCATTAAAAAAATCAAAATAGTTTTCTCTGTTTTGTTTCCATCTTTCAGTGACTGTGATATAGGAGGCCACTGAAGCAAAATAAGGACAGCCTGTATGTCTTTACTGAAAATAAGTTAGAGACATATCAGTGATCTCATAGAAGCATTGTATCCTAGTGAAACAAAATCTCTTTATATAGATTATGTTGACATAATAGCAGAACTAGAGGAAAAGCTTAGGAAAATTAAATTAACACTTTTTCAGAACCTTCCCAAATTTAACCTAAAACATATCAGCTATCCATATTATAAAAAAGCTTTTTATTGTGCCAATTTCAGCTCAAATTGAAAAACAAGGTGAAAAGTATGGAGTAATTTTTTTTTCATTGAGATTTGCCATTGTTATCTTTGTTACATAATTGTTACATTTGAAGATTCAGACTGATTTTAAACTTTATGGCTATTTTTCTTGAACTATATTGAAAAGTTCCTTGTCATTGTAAAGATATTTTTGTGCAATGTAAAATGTGCTCACAAGAATGTCTCTGCAGCCTGTATACAACTGATTTATACTACAGAGTTCAAAAGTAAGGGATCACATTGGGTTTTGGTTTCAGACTCATAATGCAGCAACACATTGCAGTCTAAGGAATTACTGGCTGAATTAAGGGCTCAAAAACTACAGTGAATGGTTTAAAGATACCAAAAATCTTACACATCTATTACAAGAGTACTAAGGGATTTATCTGATGGTATTAGCCTTAGTTCCATACTATAGAACACAAATATATATTGTGGTTTATACAAAAGTGTAAAAATTAACAAATCTGAAACTGTGGTTTCACAGCACTAGTAAAAAAAATTAGAGATGACAGGAGATGTGTATCATAGTGGAAGAGCTAGTTTGAAGATTTTTAACTCTAAAAGCCTGAACATAGCAGACCATGAAAAAGAGAATAGATCCCAGGAGAAGGGAAGTGAGGCATCACTGTGTTAACTTTGTAAGATAGATTCCAAAAGTACAGATTATTCAGCAGGCCTTGACTCTGTGCAAGCCCAGCTCAGCAATAACAAAAACATCTCTATATTATCAACCTGTGTTATTATAAATCCAAAACACAGCCCTATACCAGCCTCTCGGAAGAAAATTAACTCTACCACAGTCAAAACTAGTACACTTGGCTAGATCAGTTCTGCTTTTCTCAGCAGAAGAAACATCTGAGCACTGCTGTCTTCCTCTTGGAGCAGACTGCTTGATTTACTCAGTGGCATTTTGGGCAATATGCAATACAGCTTTCTGGAAAGCATTAAAGAAACCTCTGTGATACTTAGTCTGACTGAAAACCAGTTGTCCTGAGCCAATAATAACAAAACAATTAAAAAACTATTTTGGAATTTGAATTCAAACAATCATTCTATTTAAGAAAATGAAGACTTCTTTAACTATTCCAGCACATAAGCATTTTATTTGCTCCATATTATAAGGATTTCTTGATAGAACTAATTATTAGTAAAAAGTTGTCAGGCAACTATTAAAAACTTTCTAATTCTCCTATCATACAAATGAAACTTAGTTTTTTGGGTTTTAACATAAGAATACCTACAAATTAGGTAGAGACATTGATTTGTATATATTTCTCTATGACCTGTAGTCATATAAATTAGTATTTCCATAGTAGTGAGAGGTAGAGGGGAGGGCCAAGGCAGGAATTGTGATAATTCTGTGTTGCCAGCTTGCTCCAGAGTATAATGTTCATGGAAATAAGTTTGTTCCTGATCTTCCAGATTGTGAAGATCTTGGAGATAAGTTTGCATAGGTGCAGTTACAGCTGTAGTCCACAGCCACATCTTTTTCTTCAGCAGTTAAGGGAATTTACAAGAAGATCTGAAATATTGATGTGATCTATGTGTTCCTAATCATAAGAACATGCTCTGAATCTTGTGTTCAGATTTCCCACAGACACAATTGTATGTTAAATTATATACCATAGACCAACATGAACTGTATTCATCACACTAACAGTGTGTCTGTCTTGACTTACATTTTGGTTGAAAATATTTCCAAAAAGTAATTACTGTTAAATTTGTCTGAAGATATTAACTCATCCCTTGTGTCATTGTACCAAAATACAGACACAGGTTCTCATATAATACATGGACTCTTTGCTAAATTGTCATCATGTAATAGGCATAGATTAGATTATTGGCATAAAATAAAAACATGTGTATATAACTGTAAATTCAAATGTATATAACTGTTTGGTTGGAATTATTCTGCAGAAGCCACTAAAGCAGTTTTCAGGAAACATTTTTTCCAAGATGACTGCCAAAGCATATCTCAAGATTTATGGTTCTAATACCATTGTGTTTATTATTTGGGAGCTATAAAAATATGAATAAGTGATTATTTCATGTTAGAACTATTTTACACCTTTTCACTACAAAGTAAAATAGTATGGCTTATTCAAGCACTGAAGCAACATCTTTTTTATTGACAAGAAATGCTGGTAGAATATGTTAAGTCCTTTAAAAAAAGCCAGCTTTGGACTTAGAATTACAGCTAAACAGCATCCTCAGATGCTTCAAGATGCATTAGATAGACAATGAATTATGATATGAGTTAGATGTTTCAAGCAAGGCAAGGTAAGATTGTCCTATATAAAGTACTTGATCTTCCTGGTTATTACATTACCACTAATGCATTTTTCTGCAAATACCAGTACTCTAAGTTAATAGAAATTGCTAAAGTTATTTGGCTGGGTTTTTCCTGTTGGGCCAAATAAACAGAAAAATTACTTTTACAGAATGTGTGGTAATATGAGAACAGTCTGTGGGGTAAGGAAATAATGGAAAACTGACTTGATGCTTCAGCACAGATAGAAGAATACTGCATAGGAAATCTCTGCCATGTTTATTTTTTTCCTCTCCTTCATGTCACTCGGTCCTTCATTGCTTCTATCTCTCTATAGTTTGCCCATTCTTATTTTCATCCTGCATCATGAAGCATTTATTACTTAATTTTTTTTCATATTACAGAATTGATTGAATGCATTCAGGAAGCATCAAGGGGAAAAGAAAACACCACTCATGGGCACAGGGGTTATCAAGCCTGGAGATGTGGCAAGAAGCAGTCCATTATCTGAAAGATGATCTTGCACTCTGTGAAACAAGGAGGTTGAGGCTAATGACAGAGACCAGACCTGAGTGAATGGCTCTTGTACTGAAAGGCTGTGAAGCAGTCACAACCACTGTCTTGCTTAATGCAGAGTGGAGATTCACAGCTTGAACAGTGGAGGCTACAACTTCATGTCTTGCCTACTTGAGTTGTCAATGGAAGTCAGAAAGCCAAAATTTACTTCACCACTTGTCTCACTGATTTTACTAGAACATCTCCAGTTGTGGGTTTGGTTGAATTAGACCACCTAAGTGAGTCAGGAGAACAAGATTTGAGCCTACAGGCTTCAATTCATAAAAACTAACAGTTTTGTTTGGGGATCAGTAGGGCTAATATAAGAAGTATATTCCCAGTCTTTAAACCACTTTACAGTGTCATTTCTTAACACAAACCCCTTGTTTTAAACAAACAAAAGCAATGTTCTTTGGGTTTTTTCTTTTAAAAGTAATTTCATTTTTGGTAGCTAAAGAGCAATGCACACATTTACACATGGCAGGAGAGTAATGCAGTAAGTAGGGATTTCTCATATCTCAATTCTAGGGCATGGGAGAGTTTCATTCCATTCATAATTTCTTCAAAATTCAGCCAACATGATGCAACCACATGAACGTATCCCTGCTAAAATTTGCCTATCCTAAAGTAACTCTGTTTTACATATGTTAGCTTTACTCTTACACAACCTAAGGGTAGATTTTTAGCATTTCAGAGAAGATAAAGGGAGGTAAGATGTGTTATTAGTTTTTCATTTTCTGACTTCTGCAAATTTACTCAAACCCTTGATGTTATCAGTCTCCTGTCCTCTCTCTCCTGATCTGCTTAATATCGGCTGGGCGATATCCCTGTGGGAAGTCATGAGTGTCTTTGTCAGTCTGGAACTGAGCAGGTGATTGCATCAATGCCTGTTAGTGTGGACATCTGTCTAACCAGTTTTGAAAGCACATGATATCGTTATAAGGATATATTTATAGTACAGTCATTTGTCTTCCTGAAAAATGAGAGCAACTCAGCTGGAAACACACTGCTTAATTTATGTCAAACCATTGCTAATCACAGCTGTTACTGGAATGTACTGTATAACAATATTAAATTTAATCTAGATAATTTGAAAAAGAGGCATTTGGGAAATATGCTCCAGTCATCCTTTACAAAAATTATGTGGCCACATCTATATCAGACATGTTTTTTGTTTACAGCTTTGAAAACAAAGTTCTCTTACTGCTCTGCCTTTATTCTCTTTCTCCCAGAAATTAAGAATTTTATTCTTCTCTTATATTGAATAATTCTTCAATAGCATTGAATATTCTTCAGACTTTTCATATAAGATACTCAATTTTCTATCATTTCCTGTCCCATTTTCTAATATTTAACTCACTCTATGCCTTAGAGAGTCTGAAAAAAACCCACACAAAACAAAACAAAACTAACAAACTAACAACCCTCCACAAAAGAAAAAAAAAGAAGAAAAAAAGAAAAAAAAAAAACACTACAAAAGCCTACAGAAGTCCAAAGGAAGATCTCATCCATGTAGATAAATATTGGAAGGGAAAGTGTAAATAAGATGGTACCAGGATCTTTTCAGTGGCTCCCAGTGACCAGAACAAAGACAATGAAAACTGAAACACAGGAGATTCTGTGTGGACATCAGGAAATATTTCTTTACTGTGAGGAAGACCAAGCACATACACAGGGTGCCCAGAGAGGTTGTGGAATCTCTGTCCTTGGAGATGTTTCCAATCCATCTGGACATGGCCCTGTTCTGTGTGGCCTAACTTGCACCATGGTATTCAACAAGGTGATCTCCAAAGGTCCCTTCCAACCACAACTGTTGTTATTCCATGCAAAAGTAAAATTACTTCAAAAACTTTGTCTAAAGTGAGAGAATCATTCTAAGATTGGTTGAAGATTGACAGGAGGAACCTGACTGGTTTTTAACTCTTCTCATTCAGGTATCCATGGGCAATCACGTCTGTCCTACACCTCTAGCTTCCTGTTTCTGTCCTCCACACCATCTGCATGTCCACTCAAGCTGTTCTCCACAAGTGTTGAGTGTTATTTTGTCTTTGCAGCAGGGATCAGGTATGTCTGTTGTCAGCACATCCTGCACACAGTACAGAGAGGAGACATGCAGAGCATTTACAGCCTCTCAACAGCAGCACCCAGTAAATATCCTTCAGGCTCATTACTATGTAACTAGACTCACTATTTCATACAACAGTTTGATTCCTTTCCAGCATCCCTTCACGTTTGGGAAAAGAAAGTAATTTTATATACCACCAGGTTAATGGTACTATCTGAGGAAGTGATTTGAAATGCTCATAATTTTTAACTTCACCAAGGGGCTATTTTGATAAAGCAGTAGCTATAGAACTGGCTGCTGCACCACACTGCATTGATGTGATTAGAACTAAGTCCTCCTTGTCTTAACCTCACAAGTAATCCCATTGACATCAATTTGTTCCTAAGTCTTCTTACTGTGACAGCGAGTTGTAGCACTTTTCAGGATCACCTTCAGGGATCACAAGACACATATAGGCACTCGGTGCAGATAACTTAAATAACACAGCAAGCAGAACTGCAGTTTGACATTCATGCCTGGTTACTTTTGTCTTTGAGACCTCAGACATTCTGTATGAATTTGTGAATTTTTTCATTTAGACCATGGAGCCTGAAATTACCCTCTCAAACAGGTGAACAGGGTAGCAAAACAGGAGCAGATAAACTAAACACTGCAACAAATCAACTTCAATTGTTCCTTATTCTTCCCGTCTATGCCTACAGTGAATACTGTGGCTAGCGCAACTTCTCTCTGCCCCATGAGTGGTTGGATTTTGGATTTTCCTGCATGAGTGTTTTTTCATAAGTCCTTTTAAAGACTTGCAGCATCAACATTCTGTAAAACTGAGGAAAGTTCACTTCTACAAAAAACAAATATTCTTTAACTTTCAAAAAGTATCAGCGGAATGTGCAGAGTTTGGAAGAACTGAAAGAAAGTTACTGTTTTCTCTAGAGAGTTATTGAGATATTTCCCATAGAACAGTATTTTAAAGTCACTTATTTGTAACAAGCAGAAATTTGAAGGGATTATGTTTTGGGGGGGGATGGGGGAGGGGCAAAACCGGAACCTCTTTAGTCCTAATCTGTCTCAGTTAATTACAAACAGAAAGGAGAACAGGATTTGCTTCTTCCAAAATCAAAGTGTGTTTCCACAGTAGCATCTTCATAGGAACCTAGCAAGAGATAAGTGTTCCCAAGCCTGAACTTCGTTGTACTGAGATCATGTAAAAAATTTATTTACCAATTTTTCTGGCCCTATTTCCCATCTTTTTCCTATTTCCCTCTTTCCCATTTTAGTTGTTAAGATGAATCTTTTGCCCTCTGTCTGTCTTTGAGTATATTGAGAAAAATAGAATTAGAGGTGTGTTGCTAGTTTTATGTGCTCATAAAGCAAAGGCTTCAGAGCCAGCAGAAAAGATTGTTCAGACTTTTTTCTATGTTCTGAGTTTTAGGACTTGGAGGGAGTTGGTTCTCAAGAGGCAAATGTTTATGAATGCAAATATAGACATTTAAATTTTTCAGGAGATGTCAGAAGGCTCAGAGTGGGTCTCGGTGGCAAGAACTCCCACTGAGTTCTGGGGGCATTTGGTTCCCAATTTTTATCAGTGCCTGTGGAAATTCCTTCTGTAACTATATGATATTGCCATTGGGTTAAATAATGAATGACACAAGAAGAGCACCCCAGAACAGAGGAAACTGCTCCAGATTGCAGTCCTGGAAAGGATAACAGAGTAGTTTGCTGGGGCTGTTGCAGCCAAGATAGAGGAAAGAGATGCACTGTGCATTCCTTGAATGCCGCTGTGTGCCAGATACCAACTGTGTGGAGAAGGCTGGTCAAAATTTGGGAACACAGGTGAGTATCCCTGCTCTGCTAACTCTTAAAAAAGTCTGTGAGTCAAAGCCAATTCTGCTAACAACTAAACCAAACAAAGTTTTTCATTAATGTAAGCTACTATTGTAGATACAATATGTCTGGAAGTATAGCTCAGCTTTCCCTATAACATTGGAACAGTGAGTTGTTTCCAATAGCACTTGAAGCACTTTCTTTCCACATTCCTTCTCCTCCCTAATATATTTTGTTTGCTTGTATATAGTCTGTATTTTGCATTTCAGAAGACACAGTCCAAAACCACTTTACCAGAAAGAATATGCTCTCAGAGGTTTTCAAGGATTCCTGGTATTTCTCACGCTGCTGTGGGAAATTCTTCAATAAATAAATAAGGACAGTAAAGTTAATATTAACAAAACACTCCTAAGGCAACTCCTCCTAGCCATTTCCTGATTTCTACATAAGCATGCCTTTTGTTGCCTCTGTTCATGTGTGGATTCATGCACAGTCTGTGTGCTGATGCAGATGAGCAGCACTGACATTGTGTCTTGCGGCCACACTGGTGATGCCTGTGTGTGGGAGTTACTCATGCGGAACAGTGGTTTATGTAATCTCCACATGCCTGCTCACAGGCTGGGAAAAGAAGGCAGCCATAAGGCAGGGAAGAGATTTATGAATGCTGCAATGTATCTTGATTTTTGCTGTCACTTTAGGTGACTGCATTTTCTTAATGTGCTACTGGCCTTAACAGCTGAAGCAGCAAGAAGTAGCACAGGAAGCTCTTACTTATATTCTCTTGGCCTAACTTATATTTAATAAAAAAATCTCTTTTTATTGCTTTGATGGTATATCAACCTATGTTTCACTTTTTGACCAATTGAACTTGAATATTCCATTAGACTATTAGAATTGTCTTTTTTCATTTTTGTTTTGTGTAATTTCACTAACACTTTAACAGCTCTGGGTGATGTTTATGGGAAGGTTTATCTCTGTTCAGTGACTTATTACTTTCACCTGACTGTAATATCACCATAGATACTTACTTAATTTTCAGCTCTTACCCCTGTTTTCACATGCTGTAATTGTGAGTGTACCAGAATTGAGCTTGGAAATCCATCAAGGGTGGATTGCCCTAACTTTCTCGATTCTCATCATCAATTCTTCTTTCCATTTTTGCTGGTCTACTGTTCAGCTGGATTAAGGGCTTCATGGGGTTTTTTTTCCTATTCTGTTTCAAGGATTCTCAATGACTATTTTGGTCTTTGTAGGCTTTAGAAATTGCATGTCTGAGTGAACTCTGAAATGTAAGCAGAAGTCAATCAGAGGAATGTGATGGGCATGGTTCTTTTGACTCAGTACTGTCTGAGGAAAAATTTATTCTCAGTAGAAAGTTCTTCAGAGTCCTTTCTTTTTGAGCTTTCCTGAAAACAAACAAAATATTAAGGAGAAATTTTCTTCTACTTAACATTCTGAAATACTCAAGTATGAATTTCTCTCTGATACCAAAGGGGATTTGTTTAAACATTGATTGATGTATCTGTTCCTTTTCTTCCCTTCCTTTTCAGAATTCTAATGGATCCACTGTAACATGCTTTAAAATCAGGTAGTGACTTCTGTCAAGGCCCACAACACTCAGAGTATTGATGAGAGTGTTGATGTTGTACCGACATGTGTCTTTGTGTTAAAATCCCAATTAAAAGTGAAGCCATAGTAATAGCACAATTGAATGAATAAAAATAACTTGCACAAATGCCTGTATACAACTCACGAGTTATGGCAGCTGAATAAGAATTGCAGGCAGATGTGATGACAGAATAACTTTTGAGAGCATAGTAAAATTATCTTGCAGAAAAATACACCACACTAAAGGCCATGGGATCTGAGAAATCATGATTTCTTGAAGTATTAAAAATAGTTTGCATGGGGTAGCAGTATGTTCAATACAGCTTTTGATCAGGCAGGATGAAAAGTGCTGCTAACATACAATTATTTTAGAGTTTGAAGCAGATGCTGTTTTCCATTGAACCTGAAGCTAGGAACAAATACATCTAAATATATCCAGTGCTCCTCTACAGGTTGGGACTCTGACTGTGGTTGATAGCATTTCCTTATGGAGAGCACAAGAACTTTATATGCATAAAAATAATATTTCTGCAATGTGTTCTGATCCTGATTTGGTCCAACATCTGCTATCAGTCAAAGGTTTCAGGAATTTCTTTATCCAGTACCCCCTGAAATTTAGTTTTTTGTACTATTGCACACCATTTCATACTCCAGTTCAAATACAAGTTTTTAAACAAGTGGCATTCATCCATATGTGACAGAAAAGTATGACACGCAATGGAATAATCTTGTCATTAAGGGGTAGAACCAGTTTTCATGAGATCTGGTTCTGCTGTGGACTTCTCAGGTCAAGACTATAAAATTCAGAATTTCTGTGCATTTTCTCCTTAGTAAAATGGGGACAAAGATACCTTTGATATTTTTCCTGCTTATTTTGGGATGTACCATTTTTAACAATGTGATTTTCATTGGAGGCTACAATATTAATGTCATAGAAACAAAATAGTTGTAAATCCAGACAAGATACTGTACTAGATTTTCTCCTCTCTCCTCTCTAGGTGTTTAGAGTGTGGGATATACAGACTCTTTCACCGCTGCAGGTCTTCTATGAAGATCATGGGACTCCAGAAGAGATGAATGCCTTTCCCATGGTATTTGACAATGATCATGGCCTGCTTTTCACAGGTATGTTATTGCAGTTGTGAGAGCATGCCCCTTCTCCTAGAATCCAATTATCATGATTAAATGTAACTGAAGTTGAGTACAGAAGTAAGGTATATGAGAATACACAGAATACTGGGAGATGACAGTATTGCACATTAAGACTATTTTAAAGTGGGTTATATGTGGTGCTAAGTTCAATATTGAAATGGCATGAAAATGTGCAGCATGGAAATTAACAGCAGGAACCAAAGGAAATGAGAAAGGCTTCTCTGAAAGCAAGGTGAGCCTCCCACAGCAAAATTAAACTACAAGTATGTAATACATGAAAAAACTAGACTTGCCAATACATCAAGCAATATAGCCAATTTATTAATTTGTTCGATAAAAGGGTGAGCAGTTACAGCACTGGGCACGTGAAGCGTCTCTGCCCCAAGCAACGCACCAATTCAGCTCTCAAACAGAGGTCTTCTTACACCATTTTAGGTGCTTTACTTCTCCAAATTTTTAGTTATGTTCTGCTTGCTTTTCTTCATAATCAGCAGTTGTGGTTTTTGAAGATCTGTTGAGGAGGTGGTCCGAGATGTTCTTCTGATGTCTCTCCAGTCTTCCATTCTTCTTTTACAATATCTTTTCCCACTAGCATTATTTTTGGTTATAGAGTTTGCTTAAACAAGCATATATATTCTGTTAGTCAGCATACATTTTGCAAGCCTCCTCTCAGTCATTACACAACTCAAAGCTAGCAGGCCCCCAGCACCTGTCTTCATGAGGCCCCTCTTTGTTCAAAATATCCTTGTAAAGCCTGTTTATGTTAGTCCCAGTTCCCCTTTAAATGATTACAAATTCTTCTATACTAAAAAAAACAAAATTATAACTTGTACGAAGGACAGTTTAGAACTTATACTACAAGGTAGCTTAAGGCTTATATTAATTACTTGCAAACAATTACAATTTTGCTGTTAAAACAAACTGTTAACTAAAAGCCTACTGTTGTATAGTTGCCTTGTTAAACCCCACTTCCATGCCTTACTTAGCTGATTTAAAACTCTTCTTTATAATAATCCCATGGTCTCTGTCCACATTGCCTACAGACACACATGCTATTTGATTGACATGAAGCACAACTTGATTTCTCACAGATATTGGTATATAGACTTGTCATTTCCTGAAAGCTATTAAGTTATTGATCTCCCCCTAATTATTCCTCTGGGACATGCCCTTGTTTGGAGATGAAAACAGCAGCATACAATCTCTGTGGAGCCCTCACCAGTATCCTTATTTAACTCAGTAAACAACCTCAGTAAACTACTTCCTTATTTAACTTGGTAGCTAAAGACAGCCCTACAACCTGCACTGCCCAACTGATTAGGAATAAAATATTGTGGGAACTCGACCTGGGGTTTCTGGGCTCTGTTTCCTGACTTCGTAGCAGGGAGCCTGGCACCTCTGAGGGACCAGAGCTTTGCAGTTGTCACTCAGGATGTTAGCCTTTTGTATCTAATGCAGAGACTCTGTACCTGGCAAATAAAGTAATTGTCTTTGGAGACAGCTTTTTCTGTCCTTGGATTAGGAACAAGGCACAAAGCTTGCAAAGCTTGTCAGATCTAAGAAGATGAATGTGAAATATTTTGTTTTCAGTGACCTGATGGTTTCTACTGAATGTTTTAATTACTAAAGGATACAGATACTGTCTTCATTTCAAATTTATGCTTGTGAGATTTTCAAGGCTTAGCAATGTCAGGAATTTATACAGTTCACTCATTGACAAAGTGAGGTAATTTGCCCTTATAAACAACGGTTCTATAAGTGCCTAGATATTTCTAAAAGTGTGGTCTTAGACTTTGTTAATGATTCCATTAAAAGCCTAAGTGAATGTCTGCTTGCTCCTGAAGAGGGCAAGAGGCTGAGGCTACGT
Organism: Pycnonotus jocosus; assembly: GCA_013400435.1. NCBI lineage: Eukaryota > Metazoa > Chordata > Aves > Passeriformes > Pycnonotidae > Pycnonotus > Pycnonotus jocosus. Next base: position 40,634 of record VWYP01012707.1, on the reverse strand, counting down.
ATGAATGAATTAATTCTCATTGCTCTGTACCTGGTTTCACAGAGATTTTCACTTCGTAATTTGCTAGCATTCATAAATCACAGCTCACCTTCATGCTTCATTTGAATATTGCCAGAGCTTTCCTTCTGTGCTTGTTTCCAAGCTGCTGGGCTCTGCACCTGGATTTATGCCAAGGATTAGGCAATTTCCTCCTTTGCTCCGTACTCACTGCTGCTCCTCTGCTGGTAGATCAGCAGGGTCACCGGGGCAGGAATACTGGAGCTGCAGTGGGAGACTGCACATGGACTCTGGCTTGAAAGCACTGTACAGATCTTGTCCTTTCTTTTGTCTTATTGTCTCCATCTACCTCTATCTTTGCAACCCCTGATCTGAGAGCACTGGATGGTGTTTGGAAAACACCATTCAGAACTGCAGTGCTGTATAAAGGAAGGTACTGGAAAGACATTATCATTGCCTGCAGATAGAATTGCTTTATCTCTAAGAAAGCAGAAACCAGAATTTGTTTGAATGATAAATCTCCCAGTTAGAGTTTTATATATTTGAGTTCATTCCATGTCATGCCAACCAACATTGCGACTGGGGGATTTATGGCTTCTACTAATTTACAGTCAGGATGTCAATCTCATCAAAGATGGGCAGAGGACTGTGAAAGACAGGTAGATACTTAGCCATTGTTTGACTGGTGCTTTTTGGGGACTGTGTGTGAATGTTTTCTGCTTCAGAGAACAGGTATTCTCAAAAGGCAAACAATATTCCATATCCTCTTCAGAAGAACTCACACAAACCCAATGATTTACATGAAATCTTTTAATTTACAGGAAAATAATTATGCACAAAATGTATATATTCTCACTTCTCTCACCTTGTGCAGGTTCAGAAGTTGTTGATATTTATCCCCTAGCTAATGTGATACAATATTCAAAAGAATTGCCTCAGACACATGAGAAGAGCCTCAATGTTCTGCTTTACAACAGGGCTTTTGACCAGATTCTCAGCATTTGCACTGAGTCAATACTGAAGGTGAGTGTAAGTTGTCACCCTTTATAGTGAAAAATAAATGTGTCAGCTTTTTTGTTCTGAATAAGTTATCAGGAAATTTGATAAGTTACTAGTATTTTTTATTCAAAGTGTTGCTTTTTATGGCTATTTTTGGGGTCCAAGTAAGTGGTAGCCATGAACCCTATTTTGGTTCAGAAGATCCAACTTTTAACAGTGCTACAGTTATTAAGAGGTACTATGAACCTGTAGTTTTCACCAGCTGTTGGTACATTAGATGGTAAAATTTTTAGGGAGAGGTAGTGTGTTTTATTGGGTCAGCTGGTGATGCATGGCATTCCTGTGGAGAAAGGCTTGTTTGTGTAATGGTTTGTTCAGTTTATACTCTCTCTAAAGATGTTATTTGTCACTGTAAATCCTGCCTTCCTTAGACCACATTGCTGCAACACTATTACAATCACAAAATAATTTGCAGCACTTGGTGCTACAGAAAATCAGATTCCAGTGCATATGAAATCAGTGGCTACTTGATAAATCCAGTGGAATCTGAGCTATCCTACTACAGTGACCAAATTTTATACTGGTATTTTATTATAAGATGTTGCTTAAATTTCTAAAAGGATTCAATAATAATCAGAGATAGTTGTTTCTACATTTTTGGACTAAATGTTTCTGAAAAGCCTCATGTATATTCTGAACAAACACTATAACTCAAACAATTCTTTCTAATTAAATTTCTTTGCTTTCAAACTGTAAAAACACTTTATATTTAATGTCAATCTCTCTGACTTAACAGGGGTGTTTATCATAGCATACATAAAAAATGGAGCTGCCCCTTGCCTGGGTGGCTTCTCTAGAGAGGGGGACATTTTCAGGGAAAATACACTGGTGTTTCAGTAAAAATTTTGCTATTGGCCATAATTTCTCCTATTACAGTAGAACACATTGTGTGACTAGTTTTAGAGGATGTATTAAAAATAACTATCTTACTATTTTTTCAGGTCTGGGACCTAGAAACAGGATCTCAAATATATCAAATAGAAGATGCACATGGGCTGAATACTGAGGTGACCTGTGCAGCCATTGAAATAAATGGGATTTATCTTGCTACTGGGGGATGTGATGGTAAAGCAATTAAATAATTACTACCTTTTTTTTTTTTTTTTTGCNNNTTTTTTTTGGCCTTACTACTTTTTGTTACTGGTTTGTTGGGTTTTTTAATGGCATATTACATTAGAAGACAGAACTCTTCACCTTGACTGTCTCAGTGACAGAATTCATTTTCATTGTACAGCTGTCAGTCTGTAGAAGGGTGGGATGGGTTTGGTTGGATTCTCTTTCATAGGTGGTTCACAGAAACGTGATTTTTAGGCTGCTTGGGCTCTGGTTCTTTTTTAGCCTGTTACTCTTTGAAAGACTGTCTTCAAAGCTCTTGGTCTGAAAAGTTGTTTCCTCATAATAATTAGGACTTAGATCTATAACTAAATGGCTGCAGATGAAGAATGGTAGTTTTTAAATTTTCTAGTCTCTAAGCTCAACTTTATAGCATTGGAAGTCATTGAACACTAGAAGAGATAGATAGATAGATAGATAGATAGATATTTCCTGTATTTTTCATGTCTGTTATTAAGGGTGCATGAGTTTTAGGTAATGTGACAAGACCTCTCCAATACACAAATGCACATCAAATTGTGTAGGAAGCTTTAATAGTTTTATAACCTGTTAACATGAAATAATAATTCTTCTTACATTAAAATATTCAAGAGTACACACCTGAATTTCTAAAATATGTGAAACTTAGGAAAGCTGCCTCACATGAAGAGGAAGCCTTTTCCATACAATATACTGGCTAACATTTCTTGTTTCTACTTGGGAGCAGAGACTGCACCCTTTATGGATCTGAAGAGCACAGGGTGCTCTTAAGAGAGGGTGAATGTTGTCAAGTCTTACAAAAGAAAAGTCACATATGATTAATTGCCTCAAACTGGATTTTCTCTTTCTCTTTTTCCTGTTTGATTCCCTGGATTTGCAGCACAGGTTATTGCTAAAACTTCATTCCCTTTTCTACATTTTTGTCATCCCTGTGTAGGAACAGTGAAAATCTGGGAGTTTGAGAGCGGGCAAGAAGTTAAAGCCTTGCCTTTAGCACAACGCGGCAGTGATGAGCATCGTGTGCTGAAGATAGTGTATCTGAAGGCTGATGAGGGTCAACATGCTGTTATTGTTTTGGAGCAGAGAGGAAAGATAAAAATCATTCAGGTTTTTCAAATATGCTTCTTTCCCCCCCAAAAAAATTTCATATGGTAGCCCCTCATTTCTGAGGTAAAATAGGATTTTTAATTAATTAGTAGATAAACTTTTAGAAACTATCACAGAACAGTCTACTTTTTTAATGTAATCAACTTAGCTTTCTGCCCTTCTGTCTAGTGTAAAATATTTATTAGTTCAGCATTCTCATATTTTTTTCCTTGAGTTTCCTTTCTCGTTTGTGATTGAGGTTTCAGTAGTTACAGATCCTTTGAGGTAACGGCTTTAAAATATTTGTGTTGTTACTACAGATGGTGTTTAGTCCATTTAAAGAGCTTCTTAAGATCATATTTGAATAAAAAGATTATCTTACTTTATTTTTGTTTAAAATTAGTAGATTAAGACAGTGGATTTTTAGGAACTGATACGAAGAAACAAGGCAGTAATAAATCAGATTGACTTGGTTGGCTTGATTTTGAGCATCTAGTCTGTGTTCCTTTCAGCTAAAACTATCAGGATGCATTCATAGCTCACAATAATTATGGCTTAACTTCTCGGACAATCTTCCATGTTTCTGTGGATTCACATCTTTAATTGGAATGTTTAACTTGGGACAAAATTCTTCTGAAACTTTAAAGCTGCTTTGTGCAAGGTAGAAAATGTGGGTTTAGACAGATCGTGTATTTCAGAAAAAAAAACAAATATAGAAGTTCTCATCTCAGTAAATAATTTATTCTTTTGAGCCTGCTGATGAAAAGCTGCTTTATACAGGGTTTGCTTCTGTTACTCAGACTTTTTGGAAGTAATGCATCACACCACTTGTTCCTTAGTGTTAATACTGAAATTGTTTAACAATCTATTAACTGTAAATGATGTAGATGTATCCCTTGACAAACAGGCTGGTGAGGAGTTGAATCTCTTCCAAGTCTTTATGAAGCTAAGTAGATTAATACTGTTTCACATACTTGCAGAACTGCATTTTTCCACAAACATTTCAGTGATAATGAGAAATACAGGTTGTTTTATTATTAGCTTTTTTAAAGGCTTTAAATACAGTGGTATTTAAGCAAGATAAACTGGAGTAGCAGCCCAAAACAGTTCATCCTTTGCAGGACTCTACTACAGATCTCTCAATTTTTAGTCCTTCTCTAAAAGTATTTCTTGTTTGATTAACTCAATAGCATAAGATTTACTAAAACCTCAATTATTGGTTCATTCTGCAGCTCAAGACATCTATGAAAACAGTAGCAAATCTAAGGAGCTATTTTCAGTAACATTTCAAAAAATGGACAGAAATTTCAATGTTAGAGCAGGAACTAGATACTTGAGTGAATTTGTTATAGTTGGAAAAACATCAAAGTAACTCCCAGTTGCCTCTAGGTGAGATGGGGAGGAATCAGAGACTCAGGGCTTTAGCTGAGCTGTAGCTTCTCTTCCCACATAACTGGAACAACCATCATTTTTGCTGGATGTTTTGGTGGATATGAAATGGAGAGTAACAATGTTTGTGAAATAAGCAGCTAAAACGAAGGAGACAACTTACTTTAAGGAGGTATTTAAAATGAGTAAAATCAATAGCTCTGAATTCCACAGCTGCTCAGCTTCTAATGCAACGGCAGGTAATTTAAGGAGAGCTGGAATATGTCTAGATGAAGCTTCAGTTTGCAGTTTATGCATATGCTAGTTAATACCTGTAACAGTTTTTGTAATTTGTCGCAGAAAATAAGCTTTTGATACACATTTGCTGTAATTCTTTATGAATAGAGAAATCTTTTCCTTCCTCTTTCATTAAGTCAGTTATTTTAATAGGGTGACTCAGCTCAAACAGATCTATATGTCACATGGGTGCTTCCTGAGATGGTGCCATTTCCACGAAGGGATCCAGTTGTGTATCTGTCACTGAAGCCTAGCTCCTTAAAAACACAAGATTTTTTTCCAGAGATTCGGCTTCTATGTAACACCAGTTCCATGAGAAATGATAAAGAGGTGAGAAACACTTCAAAGTTTCACATCATTTACAGAAGACTGGAAAGTAAAATGTTTACTGTGCTCGCAAGGATTTCATGTTTTAGCAACAGGACAAGAACCAAATAATTATTCCCCACTGTGGTCCCTTACAACCTTACACGTTCTATGATTCTGTGATTCCAAACTTTTCAGTACACTGAAATAAATACACAACATAAATCATGTAAGAAAGTGACTGTTTCTAAGGGCTATATCTTCCTAGAAGTCCATTGCATGGTTATCACCATAATTAAGGAGTTGCTCTGAACATACACTTCCTAATCCTGTACAATATAGCAAACTGAGGTTCTCACATAAACACCTCTAGAAGTGAGATGTCTTTCTTCCTATAGCTAGGCTGACCTTTAGTAATAGTGGCACATAAAGATCAAGCTGAGTATCAGTGATTCCATTTTCTCCTTGTACTGCTTCAGTAAAACAAAATGTCAAATTTATGTTCCAATTTAACTTGAATAGTCCACAAGACTTAAGTCCTGTCTTGTAAAATTTCACTAACTTTGTAACAGGTGTGGATGATGTTTATGGAAAGATCATTACATCTCTGTTCAGTGACTTCTTCCTTTAACTTGATTAGAATAACTCCCCAGCTACCTACTTTTGATTAATCTTCAGCCCTTATACGTGTTTTCACATGCTCAAATTGCAACTGTGCTGTAAAAAGCAGGTCACATTGGAGGCCCCTGTCCTCTGCAGCAGGGAGTCTCCCAATACTTTCACTCCCTGCTTTCTCTGGTGTTTCTATGTAGCTCAAATACAATAGTATTAAAATAGCATTCCATATGCAGTTGTTGTAGACACTGTCAATTTAGGCATTTTATTAGATTAACAGTTAAAATATTTCACTGTCTATAGTGTCCTACTCTTACTCCTACTCGATTTTTTCTTTTAATCTTCTTTGTAGACTTTTTTATCATCTGTGGATATTAAGTGTTTTGATGTTTCAAAAGAAGAAGGATGGAGAATGATAGCTACAGGAAGTGCAAATGGTGAAATAAATTTGTGGGATTTTGAATCTGCTTCTGTGAAATGCCTGTAAGTATTACTTTCGTGCCTTTTGATCTCCAGTATGTCATACAAACTTTTCAAATGGCATACTGGGAATTCCAATATGCCCAAATATAAAGGGTGATTTGCAAGCAGGAATTAAAGTAGCAATTTATGTGGGCCCTCCTCCCTCCCATATCAAACTACTTCACTAGCTAGTCCTGATATTTCAGGTAGGAGAAGTGATCAGGAGAGTCATTTGGGGAAGAGATGATTTAATTAAAAATAATATTTTAATGTAAGTCAGCACTGCCATTGAAGGAAACTCTCACTATATACATCACTCTAGTCATTGACTAGAGACTGCTACTGAGCTGTAGAAACATCCTTATTTTAGAAGTTTTATGTTTGGGAGAACATTTGGAAGTAATGCTACTTCAGATAATAATGGCAGATGTTCTACATTATCACTATCTCAATCACTGTCCATACCTAGAAAACTAGAAGTCACATTCAATGAGGGGAAGCCTGATGTGATTCTGGAGGTTTGAAAAGTCAATGCTTTGTAAGTAGGGTACTTTACCCAAGGTTCACATCAGTCTTTGAGTGGCAGGAAAAAGGTACATTGCTAACATTAGCTTAGCTACTTAAGTTACTTCACTGTCCTCTTAAATACTAATCCTCAAGAAAATACTTGGCTGAATGAAATTTTCATCGTTCCATCAGGTACCTGTTTTTTCTGGCTCAGGCACATTCTGTATATCCTCTCCATGACATTAAACCATCATAACTGCTTAACTGATTCTGAAAAGCTGTCTAAAACTTTAGGTGGCATGCATTCTGGGAAATTAAAAGTTTAATTTTTTTAATTACAAGTTAAATGTGAAACATCTTCTGGAACATTACACAACTTATCTGACATATCCTGTACAAATACCTTTGTTTTCAGGCGTAAAACTACTGAAGACAACCAGGGCTCTGGAGTCAATGCCATATTATTCCTTGTACATAGTGTTTCCTCTTCCAGGTAACTCTGCATTTTTTCTTCCTTAGGGACAGGCACAGTCACTTGGAATTTTGTTGTAGTAAAATGATGTAATGTTTCTCTAAGATAGCTCGTTTGAATTCAGATTTTATTTGTATTTAATCAATTCAAGTCCATACAGTTAATTAGCTTACCCATTTTTAAACTTTCATAAGGCTTGTCAAACAATATGATATGTTATTTTTCTATTCAGCTCTCCTTTTTTCTTCTAAATGGTCTCATAAGTCTCTATAACATTGAAGAATTCAACAGAAGGTAGCTTTTACCTAGTATCAGTTTTCCAGTGTACCATAACTTCTTTTATCTCAGTGACATAATTGTGTGGCAGCAGGCTTTTTCTTTTTTTTTAAACCTGATAAAATCCACCTGCTTTTAGATACTCTCAGCAAAGAGGCAAGCACATCAAAGTGTGTAGCCACAAGATTCCTCTTTGAAAAAGCTAGAAGTTTCCATAGGTGGTCTTTCAATCAATATGCAAAGACAGTGGTAGCCAAAAGGATTCCGTATGGCTTAAATATATATGCAGTTTTAAGTTTTTAGCAATTAGACAGCTTTTTTGCTCTTTTGAACAATAAAGCTGGTTTATGGTCTTACGTTGTTTTAAAATCTTCAAGTAGCTTATGCTACTTGATATAAGTGGTACTTAATTGAACATAAATTCTCTTTTTGACATTATAACTTAATGATTGGTTTAAGAAATCTTAGCTAAATAAAAAAAGAAGTGATTAAAACTCATTAATAGTTGTTTTTAATATAAATGAAGATAAGCTTTTACTGTTCTTAAACAAGAGGATCCTACAATGACTTGGAAAATCATACAGTCTTAGGATGTCTTGTATTTACTGGGAAGATACCTGGATAAATTTGACTGTGACCATACATACACACACAAATGTTCAAGCATGATAGCAAATCTGTAAAATCATACACCGAAAATTGAAAAGTTACAGTCATCTGACCAAATTTAAGGGGACTACCCCAGCTGCATACTTTCTAACTATCCCAGTTATTCAGATACTCTTGCCAAAAACAGAGCAGAATTTTTCAGTTTTCAAGAATTTTTCTTGACTCAGAAACAAAACCATTGAAGATCACATCCATTTTTTTTTCTTATTTTCTTCCACAAAACCTCATTATTGAGAGTTTTCATAACAAATTGAAAATAAGTTTCTATAATTAATTGAAAACTATTTGCAGAGAAAGTACTGTGTAAAATGAAAGGAAGCAAGCCATTGGCATGCAGTTAATTTTTCTCTTTCATGACTTAAGAATGAATACCAATGTTACTTTTCATTTACTATGGGTTTCATTAACTCAGAACTCCTGTCAGGAGAGCTTGGCTGTGTAATATGCAAATATTGCCTAGTTACTTTAAATATATATATAAAGCCAATAACCCTTGGTCTAACCAGTCTAAACAGTCCAAGTAGCATTATATTATGCTTTTTTAATGCTGAGTGGTGTTATTTCCAGATATCAAATAGTATCTTCAAGAATGTCAGAGATCTTCAATAATTTCTTTCATACAGGAAAAGAAGTTCCCTGTCCCCTGCTCCTTCTGTGAGGAGTGAGGCCAGTGCCATTCCAGAGCACAAGGGAAGTTCTTTGGACCCACATGAGGTAGGTATGGTGGTTTGATGGATTTAGTAATATGCAAAACAGATTTCTGATTTCTTTTTGGTTTTGGTTTTAAAATACTGTAACTTACTACAATCCCTCCATAGCATCATCCACAAAACTAAATATCAAGAATTATGAAGAAATTATCTTTGTTTAGCTTTGTTAAACTGACTGGGGCAGTGCATTAAGAATCCTTTGTCAGTCAGCTGGCTCTGTGACACATGGAATAGGTGACTATCAAACTGTTTGGCAACTATTTCTCACTAGCAATTCTGACTTTCAAATGGGGGTACACAAGGATTCAAAGGGGAAGGTAAAATAGACAAATCATGAAGTACTTGAATAAAAGCAGAACGAGTTCTACATTGCAGCCACAGTTGCTTGGATACATTCTTTCAAATGAAAGTTTCTTTCTTTCTTTCTTTCTTTCTTTCTTTCTTTTATCACCACTGTACCAGTGTCTCAATCTGTATATAAGGATAGCATTATGGTTTTTGTGACACTTTTTGCCCTTCTATGCCAGAAAGACATGCCTTACTTGTAGAGCAATAAAAAGTAGGTAAAAAGAGGAAAATCCTGCTACTTCTCAGATTGTTACCAGCATGTTGTTTCAGCAGAACATCTTGGATAGATTCCCAAGCAAACACTGGCTTAATTGCCATCTGCAGACTAAAGTATCCAATACACTGTGCTGTGTCCTCATTGGAATAACAAATGGAAAGTGATTTGCAGCCTTTAAAAAGATTCCTGAAAGTCCCGTACATCAAGCTCTACATATAAATGTGTAGGATGAGATTTAAGTGACTTGTCCTCTTCTGAGATACCTCAAACACTCGTGGCCAGAGAATTTTCCCTGCCTTATTTCACTTGGCAATTTCTGAGGTCAGTATACTGATTGGGGATCAGCCTTGGGGATCCTCAGAAGCCTGTGTGGCAAGGCACAAATGAGGATTTGTAAAAATTCTCTTACTGAAAATGCAGACATAAGTAAATTTTTATATATGTATAAATGTATTTGTAGACTTTGTTAATTTTTGCTCAGACAGAGCAGTAACAAGACTATATGCATGTTCTGAATGACACTCTCAAAGAGATCTAGGTTACATTCACATGATTGTAAGTGATTGACTTTGCTTGTCTTAAGAAATTAGGCTATTCATGTTAATTTACATTTAACATGCTCCTTAATTCCCATAAATTTCGTTTGTGATTTGTTAATCTGTTGATTCTCTTCAAATAAAGTGTTTCTTGTTTATACTCAGTGGAAATTGGAGGAATATTTGAATAATCCAACTAAAAAAATAAGTTCTTAAAATAATTTCAACTAGTGAACTACTCTGTAGTTTCACCCAAATTCCACTTCCTAATTCTCTTACATTTTATTCTTTTCTTTTAGAAAAATGCAGAAAGTGATGAAATTAATACTGAAATAAAAACAGGTATGGAAAGATGTTTTTCATTCTTTTTGATGTTAATCTATGAGTTCTGCCCAGATTATTGTAGAAACTGAGTTTGTCAGTTTGTCTGGAAAACTGTGTTTAGAATAATTGGGATACCTTTGATATGTGGATGACAGATCTCATCATCTTCTGCTCTCTCCTGATTTGCAGTTATTTCCCAAAAGCCAGGCCAGAATGCAGGATATGCAAGACCTTAATTGCTTTTTTTTTCCAAGTAGACATGATAACACTTTCAGAGTTTGGGAATGTCAACTATACACACTTTTCTTCTACATAAATATTCAAGCAATGAATTATTGAAATAGTATAGCAAAAGCCAACTTGAGTCAAGCATCGGTAAATGGCCTTATAGACAAAAGCTTCGAAACTAGGTGAAATTTTAGAAGGAAAATTCTTCATTATGGTATCTATCCTTAAAAAATCATAATCAAGAGAGAGTTTAGTGCTTAAGAGTTAAAGCTGTGCAAATGAATTGGTGAGTTTACAAGAAGTAAATCCTCTAGATTCTTCTGAATCCCTTAGAAATCCTCTGCTGGAAAGCAGAATCTCCCAATAGTAAGGAATTTGATAATCTGCAATATGGATTGAAGATCCATTTATTTGGGGAAAAAAGCATGCCCTAAAACCAGAGTATTCCTAAGCCTTGTAGCTGCCCAGTGAAATAGACACTCGTGTTAGGTCTTGCATCCACTGAATTTCTATGAAGGTCTTGCCAGCATCTCCAGCTCTGGAAAAGTCACAGCAGAAACTCAGAAAGGGTCTCTGTGACCATCCTCTTGCATTTAGCAAAAGTTTTCAATTGAAGTATAGAAATCTATAATTCCAGAATTGTTAAATGTCATGTAGTTATTAAATTTCATTGCAGAATTTACTGTTATCTCTAGAAGCCTCATGTAGAGGCTGCACATCTGCCTGGTAGCTGTCCTGATGACCACTATCCTGCACTCCTCCTCCACTCTCACTTGTGCTTGCAGTTACTGTAAAATCTATGGCTCTCTTCTAAATAAGGTTCCCCTACATCACTGAGCAATAGTTCCGGCTGGTTTAGATAAGATTATGAAGATTGTTCCCATTTTTTTTCAGTGGTCTTTATCCATACCTCTAATGTTTTTAGAGTAATGCCATCTTGATGATGGACTTTATTTTCAAATGTAATTCTTTTTCCATGGATTGAAAAGCAATACTAAAACCTTTTAAGAAAATATATGATCATTTCTGTTCCAAAGCAGAAGAAACAAGTAGCTGTAAGAACACCCCAAATCCAAAGATGAATGCACAGCTGTTGAACGCTAAAGCAGGATATTCACCTATACTGGCTTCTGCTCATGAAAGTAGCTGTATCCGCCTATGGAGTATTCAGGTAGCCAACTGGATGTCTTTGGGAAGGGACCGGAACACTGAGAAGATAATGTCACTAATCTTTGGAAAATTGCTCTTTAACTAGCAATTGCAGCAGCACATATTTATTGCATCTTTTGGTTATCGATTTCTTCCATGGGCCCAAATTAGTTCTGCATTAGTAACTGTAGCAGGACTTAATGGTAAGCAGAAAACAAGGAAACATGATTTGAAATAATTATAACAAACTGACTCTAAACTTATGTGAAAGTCTAGAATTTGATTTTTCACCCACAACATTTACCTTCTAACAAAGGACGGATGATAGGCAAGGCAAAGTGTCCTACTCTCAGAACAGGATAAATATGTCTGAAAAATTGTACAAGCCAGCCAGCACTAGTAGGGTAACAAACCAGGAGAGAATAGCGTCCTAACACATAACATCTGTAACTGTTATGAGCTTGAAAGGCCAGTCACGCAACCAAATGGCAAAGACTTACTTGTCATATCACCTCTGATCTATAAGACTTTTCCAGACATCATGTAACTCTAAATAAGATACACAAAGTAAATGCAGCAAGAAGGAAAAGTACCATGATGTGATTGGTTGATTGGCAGTGTTGGTCATTGTGGCAGACAGTGATCATAAAAAGCCATATAAGGCTTTTACAGGAATCCCAGCTAAAGCAAGTCATGGGAAGAATTTTTCAGAAAGATGGTGAGGTAACCTTACGGATATTTTATGCAAAAATAGAAAATTATGGTAAATGTACCCAAGTATAGTAGTTGTGAGCTTTATTGGGTTTTGTTTTCTTCACAGTTGATATATTAGTGTGCTTAGATTCCTATAGGAATCTCCAAGTCCATATGCCAGTGGTGTCATCACCAGAATGATTGTCATCATCATTATATGGATGACAAAATAAGAATCTCCTTATTAGCAGGACATTCTCCTTCACATCCTCCCAGTCTTGAAGTGGCAATAATGGAGAAAGTCTACTGGTGCTAACTTGAAAAATAGAACAAGTTGGTGAAGGAGACATTATGGGCCCATTTGCAGCAAAAAACAATAATTCAATAGCAAATGAGGGGCATATTGATGTTATTCCATGGCAAATGAGGGGTAAGTAGTGAAGTAGAGGTAGGTACTGACTTGCCTGAAGAATTAAATAGCTTGTCCTTTTGGTGTAATAGAGACAGCAAGCCAGAAGAACACACCACAGCCATCTTCGTCATTCAGTAGATTTAGGAATTTACCTTCTTAGCAGCTTTCTGAATAGAAATGTAATGTTGAATAGATAAAATCAATGGCACTTAAATTCTGACAAATTAATATTTTTAATGTAGGTATTATAAGATAAATATGTGGAGTTTATTTATTTGTTTGTTTGATTATTTGTTTTAGGGAAACTTGATGAAAGAACTTCTGCCATTTTCAGAACATCCCTCAGGTCCTCTGACAGCATTGTGTACAGACAGCTTCACTAAAATTCTTTTGACTGGCAGTAAAGGTGAGTAGACATGTTAGTCATTCTGTTCAGGACAGTCAGTAGGACAAGAAAATATCATGATGTAAATGTAATGTGGAAATGATGATCCAAGTGCTGCCAGATTTTTTTCCACCAAAGCTATAATTAAAAAATTGTAAAAGGTGTTTTGTTTTATTAAAGGATGGTAGATTAAAGATGAGTGTTATAGTGTTATCAGTAGCATTATTTTCATAAAAGACATTAAAATTTTCTCCATTCACATGCCCTGAATATACTTTCCATCTAAATTATGACATTGATCCCAAGGGCAAAGATTGCTGCTAAGAACAAGCGAAAATTTCAGTTCCATGGTAATAACACTAAATAAAAAGTTGCAACTTGAGCTGTATGAAAAGCTGTGATTCAAACACTGATATGGAGTGCAGAGTAATGGCTCCAGCAGTACACAGCTATATAGGAGAAGCATTTGTCTATGCTAGCAGCTCACTGCTAGACTTTGAATTTCACATAAAGTCTGGCTTTCCTTTGGCAGAATGTTCAAAAGTTTATCTGCTGTCTGATTCTTCTTCAAACCTTTGGAATCACTCTGGCAATTTTCCATCTCTATGTCCATCATAATGTGTCACTTTTCTTTTAAAATACATATTAAAATTATTTTCTGACGGCTTCCTTCTCTTATGTGGTCAGAAATGGGATGGAGCAAGGGACTTTTTCCCCCTTTTTGTTTCAAAATTGAGCAGTAATTTGACTTTTATACTGGAAATTATGAGGGGTTTCCACTCCTCTCTGATTCAATGAGTAAATGAGTTCAGAAAGGCAGCATGCACTGAACAGTATTTCAAATAATTGTGTAAAAGTATCCACCCTACTACCTATTCATTTAATACTCTCCCTTTGCCTTTTTGTGTTTGTGTCACTTTGTATTTGTTTTTCATGCTTTCCACGCTCTTCTCTTTTATCTGCAGTGCTGCTACCAATTTCCTTTCCCCACTACAGATTTTTCCTTGTTATGAAAAGGTCAGCTTCCCCGCCTGCCTCCTCCCTTGCTTGCAAATGTACAGTCCTAGAAATCAGATATGACTGGTATGAAAGTTGGAATTACACAAAATATTCCTCTGTCTTGTGGTAGAAATGAGAGATAAGAGGCAACATCATCAGGAAAGAGGGAGCCTAGGCAGAGAACAGAGCAGTTGCGAATGATAAGGAAAGTGTTCTTTGATTCTAGTTTCACATGAGTGCACTAAAAGGTTGTAAAACATTAAGCATTCATTATGTATACAGTTAATTAAACTTTGTCCATTTTACCAGGATTGAAAACCAGTATAATCCCCAAGAAGTTCTCATACCTTGGCTGTGCAATAGACATCTGTCTTGACAAGATGGCTCTTGTTTTTCACTCATAATTTAAAGAAAAGCTTTACCTTACTTCCATTTCAAACCTACCCAGTTAATGACACATTGTTCACAACTAGCTTATGTGTTTCTTTGCATACTAATGAACAGTCCATTATTTCTACTCAGAGCTTGACAATAAGATAGTTATATTCACTGTAAGCTAACTGACCTGTGTTCTCTGCTTCATTCTGCCCAGTGTCTACTGAGAGTAAATGGCAGCAACAAGTGAAGGTGTAGCACTAAAGAAACTTACTGATGTTTTGCTCTCTCCTTCCTTAAACAGAGGGATATATTATTCGCTGGAACATTGCCTCATTCTTGGAAGATTCACGAAATAGAAGAAATGTAAGGAATTATCTTTCAGATCTTCTTAACTTGAACAGTATACCCAGACAAACAGAAAAAAAAAAAATGCAGAGCTCTACAGGGATGAAAATGTATATAAAGATCATATAAAGGTCATTTTTTGTGCTTGAAATAATAACTTGATGCTGTTAAAAAAATAGAAAAACATAAATAAAATGGTATTAGCATTATTTCACTGTGTTTAAAGAAGGTATATTAAGAATTAATTTATCCATGTCCCCTATGCCATTTGCAGGCTGTTTCATGGAGAGATTATTTTTTTACCTCTTCTAATTTTCAGAAAGACATGCTGATAAATCCACTCAGATAGCAACCATAGTGAGGTACAGAACTGCCTCAAATGTTATTGTTGCTTTCTTCCCTTCAGAAAATACAGGAGGAGCTCTGCTGGAGGGCACATGCTACTGAAGTAGTTGACTTATTTATTGAAGAGGAGAAAAATGTGGTAGCAACAGCATCCATTGATGGTTCAGTCAGGTATAAAATGACTAACCCTTCTTACTGTTGTGGCAAATCACTTGAGCTATCTTCAAAGTTCCTTTTCCTGCTGCACTTGTATGTAGGCTAGAACTTAAATAAAGTAAAACACTGAGTGCATTTTCTGTTTTGCACCCAAAAGAGCTGGTTTTAATGTAACACTTCTCTGGAAGTCAGATCTTTTGCAGACTTTCATTTTCTTTCAGCCCTTGCTTTACTTTGAACACATAGGTAATGACTACATAATTTTAAAAATTACCTTCTGTTCTAATCCTATTTTAGCTTTCAATACTTATTAAATTGACATGGATCCTAAGCATGGCATCTAAATCAATGTGTATGCAATTAGACCATGGAAGCTTGAAAATACTTAATAGACAACTGTTATTCCTTCTTGACTCACAAGTAAATTTGAAGGTGTTTCTTTTGGTTTTCTGGAAGTATAAATGAAGAAATTTTGTGCAGATCCTGCTCTGGTGGCAACACTTTACTACAGGAACAATTCAGAATTTTGGTGCATTTACTCTTCATTTTTATATATATACAAACATGAACTGTTTTTTCTTCTGTTTTTTTACAACAACCTTCTGATTTTTTTTTAATTCTCAAATTATTTAAATTATAAAAACAATCTCATCAGTGTTTTATGACTAGCACAATGAACTCTAGAACAGTGCTGCAGAATTTGATAGTGTACACAGATATTATCTCACTTCTGTTCCAGTAAAAATACCTATTTTTTTTTCTGTCTTTTGGCATTGCTTCTACTATGTCTGTAGGCTTTGGCATGCCAGGACTGGATACTATTTTGGTTACTTTGGACAATCGAGGAAGTTTGAACTATCAGATACCAGTCGGTTGATTTTGCCTTCTGATGTTAAGGATTTTTCTGCTATAATTAAAGAGGAGAGCCAACATATGGAAAAGAAGAAGATGATATATCCTCTCAGGCTGGACAGAGACAAGTAAGATCTCATACATGTACATGTATGTATGATTGAGGGAACAGCTTTGAAAATATGCTTTAAAAACACCTTTCATCTGAAGGTCAGAACAAAAATAGTACTATGTGTTATTCAGAAAAATATTTTTAAAGATGGTTTTTGACCCAGTAAGGATAATTTTTCTTTTTAATTTTTATGACTTAGTGATATTCAGGATTAGGTGATATTCAGGGTTTGAACTCAGTCATAGTGATGACTAGATACTTGTCTCAGCTTTTAGCCTAACTAGAGGTGGTATGTTATATATACATGTTCAGGTTAGCAGCCACTAACTTTCAAATTCCTAAAGTTGCTGTATTTCTGGATCTCCAAAATTTACTGAAAGACCCTAATGTGAACAGTTTTGAGCAAAATACAAATCTTTTTAGAAGAATAAACCTAATTTAATATTTCAGTTTAAGAAATGGTTGTCTTAAATTTGGTAGGATGTTATGGATACATTCACATATATGGGTAGAGGCTTCACAGATCATGGCATTCTGAAACTGGCCTAAATGTGCATTCAACAGCAGTGCTGAGCTTTTTTTCTAGCTAGAGTTCTTAAGGGATATGGGTTAGTTACAAGTCAAGTCAGAGAGCCTTGGCCCATTAGTTTAAGTACATATTTCTAGTCCTGGAACTCTCTAGTTCATTAATTATTGGATTAACCAAGTGAACAGAAATATTGAAGAGGGCATCTTCAGAGGCAATGCATGCAGTGTCTTAAGTAACAAAGCAATCCAAATATGGGAAAAAAATATTCAGGACTTAAAAAGTCATGCATTGTTTAGTGGTAAGGTTTCATATACCATGTCCATTCTTAGGCTGCCTTTCAACCAAAGCATTTTGGGACAATGGAAAACTTCTAAGGTGCTTTACTGTTACCCCATTTAATTTGGTATCCTGCTATTATTCCATGGAGTTCTTACTAATATGAGTAGTGTCACTGCAGTCAGAACAGTTACTCATCAATACAAAGAAGTGCTTGGCTGTGTTTGAAGGACCCTTGTAGTTCCTCTGAATAGTCAGCAGTCAGTTTGAAACCTCTGGAACCAAAGATACTATTTATCATTGAGTCAGCTAACCTGAAAGAAACTTTCCATAAATGACATGCCTGTGTTAAACTATGAATACTTTTTGAGGATTCTTCAAATATTTCAGTAGAGGAGAATGGCTATCACACATTTAAACGCATTAACTTAGCAGACAAAGGAGCCACACTCTGTGCAATAGAAAGTTTCAGTCTTATCATTCTACAAGCTTTGTGTGCTATCACCTCAAGAGTGACTAGGTTCCTCTGGATTAACTGCACCAAATATTGTATGGAAAGCTAGCCAACCATCATGCAAAAGACTGTGTAACTTATGGATACTAGGCTTTGTTCTTTGCAGGATGCAGACAATTGTCTTGGGACAAGTCACTTATCTTTGTGATGCTAGTATAATTCACTTATTGGATAACTCATACAATATTCATCACTAAGATTACATTTTAGGATCTCCATCACAAATCATGTTATAAGTGCTATTAACAGATATATATTAATGTAATCAGAGAATCATTGGTTGGAAAATATTTCTAAGATCATTGAGTCCAACTATTAACCAAGGACAACCATATTCCCTTCTAAACCATATCACTCATACCCAGATGTCTTTTGAACACTTTTAGGAACAGTGACTCCACGACCTCCCTGGGCAGCCTGTTGCCATGCCTGACTACCCTTTCAGCAAACAATTTTTTCCTAATATCTAATGAAACCTCCTCTGGTGGAATTCGAGGCCATTTGCTCTTGTCCTGTTGTCATCTGGGAGAAGAGGCCAAACCCCACCTGGCTACGGCCTCCTTTTAGGCAGTTGTAGAGATCAGTAAGTCTCCCGTGAGCCTCCTTTTCTCCAGGCTAAACAACACCAGCTCTCTCATCTGCACCTCATAGGATTTATCCTCTTGATCCTTCTGTTCTGTTCTGTTCTGTTGCCCTTCTCTGGACACACTCCAGCACCTCAACATCCTTCCTTGAACTGAGAGGCCCAGAACTGGACACAGCACTTGAAGTGTGCCCTTACCAGTGCCGAGTACAGAGGGCCAATCACCCGTAGTCCTGCTGGCCACACTATTTGTATATCACAGACTGAATATCCCAGAATATTCTGAGTTGGAAGGGACCCACAAGGATCACTGAGTCCAATCCTTAAGCGAATGATCTGTACAGGGATTAAGCCCACAACTATGGCATTATGAGCACCATGCTCTTCCATGCTCTACCACGCACTATGAGCTAGTGACTATGTGCTATTGGCCTTCCTGCCCACCTGGGCACACTCTGGCTCATGTTCAGCCACTGCTGACCAGCACTTCCAGGCCCTTTTCCACTAGGCGGCTTTCCAGCCACTCTGCCCCCAGCCTGTAGTGCTATGAGGGGTTGTTGTGACCCAAGGGCAGGACCTGGCACCTGGCCTTGTTGAATTTCATGCTATTTGCCTTAGCACATTTGCCCAGCCTGTCCAGGTCCCTCTGCAGATGTTTCCCACTGTCCAGCAGATCAACATTCCCTTCCAACTTGCTGTGATCTGTGAACTTACTCAGGGTGCACTTGATCTCTTTGTCCAGATCATCAATAAAGATATTAAACAGAACTGGGCCCATCAGTAAGCCCTGGAGAACACCACTTGTGACTGCATGCCAGCTGGATTTAACTCCATTCATCACCACTCTCTGGGCCTGGCCATCCAGTCATTTTTTACCCAGCAAACAGTGCACCTGGCCAAGCCATGACCAGCCAGCTTCTCCAGAAGAAAGCTGTGGGAAAACATTCCCCAAATGTGCATGCACTTGAAAAGGCACAAACGCATCTGAACAGCATAGGTGCTTACAGTTTAAACAAGCATCTCAGGAGATCTATTGAAAAATGTCAGCAGGTAGATAGAATCATAATGAAGAATGGTCTCATTCTTCTATATGGTTCTATCTACCTGGTGTAGTTTCTCCCTGTAGTTCCTTAGCTTGTGTGGCCTGACTTATTTTTCTGATTATAAAGGCAAGTGTTAATCTGCACTAACAAACACTGTAGATAATTTCTTCTCATGACTAAATTTGGAAACCAGACATATGAGCAGAGGACACCTTTGTTATGAAAGTCACATTCAGGTGTACTAGTCAGAACATAAAGAAATGCTGAAAAGCCATTATCAGACAGTGAGTTAGCACATGACTCTTGTAAAAGGTGTATTAAGATGTCCTGCCTTCTACAGGTGACAGCCATACCTGGATTGACAAAATATTAGTGAAGCACTCCATGACACTTTTGAAGGAGTCCTAATATAAATTATATTTTGAAGATATATGAAATCATTTATATTTCAGAATAATTTCATTTGGAGCCCAGTTCAAAATAATTTCATTTTGGAGCCATATAAGAATATTGTGTTCATAACTGTCATTTTGATAGGAACTTCAGATTTTTTCTGTCTTGTACATACAGGTGGAAGTCACTGACCAGTTCACCTTCTGATGTAGAAAAGGCTGGACATGGGGAAGCAGCTCACGACTTCAAGTTTTTCAGAGCTCTGGCTCCTGAAAAGGTAGCTAATGTATATGACACATATATGTTCTGTGCAACATATAGAAAATAAAAACTTATTTCTCATTTAAAAATTATCCATAAATAACCCTACATATCTTTCTCATTCAATGGACAAGCTAGAACAAAAATGAAAAAACAGAGGGATCTAAGAGTCTGTGGTTTTCGTTCTCATTTTCCACATTTTCAAATTTCAGTTTAAAAGGTGGCACAAATTGATTCATTGGTTTAAACATGTAAAAGAAACCCTAGAATTTTCCTCTGCTTCAACAGAAAACCTAAATATCTTACGTTTACTTGAAGGATGTATGAAAACACTAGAATAACAGTGTATGCAACCCTTTCATAATAATTCTTTCAGGGTTCCTACAAAATCAGAAGCCAGGAGAGTTAGATTTCATTACCTATACTTTTTATAACTCTAACTGACTATCAGTGGAGCTCTTCCATCTTTACCTGGCTTTAACCTTAAAAGTCATGGGAATATAAAACTTCTCTTGCAGTTGTACTAAGAATGTTTTCATTACCTTTTGACTTCTGCTACTAATGCACTGACTTTGGCTTTCCTTGGTCAGCTCCAACCTTTGGAAACTTTTGAGTTTGTAAGCAAACAGGCTGGTGCAGTATTTGGGTTTCTTCCTATATATGAGGTAAGCTCAAGTGTTTTCTACCTTTTGTGGTGGCGTTCATACATCAGAGCCATTAGCACTTGTACGTTATTACAATGACATACTCTGACATTCTGCTGTTAATTGTCTGTTTCTCAATTTAATTTTCTAACATGATTTGCATTACTACCTATGCAACTCCAACGTCAACTTTGGTGGTAGCTTGAGAATCCAACTGAAGTGAGAATGCCAAAAAGTGAGTATCACATATGTTAACTCCCCCTGTTCAACCTCATGTTATTAATGTTTTGCTCAGATTTGATTCTTTTAACCAGCCCCAAACCTATTGATTCCCACCTGCCCAAAGCTTTGAGTATTGTAAGGTAGTACTATTTTATTGGGTATTAATGATTTGATCTATTGCAAGCTATCTAGCAAAGCTTCCTAGGTTTTTCTTCTATGAAGCAAGGTCAGAATATTCCACAGGCTTGTCTATCTGGCATATTGTAGGATGAAAAGAATCACCCCTAGAAAAAGTGCTGATTCCTTTCTGTAGAGGGTACCTAGAGAACTAACTTGGATAAGAGTTAGATCCTAGATGGCTGGTTAGGTGAGATTAATAGAATACTTGCATTCCACCTCTGCACTCCAATATATATGACATGATCCTTGTCAAAAAACCCCAAGAGCACAGTGTTCAAATAGTTGACACACATGCTATTTTTGTGACCATAAATGTACTTTGGAAATTTGTGTTTTGTTTTCTTCCTGAAAAAGAAAATAAAATAAAGGGGTTCTTGTGCCTTGGGAAATTAGGAGCAACTGCTCAGAAGCCAATGGCACTGCAATGGACTTACAACAAAATGAAATCAGACATTTTCTGTAAGCTATGTGCACAAAAACATATTTTTTTGTATGTGCTGTTACAAAATGCTATCAATCTGGTCTATTAACCTCAGTATGTTAATTAGTTCTTGAAATTTTTTAAAGGTCTTCAAAGGATCAGAGCTGAGAAGTCCAGTCACAGGGGACGGCAAAAGGATCCAGATGCCACTGAAAACTTGAGTCAAGACAAATAGATGTAGTTTCCATCTTCATTAAAGTGGATTAGCAGATTTCTTTTTTTTTTCTCTTTTTCTTTTCAATTACATTTAAATCTATTTCATTATTAAGTAGAACATATAGAAAACAAATCTTTACTTCTATTCCGATCCTTCATGCAAAGAATAAATTCTAATAAAGCCAGTGTATGATTATAACTAGATATTGAAAAGCCCATTTGACTTCATGTATATTTGCTGACAGGTACTTTCTATGTCAAAACCACTGATTTCCTTCTGCTTCAATTTGCCCAGTTTGAACTTTTGAATATTGAATATTTTTTCCTGCCAGATTAATCATAAAGTCAACAAAGAATTAATATGCCCTGCTGTTTCTGCCTGTTCATTCCTTGCTTCTGCTTTCAAAGAGTGTGTTCATCCTCTAAGCCAGAAAAGTGCCTGCTGAGCTCATATTCAATTAATTATCCATCATGATTCTGCAAACCTTTTCTCTCATTTCAGCATTCCAGGACAATGTCAGAACATGACACAGAGCACAGAATACATTTTCATCCTTTGGCTAAACATACAAATGGTGCCAAGTGTCTCACCTTAGTGAGTAGTTAGGACAATGCATATAACTAGTAATATTATTACCTACTATTTTGAGGGAAATAGCAGGTTTTCTATATCACTGGTATTGAATGGTGTTTGATCTGCTGGCCTTCTTGAAAAGACATTTTTCCTATGAACGGAATATAAAATGACTTGAAATTATTTACCTGCCTTTGGCTGGTTATAAGGCTATGATGGATTTGAGGGTAGCTGCAAAATATCTTGTGGGAGTATACTTAAAATTCTTACGATCAGCTGTACCAGATCTGGCAGGGATTAATGTAATTTTCTCCGTAGCAGCCTGTGGTGTGCTGTGTCCTGGATTAGTAAATAAAACAGTGTTGATAACACACTAGTGTTTAGGCTATTGCTGAGCAATGCCAGCACAAGAAGGTGTTTTTTTTCCCACACCCACTGAGTAAGCTGGGAAGGGACACAGCCAGGAGAGCTGACCTGAACTGACCAGAAGTTTTCCACACCATATAACATCCTCATGGAATGGGTGAGGGAATCAAGATGTTCATGGTTACAGTGTTTGTCTCCCCATGTAACCTTTCATTATGTATGCTGAGGCCCTGTTTCCCAGGAAGTGGCTAAACAAACATCTGCCTGCTGGTGGTAAGCAGTGCTTCATATTCTTGTTTTGCTTTGCTTGCACATGCAGCTTTGCTTCACCTATTAAATGGTCTTCACTGGGGCCCAGGAATTTTCTCCCTTTTGCTCTTCCACATTTCTTTCCCATCCCACTGGAAGAAGTAAGGAAGCAAGCAAGAAACTGGGCAGATGCTTGGTGTCTGCCAGGGTCAGCCCGCCACATTAGCCAACCTTGTGATCAAAACTAAAATCAAACTTGTCTGACAAACCAAGTGGCCCCAGATAAAGTGTGATCTGCCATTTACTACTTGTGTTCATTTCATCTGACCCATGATTTAGCAGTTAACACATGAAAGGTAACATTCCTGCAATGCTGAGTCCTGTATCATTTTGAAAATTACATAAAGTCTCTTTCAGTTCCCTGAAAATTGCCAAGTCTCAAAAAATACTTACAATGCACAGTTCAGGTTCAGAGAGATCCTTTCAATGCTCCTATGTGATATATTTTTATCATATGTAATGTAATATTTTCTCTTTGGCACTGGCCCTACTCATAGTCATGCCAAAATTACTTTACTGTGATTGCAAGATGCAGATATCCCACTTCTCTTCAGTTTATTAACTGACTATTTACTTTCTCAAAACTGACTATTTACTCAATATTCTTTTTACCAAACTTGTAGCAGTGCTAGGATTTCACAGGTTCTTAATTTTCAAATGGTACCCTTTTCAGTCTTGCTTCCTTCTCCCTTCAGTTTTCTTTATTAATTGCCTGTGTTTTCTAGGATTTGACTTGTAGTCATGGCTATTCATGCCACTATAATCTCCACTGTGCAGATATGATCCATAATGTAGTACTATTCCCAACTACAATCAAGTGTTTAATCCTATGGTGAATGAAATAAATGGACAAGATCTCAGGAGGGAATCATGTTGTAAGGAAAATTGTCAAAAATGCATGATGTGTGTGTGCTATCTTTATCAGCCTTCCACCCAGTCACTACCTTACTGTTATGCTATTTAAATTGTGACAAAATTACACTCTAAGTGCTATAATGCTATCAGATCTTTTTTTCCTAATTCATTATATTAAAAAAACCTGAAGTAGATCAGACTGCATGTCATTGCTCAGCATTACTGTTTACCTGCAAACCCTAGGGCTCTATAAGCACCAAATGGAAACTGGTCCTGGCCCCAAACATTTTGTACAATAGACATTATCCAACTGTCTTAAGTGTCAAAAGAAAAGCAGAGACATTTAATTTATTTGAACAGATAATCCACTATGGCATTGCACAGAATTTATTTGAAGAAGAATAGTTGTTTCTCATGTGCTTCAAAACAGAGGATGAGACTGGAAAGAAATTAAGCACAGGCAAGCGATGCTTGCACCCACTCATCTCACAGCAGGCTTTTCAATGCCGGGTCTAGTACAAAGCTGTGTGTTAATGGATTTGTTGATATGAACTGTGGATTTCCTCTGTGTTGATGCATTCCTTTGCAGGATGGTTTCTTTCTACCAGCATCCACAATTATATTGCAGGCTTAAATGTTTCAGGTGAATGAGTTGTTCGATTGTTGCAGATCACTGCTCAATTAAGGAAAGGTATCTTAACAAGACAGCCTCTTTCAGCATGGCAGAAGTTTCTGCTTGTACTGGCTGCAGTAGTTAATTTGCCAGAATTTCATTACAGCCCTTGCCAGTGCTTTACAAAATCTCTGACGCTCTTCAGCTGCCCTCACCCACTGGGGCAGTTCAAGCTGAATGGCATCAATGGTGCCAGAACTACGGGAACCAAAAGTCTTTGTTATGTACCCACCAGCATAATAGTTTCCATTATTTGGGCTAGGATTGGATGGAGAAGGCACACAAACATAACTCTTATTTTGTTCTTCAATATATTTACCCAAACTTCTGTTCCCTGCAACCAAAGTCTCAGAAGACACATTGACCAGCTGACTGGCCAGATGGCTAATTGAGGAATTCAATGCAGAAAAGACACCTGAGTTAAGGGAAGTTTTTGAAAGTGTGTAACCTAGTTCTATCCACCTTTCAGGATGTGCTTGTCCGTGAATATCCAGAATCAGGCCCCCTGACATCTTTGATTTTGCAGTGGTCAAAAATCCCATATAGTCCTCCCAGGCCTGTTCTGCTTGGGGAATTCCAAAGCAGGCTTCTTCCTTTTCCCTGTTACCATCCATCTTGAACCTCTGTAGGTGGTTTATGACGATATGTGGGAAGAAGCCATGAGTAATGCTGTTGATTTCTTCAGCAAGAGCCTGAGCCACCTCAATAGTATACCTGTCTTGGTTGGTAGACACTTTGCATTCCTTAGAGTTTTGAACACTTCCAGTAGGACAGTCATGAGAGAAAATACAAGAGGATGTCTTTGCATTCCAACAGCCAGCCTCTCGGTCAGGGATGTCTTTAGGTTCCATTGACCCACCATGTGGGACAGAGAGAATGAGGTTCATGTTGCCCACTTGATATTCTGTGAAATTATTATGACCAAATATAACATCTTTGGTGCCAGTGACTTTCAAAAGCAAAGGTAAAATTGAAAGGAGGAATAAATACATATTTTTCATTTGCTGTTGGAAGACTCAGCAATATGGAATATATCAGTACCTATAAAAAAGCAAAAAACAGACTGTAGATTACTTACAGCTGGGAAACATGAGACTACTCAGCTGCTACTGGCATAATTAGTTAATTATTAAACTATTTTAGTTTTATTGCATGTAGTACAAAAAAGAAGACTTATATGAGAAAAAGAAATTAACAGGTCACTACTATGGCTAGATGTAACAGATGCAAGGGAAATGATAGGTTACTGGGCCTCCCCCATTTTCCCAGAAAGCACAAACAATACTTGATCACCCTATCTGATTCCAGAGAATCATCTCAGCAAAATATATGAAATCTTTCTTTTTCTTTTTTTTTTCTCAAATCCTCTCTTTTTTCATCTCTGAAATGTAAGCAAATTCTAACAAAATTTGATAAAATATCTGTATGTCATTGACCTGTGTGAAATACGTTTGTATTATCAATGTAGTTATATAAACTAGAGGCTATGTCAGTCCAGACCAGCACTTGTGTGACCAAGCCTGTGTAAAATAATGAGAGTGATAAAAAATTGAGTGCTACCAAGCTCTGTCTCTAACTGTGCTCCAGAATGAGTTACTGTAAGACCTTTAGAGATAAGTACTAGTGAGTGCATTAAGTAGTGACTCTCTTCTCTTTAGTTTGCAAGTCTCCATTCTCTTCAAGTGACCTAAAATATTTTAAAGCCTTCACTAATTATGCCATTTTTTGGAAAGCTGAAATTTAACAAGAGGCTGACAGGTCTTTCTGGTTTGTAGATACCTAGCAAGATTAGTTTCTTGAGTGTAATTGTATCCAGTGGCTGTAACATGAACCAGTAAAGTCAGTGAAAAGCAGAATAAAGAGAGATACTTTTCACTTCCAGGAGTAAAACAACTTCTTCAGTAAAGGCCAGATGAGGAATATACAGACACATGCATTTGCAGATGAATCAGGGTACCCTGTTGTCAGGTCCCACCCCTATTATTAAAAATCCGCAGAAATACAGAGGATAAGGGGGCTAACAAAGGAGAGAGTAAGAAAGAAGATCAGCACAAATCCATCCCGAACTTCTGGCCCGAGACTGTGTATGAGAGCAGCCAGTGATCCTGAGAGGGCAGGGGGCACTGTGGGAGCACCCGCCATCAGCTGCCGACTCCAAGAAAGGGAGAGGGTAACTTCACCCAAATAATGCAGCAAAATATTCTTTTCCTGCTATGAGGGAGGGCTACTGGATTTTTAGAGATAATCTCTCCTGCCCACTGCACTGCATTCTGAGGAGCCTGTACCTGAAAAATAAACATCTATCTTTCACTCTTCTTCCTGGGTTGAAAGTCCCATAAAAGTCTGTGAGCTGGAATCAGATCTCTGAGAATCTCATCTACAGTTCATGACAAAATATTTTTTTGTTTCATTTAAGCTTTCATTTAAAATGTGCTTTTAGTTGAGCTACTGGCTTAAAACAAGATTTTATCCAAGGCCCCGTATGGTTCATGTTTCCATAGACTTCCCTGAAGCAGACACTCACCTGCTAGTTCGCTGTGTGCTACCAGAAACACTGAGGAAAGGAACGCTTTCAAACATTATTCAAAATCACTTTTCTCAGAAAAATAGACTACACATGCAGAGTGTGTAAGTCTGGGCACAGCTTACCTGAGGTGCAGGGGGTTCCAGCACCAAGTTAAATAAATCCACAGCAACAACTCTCCGGAGGCTGCTCACCTGCCCCAGAAGGACTCGGGTTTCTTCGTCTCAGGCTCCCTTTTAAATACAATGGGACAGCTGTTCCTTTCCCACGGCATGCCAAGCTGTTTGTGGTTATCAGCAGCAGTTTGCTTGTCTTTTTGCAACTTTTTGTTAATTATTGAGTCAAGCTGTTAATGCTACTAGATCATGCCTTAATGATATAAGGATCGAGAGAGTTCTGTATAATTCCCAAACTGAAGAAAGTCACCTTGGCACGGCTCAAGTTCTGGACAGACTTGGAGAGTCTGGAGACACCTGTGTTACTGTGAGGTTTAAAAAAAAGAAATCAAGAGTAATTTAAAGTGGCAGTAATGACTGCATGACTAGTTTGAAGACTTACCTACAAATTTTGAGAGGTTTTTCCTGCCTCTGTTCCTTCGAAAGCGAAACCGAACTGCCCCTTGCAGTCGGCTGCAGCTGAGGCTCTGTCCCAAAAAGCCTCTAGGGGCCAGGATGAGCCATGCAGCTACATGGAACGGAGGCTTCAGCAGCACCCGGATGTATGATTTCACAACTTCAGATCACACGAGAAAAAATATGCACTGGGATACTAAAATTTAGCATGCTTTTATTCTCTGTACTGACATTACGTTTCCAGATATAAAAAAAACCTTGTCACAAGTAGCACAGCCACGCTGAAGTTCAGAATACACACTAAGCTAACATAATCAGCAGATAACCATATGAAAACTATGTTAACTAGATAATTTAGGTTTTTAATAACTTTACTAACACTATTCATATAATATTTTCCCTCTGCCACTAAATATAGTTTAAGGATGTCATCCTCTAAACTTCTCTCAAGTGTGTGCAACTGTTTGTGAATTTGTTTGTACTAATAAAGTCTGGCTTTATAGCTAAGCTAACAAAAGCTGTGAAAACATATAGTCCATAAATAGAAATTTCAATAAAAGACAGATAAAAGGTGCAATGGATGTAATACTGCCACCATCAAAGAGAAATCAAATTTCTTTCTCAAGAAATTTATTCAATAGTCCAACTAACTTTGAAACCACCTTTTTGAGATAAAAGTGATCAACTTCTTAAGCAGTGAAAACTTAGTAACAGTACTAAGAAATTCACTGAAATTTTGGAAAAATCAGTGTAAACCAGACACCCAATCTACTAACATCACCAAAGCTGATGGTCTGATTATGAGCTTCAGCAAAGTGCTGGTTTCCATTCTGAGTATTTTAATCTACTGCATGAAGACACTTCCAGCTGTGCCAGACGCAGCACAGAAGGAAGTTTAGTAAAAATCTGTAAGATGTCCTTCCCCACTTTAGTGCATATTGGGACAAATTCAATTTTGCTTTACTTGTCTGTGTAAATGTTAGATGTTTACATCAGGCAGTGATCCCATTTCCTCTCTTTAGGAGAGCTGTGTTGAGAAAGAAGCAGTTCTACAGGTGCTTCAGTGTTCTTATCTTGGGCACCTATCTCAAGTTTGTATTAGAGGTCAACAAGGCTATACTCAGAATGGCTCTTCTTTTTTTATTATATGACAGAAAACAGTTGCAAAGAAAATGTTTCTGCTATACTTTGAGATCTCTTTAGAAGGTATTCTTCAAGTCACTATTACAGAACTGCTCAAGGAAAGAAAAAAAAACCACACAGCAGAGATTTGGCATAGTAATTTCTACTTTTGCCAGCTCTCCTGATACAGGGGCTACTTGTGAAAGAAAAGAATTCTCTATTCTACTACAGCTCTTCTAACTAACCATAATGTGCTGCTTCCCTGTTTCATCTGGTACCTGTGGGAAACAAAACTGCAATACTACAGTATTCTTCAATGGAATAACTCACCAAAATGTTACCATCTGACCACTTTCTTCCAAGAGACACTGTTGAACTTAAAGATCAGTGCCTTTAGCTAATTTTGAGATAGCTCTACTGAAACCAACAAAGCCTTTGACTCATGGTATTAAGCTTCTATTACTTAAGTTATGAGATGTCAAGAGGGTAGGTCATACTAGTTCATACATGCCTGAAGATATTTGTAATGAACTGAATGTTAAAACATGTTGTGCTAACTCTTCAATTCCAAAGTATCCATCCTTTCAGGTGAAAGAATTGAAAAGGAAAATCTGAGCTGGGCAAGAGTTCTGTAGCTCTGGCTTCTTTCAGTGCAAGTTCAATGGCTCCAGTGGTTTTGACGCTGAGGTTCACCTAAGGACTATTTTTACCATAATTTACAGAAAATAGTCAAAAAGTATATTTAATTGAATTGTAAGTAAGATTTTGAATGATATTGGTACATTGCATTGTCTACTCTGATTACCATTCTTCCCATGAGCACAGCAGTTTGACAGAAAAAGAAATGTCAAAAGTGATAGAAGAACATATTCGTAAGAGAAGTGAACCTAATCCAAATGGAATTCTAACTGTAATTGGATTTAAAATTTGTGCAGTGTGTCACATATAGTCAGAATCACAGAGTGAAAAAAGAATTGGCAAAGCAGAATTCAATCAATATTTTCAACATTAAAACATCTTATGTTATCACTGTGGCCAAGTTATTTCTATGCATTTCTTAGCTGAGAAGTTGTAATTCAGATGTGCACTTTCCAGAATGCATTGAATTTAAACTTTGCTGTCCTCTGTCTGGAAACATTGCTTTCTATGCTGCTGACTGAGTTATCCATGTCACCGAGCCAAAGTATCTAAGGACTGTACAGAATTCAAAACGCATGTTGGGTGCAGTGGATGTAATACTGCCACCATCAAAGAGAAACAGATAGGTAGATATTGGCCTACATTTACTTCTTACTGCAATTTTTATTTATGCAAGCAAACCCTTACGTTAACTGAGAAGAAAAAGGATCTGTATCACACGATTGACGATCCGTTCTGACATTAGCCCCAGGATTTCGGTGCTGTAACAATAACATCTGTCCCTCACTTGATCCTCGGCCCTCCGTGACCCGCGTCAGCCCCTCGCCTCCCCTCTCACAGCGTTGGCTACAGTCCATTGTCCTGTTAAAACTCTGTGGGGCCTTTTGATTTCTCTGTGTTTAATGTTTACAAACGTCACGTTCTTCTCGTTATCCCGGAGCCTTGCCCGCCGCATGGAGGCTGCAAGGAAAGCTGTCAGGAACGCGCTGTCCCACGCTTCCAGCACGGGCACCGCCCCCGCCCGCGCGGGGCACCATGGGAATCGTAGTCCCCGCGCGAGGCACCATGGGATCCGTAGTTCCCGTGGGCGGGGCGGGGCGGGGCCACGGCGCTCGGNCTCGCCCCCCTCCTCGGGCAGCGCCGGCCCGCAACGAGGTACAGCCGCCGCTGCCGTGCGGGGAGGCGCCCCGAGCCGGGGTGCGTGGGGGCACCGCAGGAGATTCTCGTGGCCCTGGCGCGGCCCAGCGCCCCATCCGTGAGCTGACCTGACGGTCCCCGAGCGAAGATCAAGAGAGACAACCAAGAGCACAAAGCACTCGGCTTTGTGTCCGCGCCTTTATTTTTTTCCCGCTCTGCGGCATCATGGGGATCCAGGGCCTGCTCCAGTTCATCAAGGAGGCTGCCGAGCCTTGCCACGTGAAGAAATACAAAGGGCTGACGGTAGCTGTGGACACCTACTGCTGGCTGCACAAAGGCGCCTATGCTTGTGCTGAGAAACTCGCCCGAGGAGAGCCCACGGATGTGTAAGTCTTTATTACGTTTGAGTCTCGGCCCTTTTACAAACTGAGGTTTTGTTAACTTGGTGTTTCTTGAACTAAAAACTGAGTTACAGTAGTTTCTCTTCTTCCTATTGCTTCTGAATTCTGAGTTGAACTCCAGAAATGAAAAATTTTTGGCGATAAATAAACAGCTTTCCAGCTGTGGGGAAGTATATACTGGAGAATACTGGAGAAAAAAAATTCTCAAAATATATATATTTTTTTTTTCGTCAGAATACCCAAGACTGTGTCAGGGTTTTTTTTCCTAACATGTCTCGCTCTCAACTACTATCTAATTTCTCTGATGAAATTCTTTACGTGCAATTCTTTAATTTCAAATTTAATATTATTTTCAGACTCCTTTTTTGTATGCAGAGAGTTTGTAAATACTGCTGTGACAAAGGTTGTAATTATGCCAAGGGATTTTGAGAGGTGTGTTGTGCTCCGAATAAGGTGTAGGATTTTTTGCTTATCACACTACGTTTTTAGTTGAAGCAGCTTTTCTAAAACACATTTACAGAGTTATATTTCTAGGGAAGGAAACGAACAAAAGTTGTGGTCATATTTGAGATTCGACTCCACGCCTTAGATCAGGTTTGCATTCCTTGCCTATCTCTGGAAGTGTGGGTTGAACTCTTGTTGTAGATTGGATATAGGTGGGGTAGGAAGGGACCACTAGATGTCCTCTCATGCGCGCCTTTATAGAGCACATTACTCAGGGTTGTGCCCGGATGGCTTTCAAATATCCCCAGAGAAGGAAGAGACTCGAAAACTTCTCTGGCCAACCTGTTTCAGTGTTTGGTTACTTGCACAGTAAGGAAATTCTACTTATATTCTGGTGGAATTCCTGTGTTTTGGTTTCTGCCTGCTGCCTCTTGTCCTATTGCTTGGCACCACCCAGGGGACCCTGGATCCATCAAATGTTTCATTGGAGGCGAGAGAGTTGGTGTTTTGCAAATGAATTCAAATATTTACTGCTGCTTATGTTAATTTGAAGAACCCTGAAGTTTCAATCCAGCCCTGCCTTGAAGGTACTGGAGGTTCCTCAGAGTCCTGAGAGTACGTTTCACTTGTCAGTGTAAATGACTGTTAGGAGAAATATGCAGGTTTCCTCATAGTCATGGGAAACTGGAATGGCTGGATTTGAACACATGAGTACGTTATGGGCAAATCTTGTTTCCATGCACATGTGATCCTAGACTGGCTCCTCAGCTATGGTGTAGAGTCCTTTCATACTTTAAAATACATCTGGATGAAGGTGTTATATAGCTACAGTGCTGTTTGCTCCTGTCTTTTAAAAACTATAGTTATTTTTCAGTAACTCTAAATCGTTTCTTAAGTGCTTCCAAATCCCACTCTCCTTCTCTCTTCCTCTGTTGATGAGGTTGCTTTTGCTGTTTTAAACAGCATCCTTAAAATAAAAAGCTTTGCTGCTTTTTTTTTTTCTTTGAGCATTGCTGCAATGTGCTTGTTAGTGTTTACAGCAGTTATTAGATTTTAGTTCTGTGCTGCTGGTAAAATGATCTCATACAGATCTGTAGAAATAAAAGGTAAGAAGGTGAGAGGTCTGAGGGAATAAATAACATCTGGAATGCCCAACAAATATTTTTTCAAGGGATGGGCTTTGAAGGCAGTGGAGGGTTGCCTCCTGGGGCATACACCATCTTCACAGTTTGTACAGAAGGGGAACTTTTCTGTCTTTTGCAATATTTTCAGTGCTGTGTTTATATTTTTAGTATGGGAAGATGGGTTTGTGTGTCTTGTCCATAGGATATATCCATTATATGGAGAGAAGAGAGGATAGTTCTACAAGGAGAGGTTAAATAACCCCATCATTTCCAGCTCTACAAAAGTGCTTTTAGTCTGCCCTTCTGGGGAAAGGTCATGTTCTGTGCTTGTATGCCTCCTGTTTCCCTGGCCATTATGAATTGAGTTGCTGAAAGTAAAAAGACAATCTGTGTCTTAACTGGTCAAGTTTTTGTCAGTATCAAATCCTAATGTAGCAAAATCAACTGAATTATACTTGAATTCTTATTTCAATTTCTCTGGGAGAGAGGAGCAGTCAGCCCTGAATTGGGAGGTGGATTGTTTCTTTTGGTAAAAAAACAACCAAACTTGCATTCAAATGTCCTTAGTTTTTTGTGATACTGGGGGAATACACAGCCTGTTATGATTTTTGAACAATAGTTAGTCTTAAACTTATAATTCTCCTTTCTTGCAACTGGAAAATATGTAATAGACTTGTGGCTAACAATAAAGTTTACCTCTCTTCTTACTTTTGTTATTGTTGATACAGTTATGTAGCTTTCTGTATGAAACTTGTTCATATGCTCCTCTCATTTGGAATTAAACCAATTTTGGTATTTGATGGATGTACCCTACCCTCTAAGAAGGAAGTGGAAAAGGCCCGACGAGAGTAAGTACTGAACTGTATTGATTTGCAAACAAAGCAGTTTTATCACTACAGTAAAAATCAAAACCCCTCAAAAAGCTCTGGTAAATCCCCCTATATAGTGTGATACTTTTTAGTTTACATCTAAAATCATACAAACTTCTTAGAGGTTTTATTCCAAAAATAGAAATGCACTTCATAAATGAAAGCCATTTTATAGAGGAAGGAAGTAAACCTTTGAGCAGTAGTTCCTGTACTGTATTAGAGGCTTTGAGTTTACCCACACTTGTGATCTCTGGAAAAAAAAAAACTTTTTCCCACTATAATGTTATTTAAATGTGGCACCCGTTTCCTCATCTTTCTTTACAACTAGATAAACTTGTTTCAAATTTGGGTTCAGGTCCCTATAAATGGGACTTTTGGCTGAAGCAGTGAGAATTTTTCAGTGGTGGTTTTTATTTATGAATTCTCACGAGACACGCGCTTCTTTCAGCGTGAAGTGAACAATTTCCGATTAATGAAATGAAGTACATTAGGTTTTTTGTCCTCTAAATCAATAAGTATCTAGTGTCAGATACTCCCAACTCCCATTAAATCTATTTTACTGCAGACTGAGAGGGTGCATTTCTTCTTTTACACTGCTAATTTCAGTTCCTATTTGTGACTGTTTTCAGAGAAAATATTATCAATTTGAACATTCAAATCTAGTTGTCCTTGTCAATGCAATGACCTAGTTATTCTTTTTTTAAAAAAATTTATGCAGTAGCCCAGATTTGGAAAGTGTTGCAATTTTACCACCTTTCTTACCTGTCTCTCTTAGTCCCTTCTGCTGTTTGTTCTTTTAGGTGAAAAATAATTTGAGATTGGTGGATACTTTTTGCCTTTCTTTTAGGAGGCGTCAAGCCAGTCTTCTGAAGGGGAAACAATTGTTGCAGGAAGGGAGATTGTCAGAAGCTAGAGAATGTTTTGGGCGCAGTGTAAATATCACCCATGCTATGGCTCATGAAGTTATTAAAGTAAGTTGTCAACTTTATTGATAATGCCGGTTAAAAAAAAAATCTCTGCAATAGGTGACATATCCTACTCTGTATTTTTGTGGCTACATCACTGCCTCTTCTATATAGGAAAGAAAATATTCCCACTTGCTTAGTCTCTAATTGTCCTGCATGTTATTGGATTGTGTTAGGCACAATTAATAAACTTGAAGTTTATTGTGTCCATTTGTATAAATAATAACAATGTGTCAAACAAAACGCATCTCTTCCTGCTGCTCTGAACTGAATTTGATAACACCCATTTCACTCTTGCAGCACAAAAGAAAAAAAAAAATTAAAAATTATTTTTCCCTTGCCTAGTTCCTGATCCTACACTACAGAAAAAAAAAAAAACAAACCTTGGCTGATTAAAAAGTGTTCTGGTAGTTTTTTAGTATACTTTCAATGCAGTCGTAGGGTCTTTATCAAAGAGTGTTAAGGTTGTTCTAGTACTGTTGTGCTTTGTCCAGAATATAACTTGCATGAGTTTGAAGCTGTCATCTGTGGTCAGATGCAGTGGCAATAGTGTTATAGGGAAGGTTGGTTTAGTAAACCATTGTATACAGATCTAAACTGCTTACAAGTTGAGGTTTTGACTATGAAATATTGGAGTCTCACTGAGGGCAGGATGGGTGTGTGATGAAAAAGGGTTTGGCTTTTTAATGTAGAGGGGTTTTTTTCAGGTCTCTTAAGGTAATTGCTGAAAATTAATGCAAAGTACTTGTATGCTTCTTGTTTATGCACAGGCTGCACGAGCCCAGGGAGTTGATTGTATTGTTGCTCCTTATGAAGCTGATGCTCAGCTGGCTTATCTTAATAAGATTGGCATGGTTCATGCTATAATTACGGAAGACTCTGATCTTTTGGCTTTTGGATGTAAAAAGGTATGAAAGAAAATACTAATAGCCTTTATGTCTCACAAAGTGGAGTTTGAAGTTGCCAAATATATTTGATGTATGGGTTAACTCTTCTACAGCAAATGTGGGAAACAGAAGAGATGAGAACAGCAGTTTGCATCTCTTGTTTCCACCAAGTGCAATGAACCACCTTATATGGGTGAAAATTATTGTTTTCACTTCCTTTTAATTTTCAGGTGTTTCTGAAAATTGACAAGTTTGGAAATGGACTAGAGATAGATCAAACTCGACTAGGAAACTGCAAGCAGCTTGGAAATGTATTTACAGAAGAGAAATTCCGCTACATGTGTATTCTTTCTGGTTGTGACTACCTCCCTTCAATTCATGGAATTGGGTTAGCTAAAGCATGCAAGTTAGTAAAATTAGCCAACAATCCAGATATCATAAAGGTAAACTCAGTTTTGCTTTGTCTTTTATTTTTTGGGAGCCTATATCAGTATATATGAAATTTAAAACTGAATTGAAAGCATAAAGGGTTCTTGACTTCCTCCATTTTGAGGAGAATACTAAAAAGTATTTTTTACCTGTGCTTAAAAAAGATGCTGAACTAAAGTTACTCAAGTGTTGAAGCTGCCATATATTTATAAGAAATATACCAAAGGAAACTTAGGTAAAGAATTGTTTTAATGCTTTGAGTGTATATTCTGTTAGAAGGGAAACTTAATTTTTTGTAAGACTTGGATTTTTTTTTTCTCCCCTCATTACTGCTTTCTTCTGCTTCTGCAGATTAGTTATTCAAACTGCTCGATGAACTGTTGCTTTTGTATAAGTACAGATTTACCTGTGCAGGAGGGGCAGAGATTGGGAATCTTAATTAATGACATATGTATGGATATGGACATCTCTATATTAAAAACAATATGGAAGAAAAGTGCATTATGATGCAAAACAAATATTCTCTTGTCCAATATATGAAATTAAATTAGGGAATACAGAGGCTAAGAGGGTGGGAATAACTTCTTCTGTGTTGGTAGTAAGGGAGTAGAGAGGTTAAGAACTAGTAGGAAGAATACTTCATGAGTCTGTCCTGAAGGCAGGTAAATCTAATCCAGAAGAGCATTTTAATATGCAGTTTAATTAACTTAGTGTATTATCTTCTTTCTTAAATTACTTGTGTGTTTTAGTGTATTTAATTTTTTTTCTCTCATATACAAAGAACTATGGTTTTTAATTTTAAAATGTTTTGTATCATATAGAGCAGACATCAACTGGCTTGGGATTTGGCTTTTGAGGAAGTAAAAGGGGAACTTTGAACTTTTCCCACACAAATCATTATTTGCTTTAATGTATTTCTGAGCAAAATTCCAAGGTTTATTCTGGTTAGTTGTGCTGCCTTTTTTTTTCCCCATTATAAGAACACCCACATATTGCTTATATGTCCTGATAATATGAATGATAAGAATTTGTTGTGCATTAGTTTAAATAAACACACCTTAAGGAGATTATCTGTTTTTATGATCACACTTTGTATTGATTTATTTATTGAAGAAGGAGGTGTAAAAAATGGATTGTGTTATTTATGTAATTGTAGACAATTTGAGTGGGAAAATAATGTACTAAGTTCTATTTACTTTCCTTCCCTTCCCCTATTTAAGTTGAATTTGCTTGGTGCAGTAGGACACTCATTCTATATTTAATTACAAGCAAAGATAATTAATAATTGAAATGTATTTAACCTTTCACGTGACCTGTTAAAATGAAAAAGTTGAGTAATTTCTTTTTTTGACAGGTTGTTAAGAAAATGGGGCAGTACTTGAAGATGAATATAACAGTACCAGAAGAATACATACAGGGCTTTACACGAGCTAATAATACATTCCTGTATCAGTTAGTTTTTGATCCTGTCAACAGAAAATTAGTTCCTCTGAATGCATATGGAGATGATATTGATCCAGAAACACTAACTTACGCAGGACGGTATCCTTTGTGTTGAAACAGCAGAATGGGGAAATAGGGGTGAGCTGATGAGGTATCTTACAATTTTCATTGTTATCTGTGGTGTAATAGATTTTTGTTTTGCATCCCTGCTTTGACTAACGCCTGGCTTTTCTGCAGTCTTAAACTTTTGTGGGGATTTTCTTCTTTTCTCCTATGCTCCATTTTAATCAATTTTTTAAAAGTGCAGGGGGTAACTAAATGACCTGTTATTGCTACATCGTTTTAGGCAGAAGTTATTGATCTGGTTGTTTTCTTTAGAAAACAAATTGTTAAATACAATCTAAATATAAAATGACTGCTTTATGGCTGTTATGAATTTCTGCCTGTGTTGTGTGTTATAATCTCTTCCAGTTTAATTCTTGCAATTTGTGCTCAACTCAGTCTCTAATTTTAGCATTTCCTGTTTTACTAGATCCCACTTCCTGTAGAAAAGGTAGCATTTTGCCACATCTGTGCAATATAAATTTCAGCATGGCAGATGAGGAAAATGAAAGAAGAGAGGGGACTGTTAAAGTGGTTACTAACTTTGTATGTTCAAGCCACCTAATCTCTGGCATTTGCAGAAATTAGGAAGAAGAAAGTTGCTGCCTCACCTCCTGATAATTGAAGGATTTAATTTTGACTTTTGTGATTTGCCAAAGACTGCAGGTCTGTTACAATTGCTGCTACATCAGATTGAGCCTGGGATATTAGTATTAATCACTTGGGTTAATATTCTAGCCATGCTTTTTAGCTGAAAAATGGGAAAGCTGCTCCTCTAACTTTAATAGTACAGTTGTTGAAATATAATGTAATATTCAGATATTTTCCTTTACTATGATGGGAACAGACATGTTGGTGATGATACTGCTTTTCAAATTGCTGTTGGCAATATTGATATCAATACAATGGAACAAATTGATAATTATAACCCTGACACGGCACAGGTAACATCTTTGTTATGAAGTCAGATATTAAGAACTTGATGTGTGTCTGAATGTTAGTGGGGAAATGTGACTGAATATTATCGACAAATGAATTGTCAGTGAAAGTTGTTCTGGTATTACAGAAATTGTGTGCCCCCACACACATAATTCTCACTCTTTTTAAAGGTAAAATTTTATTTTTCATGGCATTTGACTTTAATATCTGTTTTACTTTCAGGCTTTTTTGGTAAGTCCTTAAATCTATTTACAGAAGTAACTGGTTAAAGAGAAAATTCTCAAAGAGTTTTGGATTTCTTCCAAGAATAATCCAAAATTCTTTCCTGAACAGAAATAAATTTAAAACTTTAAATTTGGTCTGAGATAAGCAGTTAGTCACTTGTGGCATATTGAAATGAAGACATTATGGGAGCCCAACAAAAAGTATGAAAAGCATGAGAACTGTGGGAACAAGAAAAGGTCTATGTAGAGTATGTCACTAAATGTACAAATGTCAACACTTCCTTCCTTGTATGCTAAGTCAGGAAGTCATCTATAGAAGGCAAGATTATAAACCTGTATCTTGGGTTTTAATTGTTTTTTGTAGCCTGTGCAGCAGAGAAGTTGTGGCTGGAATGATCGACGTGATAATCAAGTCAATAGCATTTGGAGCAGAGAATTCAAGTTTGGCCCCACTGAAGATCCTGCTCCTCCTAAAGTGCATTTCCCAGAGAAACCAATAACCAAAGGCATGGAGAAAATTATTAGTGTTAAAGGACTAAAGCTTGCAGGCAAAGAGCTCTTGGCAAAACGGCCAAGGAGTGGTATGTATATATTAAATAAGTATATGAATTACAGTAGAAGGCTGTGGGAAAAGAAAGGATTTTATCTTTTACTTTATGGTATGAGGCTTTAGAGAGTTAATTCTTGCAGGTTATGTGTATTCTCTTTTCAACAAGCTATAAGATTAACAAGCCATAATATTAAAGCCTAGATAATGATTAAAGGTGACAGCAAACTTTCAGTAGGACTTGATTTTAACTTTCTTTGGTTTGCTATAAAACTCTGGTGGTTTCAACTTCAAGTTATGTTTAATACAGTCTGTATTTTGATATAGTTTTGGTTTTTATTTTTATCTTAAAATGGCTTGTGAAGAAGTTAAAAACAGCCTGGTTTTCCTGGCATTGATATCAGGCCAGACAGAAAAGATAAAGAATGTTTTCTGCATTCAGACTGTGCTGCCTCTATCTCCTGTATAGGTGCTCCTTATGCCAGCTTTCTCACTTTCTCTAGTGCATCTGTGATATCTCATCTTCTATACCACCTGAATTATATGTGCTCAAATAACCTGTGGGCTTGTAATAAAAGAGGCACTTTTTTGTTCCTATTG
The DNA here is from genome assembly GCA_013400435.1 of Pycnonotus jocosus. Taxonomy (NCBI): domain Eukaryota; kingdom Metazoa; phylum Chordata; class Aves; order Passeriformes; family Pycnonotidae; genus Pycnonotus; species Pycnonotus jocosus. The sequence goes on along the minus strand of VWYP01012707.1, from coordinate 1,212 downwards.
TGCTTTATGTTAAGTGTTTTCCTCTGCTTCCTTTGCTTTCTGATTATACTGCTGGGGCTTTACTTTTTTCCTTTGTTACTCCTGGTATCTTCCTATTCCCTCATTTATCAAAGTCTGTATGTATTTTAGCAACCTGCCTTTAAATGAAATTTCATTGTAGTTGTTCTACCTTCACTCCATCTGCCTTTTCACTGAGTTATTTTTAAGGCTATGTACTAGAAAACCATGGTGTTAAAGACATCTAAACTCTATTGTCAAAATTTTTCTTACCAGACCTTACTAATATTTTAAGCTTGAGAGTAAATATGTAATGTTATCTCATAACTGGTTAATTGTAGAATGTGCTTCTACAGTGATGCTTAAATTGTCTTTAGATTCAGCAGAAGTCTCAGATGGAGATCTGTTGAAGCAATATTCATTTTCAAAAACAAAGAGAATCAAGAAGGAGAACGATAATGACGGTCAAGCACAAAAGAGTGTGTCAGCAATACAAAGCCTTGATTCCCCAGGAATTTCTGTCACTCAAGAAAGCTCTAACTCCCTACCCAGGGTTAGAAATAAATTTGCTTCCTTTTTGCAAAGGAAAAACAAAGAGCAGGATGCTGTAATTGTTCCAGGAACAAGAAGCAGGTATGATTATGTCACATGTTTTTGTAAGTAGCAAAATACTATTTGCTGTCCTGGTTGCTAAAATAGCCTGAATACTAGAAATAGGAAAACTGCTACCTCAAACTTTTTATGCAACTGTATTTCATCTCAGCCAAGATGGTGGATCCTTCGTGATAGGCATGCTATCTATTTGTGATACAGATAATGTTCATTTTTTACTGCAAAAGTGAAGACTGAGACCGTTCATAGAGTGATAGAATGTTTTGGTTTGGAGAGGACCTTCAAGTCATCTCATTCCAACCCCCCCAACTTCGTCAGGACACCTTTCACAAGATCAGGCTGCTCAGAGATACATTCAACTTGATCTTGAGCACTTCCAGGGATGAGGCATCTGCACCTTCTCTGGGCAACCTGTTCCAGTGTGCCACCACACTCACATTCCCCACATAGTGAAGAATTTCTTTCCAATATCTAATTTCAGCCTCGTTCAACTCAAGATCATTCCCTCTTGTCCTGTCACTACATGATCTTGTGAAAAGTCCCTTTCCAGCTTTTGTGTAGGCTTCCCTGTAGGTACTGCAAGGTGCTATAAGGTCTCCCTGG
>VWYP01012705.1:68296-97675 GCA_013400435.1 Pycnonotus jocosus | reverse complement strand
TTATTATATATATTATATATATAGTTATATATTGTATTTTAAATCAAATTTCAAATCAAATATGGAAAAGTTTTCATAAGTGTCTGCAATACTGCAGTCTGTCCACTGGAAGGCAGCAAACATTGCTGTATGGAGTTGGGAAAGAAAATGTGGTAGCATTTGTTGTTTTATAATCCTGTCAGTTTGTGTTGTAATGACCTTTTTTTAAAGTTCGGGATTAGTATTTATTGCTATGAGAAGACTGGAATGGTTATTCAAACTATTAATTTTTTGTAATTTTTTCCAACAGGTGCATGAATACTTTGACTTTCAAGTTGAGAATGAATTGACTATTCAGGACCAAATTTCCAAAGAACTTCTTTTTGAAGATACATTTAAATTTCTCTTATCTAATGAATCCTCAACATCCAGTTTCATAGAAGCTTTGCAAAAAATATATGGATCATCTGTGAGCAAGGTAGTTCATTCCAACTTTTTCTTGTTATTATTTGAAAATATTTAATTTTAAATTGTATGCCTCTGAAATTGTTGGTGCCAACTTATACAATAAATAATTTATTTAATCAAAACCATCTTTTATTCTGGGGAGTAAAACTGTAATTATTTGTTTTTCTTGTAAAATTTCTACTCTCAAATTATGTCTATTTCTGAAATAATGTGCATGAAAGATATATTTAAAGCTTTAAAAAAGTAATTTTCCCACCATTTTTTAAAATTTGTCTTTTTTAATGTACAGATTTGTGTGTTTTTACAATTTCATCTAGAATTGGTTAACTCATGCATAGAGCTCTGTAAGCATCAGAATTAAATTTTGTTTCTTACAACTTTATGCCTTATTCTCAATTCAAGATCCAGTTCCGGTATTTTTTTTTTTGCATTCATAGAATCTGCATAAATTTTGCTTCACTAGCAAAAAGCATTTCTGACAAGCTGAGATCTCTTTTAGCAGTATTTCTCCCAATCTGGAAACAGAATGCATTTCTGAGGAGTCCCCTGCCTGAGAGACTTACGGGGACTAAATTACCCAGGCAACTTCTACCTCCTGGACAGATGTGGCTAAAACAGGGTCATGGGTTCTAAATTTATGTCAGGATAAAGTAGAAAGCTGCAGTGACATGTAGTGATACGACTACCCAGCCCATGTTCCAGAGACCCGTAGTTCTAGGGGCTCGTTTCTGCACAAAGCTAGAGCTTTGTTCTAGACTAAAAACTGGGATGAGCTAACAAGGAGCTGGCTGGCTGAGGTTAGGGCTAGTGAGAGCTGCTGTAACTTGTTCCTATGATCCGCAAAGGGACTGGGGTCTAATGGAAACACATTGCATTCCATGTGATTTCACCAGAGTATGCTGTCCTTTCCTTCACAGGATGGAACATACAACAGAGAAGATGAACAATGTTTCTCTTTGGAAGATATAAATTCAGTGATTACTTTCGTAAAGGAGTTGAAGAGTCTTGGACAATTTGAGCTGGTAAAATAATCAGGGTTTTGTTTTATTGGATATATATTTTTTGTAAATCTCTTAACATTTCTCCTTCATTACCATTCTCTGCTATCTCTGGCATCTGTAATTAGGCTGGATGGGCAGGGAAGCAAGAAGATAGAGGTAACACTGATTTTACTTTGGTGGATCATTTGACTTTAATTTAAAATAGATAAAGAAATACAACAGAGTATTTGAGCTGAGCTTCTACTGAAAAGGATAGTTAAAAGAAACAGAGACCAGAAAATAGAAGGCAAGGAAAAGAAGGAAAACAATGTAAATGACTGATGAAGTGGTAAGAAAACATAATGATAATGAAGAAAAGCAGGAGTGAGTGGAAAGACTAAAGAAAGTACAATACTCATATCATGACCAGCAAGTAGATGTAGGTGAAAAAGTGGCAAAAAGAACAAAAACCAAAAAAAACCCCAAAGACCAAGTGGAATATGTCATGTCTTCTTCTTCATGCTTTGAATTCATTTTTGGAGAACATAGATGGAGAAATATCAATCAGTGTCTGTGAATAGGCATAGTTAATGAGGGAAATGGTGAATATTCAGAAAATAAAGGATCTGCAACTGAATCTGTTGTTCAGAAAGTGTGCATGATATCAGGATTTCTATGAGACTTCCTGGATGTGTATTAGGGATGGAGACTGATGACACTTTCTGAAGAAGCATTGAGTCTAATAGATCTGGAATTCACAGAATCATCTGTGCTGGAAGAGGCCCAACTCAAGTCCAACTCTTAAGTGAATGGCCAATACAGGGATTGAACATGTAACCTTGGCATTATTAGCTTCCCATTCTGACCAGTTGAGCTAACCTCAGGGCCAGTTCAGAGGCAAAGGAGATCAAATTCCACATCAATACTGGTAATCCTGATTTGCAAGGCTGGGCATGACAGTCCTTTTCTAAGCATGTAGGAAAGAGCATTAATATATAACCAGCTCTATGCTGTATATACTGTCTTCTGATTGTTTTTCACATCTTTGCACTCTACAAATATCATGCTGTGTTGTCTCAAATCAGTGTCTTTCTTCTCAGCTTTTCCCTTCTTCTGCACCCAAGATCCAAATGTTGCTGCGCGACCTTTATCGAATGGTAGACCCTATGAGGCAGCTTGATTCGGTCCTGACGGTGCATTGGTTGCTTTCCAGTGTCCTTCAACAGTTCCAGTTTGTGAATAAAGAGGCACATACAAATCTTTCAGAGTGGTAAGATAACTATTATATATGCTGAGGGTAGTTTCTCAAGTTCTATAATTGCAATATCTCCAGTGAGCATCAAAAATTTAATCCTTCCATCGTTGTAGGTTTACTTGCAACCCTTGAGATGAAGGTCCATCATCCCATATGGAGCCCTGTCAGCCATTCTGCCATTAGAACTGTAGATAGGTTTCTAAATAGAACAGGCTTTGCTTCATCTGATATGAAGTACTCTGGATTGAAAATTATCAGAACAATTGTAATTTTTTTCTAAGAAAGAGTAATTAGGTATATTTTTTCTAAACTGTAAACTCTAAATTAGGAGTGTTTCCCAGGTTAAGATTATCTTAATATATGCACCAATTAAAAGTAAAACTGTAAAGAAAATTTAAAATTTCAGGTGAAGATTTTTCTAAAAGAATTAATAATTTTTGTTGGCTCCAAATTTTCTGTCCAAGAAAAGACAGGTGTGAGAGCATAATATCTGAGAACTACATTTTAACTTCTTGTGAAAAGATGGAAAACATGCTGTAATTACAAGATTAGACCCACTGAACTTTTGGCAAGAAGTTTTAACTTCCATGAGGAGAGAAAGAGGAAAGAAAGGACAGAACAGGTGAACAAGAGAGGGAGGGAGGGAGGGAGGGAAGGAAGGAAGGAAGGAAGGAAGGAAGGAAGGAAGGAAGGAAGGAAGGAAGGAAGGAAGGAAGGAAACTCATGCTGTATGTTTAAAATAATTTTTTTCAAAAATTTTTTTCTGTTTCCATTATCCTTTAGCTAATGGTGTTTCACATACATGTATGCCATACTAACTACTGACGTTTATGATTTACAAACAAGGACTTGGGAACTGAGGCACATTAGACAATGTGTATATTTCATTCCATTGAGTCTCAAGGTGAATGTGTGAATGATATTAGTTTATACATTTTGTTGGGAGAATGCTGTAGTGAGTATATTAGGCATCTTTAAGATTTCTCAGGTTTTAATTTTGTTCCTCATTGAATTGTGTGTGGCTTTCAGCAAATCAATAATTATCTGTATGTTTGTTTGCTTTACTGTAAAAGGGAGCTTATACTTTGTCACTGCACTAAGTAACTGTTTATTAGTGTTTTAAATATGCACAGTTCCATGAAAGTGCTAAATTATTGTTGTTACTGCAGACCACTCTGATCACTCCATGAGAAGTAACTCAGAGATGCAGCTGCTTGCATTCATATGTAAGCCCTTGCCCTTTTGCAGAAATATGTAGGTTTGCATATCAAAGCATACCAGCCTTTAGCAGCTTTCTGTTCTAATCTAAGCTGTGCCACTCACTCACTTTGAGCAAGCCCCTTGGCCTCTTTTTTTCCTTCAAGCTCAACATTATTGTATGTGTATAAATATGTAGAAGTACCGTGACCTTTCTCCAGGGCATAGGCCAATCTGCTTCTTTGCTCTGTATTTTTCTGCTGTGGCTAAGCTAACACCGTTCTCTTCATTTACTGTATAAAAAAACCCCATGTCCTTTGACATTGCTAAATCAGAATCTTCTGCTCCTTCAGCTACATACATATGAGGGTGATGTATGTGTCAGATGCACATATTATTATACTTAATTGCAAGGGAGAAAGAGCTTAGTTGTACTTACTCCCCAAATAACTCAGGTATACGTTCTCTTTGAGCTTTGATTAATCTTTATTTTTTCCCCCAGCTTTGATGGGTTTGTATATCAGAACACTTCTGAATTTCTTCAGTTAAGACCAGGTTGTTTGGTCGATTTATTTAACAGTTCTTATTTCTCTGACTATGGAAAACTGGTATTTCCGCTTATCAAATCTAGTGATTGCATAACTGTCTGTCCAAGCAGACAAGAAATATATGGGAAAAATCATGACTTCTGACTGAGGTCTTGTATGATTACTTCGTTCAGTGATCATGACTCCATAGGAAGAAGGCAGGATATAAAGATGTTTCCTAGTCTACATGTTTTAACTCATTTCATCTATATGATTGGTGTTGAAACCTTAAATGATGTTAGTGAACTCTCTGAATGCCTTCCACAGGAGAAGTAAGAAGAACTCTAGAAACTCATCTCAAACTATAATGAAATAATTACAGCCTAGGTGAGAATGACCACCTCAGATGTGTTGGTATAAGATACTACACCTAACATATACTCTGAAAAAAATTGTCAGCACTTTTTATGGACTTTTTAAACTCCCTGCAGTTTATACTTGTGATATGAGTAGGACATACATAACTGCTGTCTTTTGGAATAGGGGCAATGAGGTGTCATGGAAAGTATATTTGGCTGTGTCAGATAGCACAGAAGAATCAGATTAGTGAGTAAAGCTAACCCTTCAGTATCTGTGAAAGACAAAGGCCTAAGCAGGTCAAAGAGCTGCAAATGGTTTTTGAAATCAACTGATGTATTTAGAAGTGCTCTGTATTAGGAGGAACTTCATAACTGCATCATATCTCAGTCTGCTGTTTGCAAGGAGCTTGGACAAAGAAAAGGTTCACGGTGCTGATGATTAAAAAGCTCAGGCTGCAGCAGAGATAAATCGTTGAACCATAAGTAATTCATATTGGAAAGGTTTCTCTCATCCTATCACTTATTATGTGGGAGAATGACTCCACCTGGCTACACCTTTGTTTCAGGGAGTTGTAAAGAGCAATAAGGTCTCCCCTGAGCCTCTTTTTCTCCAGACTAAACACCCTCACCTCCCTGAGCCACTCCTCATAAGGCTTGTNTCAGGCTGCAGCAGAGATAAATCGTTGAACCATAAGTAATTCATATTGGAAAGGTTTCTCTCATCCTGTCACTTATTATGTGGGAGAATGACTCCACCTGGCTACACCCTTGTTTCAGGGAGTTGTAAAGAGCAATAAGGTCTCCCCTGAGCCTCTTTCTCCAGACTAAACACCCTCACCTCCCTGAGCCACTCCTCATAAGGCTTGTGCTCCAGCCCCTTCCCCAAATTTATTGCCCTTCTCTGGACATGCTCCAGCACCTCAGTGTCATTCATGTAGTGAGAAGTGTAGTGTTCAGTTCAAAACTGAACACAAGATTCAAGGTGTGGTCTCACCAGTGCTGAGTGCAGGAGCACAATCACTGCCCCGGTCCTGCTGGCCATGTTGTAATCTTAGTATCTTTCTCTTATATGATTTCTAAACATTTCATTTTGCTACCTCACTGTAATCAGATATAGTTATTAAATGTCTCTTAGTGCTGTCTGATGTTAATTGCAGTCTCTACAGATTTGACATTCATGCAGGTCATGCTGTTCCNGGTGTGGTCTCACCAGTGCTGAGTGCAGGAGCACAATCACTGCCCCGGTCCTGCTGGCCATGTTGTAATCTTAGTATCTTTCTCTTATATGATTTCTAAACATTTCATTTTGCTACCTCACTGTAATCAGATATAGTTATTAAATGTCTCTTAGTGCTGTCTGATGTTAATTGCAGTCTCTACAGATTTGACATTCATGCAGGTCATGCTGTTCCTTTGTGAGCAGGGACCTTACAGTTGTGGTGGCTGCCGCACTCTAAGATGTTCTGTGACTAAACCAAAGTCAGAGAGTTTTAGTTTTATAGAGTTAAGACATGTTTTATGCTTTCACCATAAAACAGGGTTTGGGACCAGGCAAGCAAAAAGGAACAGCGGAGAGAAAAAATGCATTTTGTTCAGGTGCCAGAGGTACGCAGCAAAGTGACACAGAGTCCCCAGGCAGGTGCAAAGGAGAGATGCTTTATGGCAAAAAACAGGCCTTTTTAATCATCCAGGCCTTTATCGGTTACATAGTTTTAAATCATAACAAACAATCCAGCCAACCACATATGAACATGTAATGGTTATATAACTTGTTTTTCCATCTCTAATTCAGCTGAGTCACTTTCCCGTAGTCCCCTCCTACTTAGCTGAGGTATCAAGCCTGAGCCATGATTTAACAAGGGTAACAAGACCCTTATTTTATGAGGCTTTAGCTATATGCAACACTGTTTGACAGATGTTAGCTATTACTTCCTTGACAAGCAGAAAGAGAGGTGCAAAATTACTTATAACTTGGAAAGCAAGCCCTCCAAGATTTTAAGTGCCTCCTTTGAAGTAGGTAAAGAATTTGCATGAAATTAGGTTTGTGTCTAGACACTGCAAGCTCAGAACTACATTTTCCTGCACACACAAAGACACTCAGATCTGCCAGCTGCATCTTCCTTATCTCATTGAGTTAATGCAGAAATCTGTTTTATCACTGGACAGTTTGTCTTTTTCCATAATTGACCTCAATACTGCTTTCAGAAGCTCCTGTTGAAACATCAGTGATGGATGATTGTACAGAACAATATTCCTGCCTCTCTTCCTTGGTACAGACAGTGGCTTTGTGTCCTTCAAAATCCAAATTGCAGTATGGATACTTCCTGGAGGAAGAAGTTGAATTAGGAGAGCTTCTAAAGGAAACATGAAGAGGAAAAACAGTGAAGGCTTGAAGAAATGTTAATGGACCTCCAAAAAGGTCTTACCAGCCAGAGGATTGAAGAGAAGTCTACTCACTTTTTTCTACCATGCTACCAAAATTCAACTTGAAAGAAAGAATCTACAGAGTTCATGATATGGGCACCACTGACATGTTGATTATTTGTTGCAGTTGACTTCTCTTACTTCACATGTATTTTACATACACACACACACACTCTGGATTTGTTTTAAATTTGCAAACAAAGCAAAACACATAGAGGTTCCATTTTAGGAATTCACGCCAATGTCAGTACAGATAATCCCCTGGAGACATGCCTTCATTTTTATTTAATTCTTTTTGAACAAAATCTAACTTTAATCTCAACTACCTGCAAAAAAAACCCAAAAAAGTATCATAGAAGAAGCAGTTAAGAGATATGGTTTGGTTTATTTTCTTCTTGGCTATATCTACTCTTTCTTTTCCCAGCAATGCAACTATGTTTTGGAATTTTTTTTTTTCCTATTGATGTGATGTGCAGCCATATATTATGGAATGTGTTTTCTGTTATGTTCACTCAAATAATAGCTCTAGTGCTGAGATATGAATCCAGAAGGTTCATTTTTCTATGGAGAATGCTGAAATACAATGTCCTGGGATACCATGTAGATATTTTTGTGAAGTATTTCATTGTTTCTGTTCCTTCCATTCATGTACAAATATATTTGCTATTGAATTGACAGGCAACTTTCTCAAGAAAATATGAGTCCTAAGCAGAATGTTCCTTCTGACTTCAGGAAGAATCATGAAGGTAAGGGTTCAAAGTAAGATCTTTTATATACAGTATGTTTTTCTTATTTGTGTTACTTTGATAACGTGTGGATTTAGATCACATTGCCTTGCATTTTAGCTGGAAAGTCTTAGCTTGCTACATGTAAAATATCAATTTCTTTCTTATCTTATGTAAGTTGCTTACTTATGGAGCCCATGAGCAGCATTTGCAAGCCTAAAGTAAAAATCTTGCACTGTAAAGAATAAAAGTACAATGTGCCTCTTAAAAGTAAAAGATGGTTGCTTCTTCAGTAGGACTGTAATCAAGGTAAGAATAGAAAATTATTAGATGTTTCTGTTTATCTTTCAGCATTGCATCATTCCAGTAAGACTGGAGAAAGACAATGCAGTTATGGTAAGTAAACCTTTTTCTAGACCACAAAGGGGAAAAAATTTCTTGAGTTTCTCTACATGATCTCTCAGCAAATAGAGTACCTGTAGGCTTTTACTAAGAAAAAAAAAGGATTTTCTCTACATGATCTCTCAGCAAATAGAGTACCTGTAGGCTTTTACTAAGAAAAAAAAAGGATTTTTAAGTAGCAAGAATGTTTATAAAACACTCGATAAATGGGCTATTACGTTAAATAAGCCTCAAAACCAAAATTAAACATTGCTGTGTGTGCATATTAATGTGAGTATTCCAGCACTCATTGATCCCTTGTCACATTTCAATAGATTTTTGCCCCCCTTTTTCCAATAACCTCAGCATACATTTGTTCTTGTGGAAAAACCTTTAAACTTGTCTGGAGTTTAATAAGCTTTGTTTAAAGCTTTGTCTTCAGTTCAATAATGGAGTATTAAGGATCTGCTTAAGAGATGAGGATTTTTTTCTAAAATGCCTGCTTGTAGAAATATTTAAAGTATTTTTAAAGATCCATAAAGATGTAAAATATGTTTTTCTTTGGTGGTAGCAATGGTTTCTGCTGTCTTCCTCATTCCCAAATTTTCTGAGGGGCACGTTTGTAAATGTGAAGCCATTGCTCTATGGTGGAAAGGTTCTGCTACACATTGAGCCTCATGTCCCCTCTGTTGCTGATGTCCTGCTGCCTCCAGGAGCTATTATTGTACTAGATAGAGGCCAGAAATACTGCTGGGCTGGCTGGCTGGCACCATCATTCTAATAGCATGATACTTTATTTAAAAAATACCTCAATTATTTTACTTTGAAATTCATCCTTATTTTTAAGCTAGTAGTGAGACAACATTTCTAAGTAAGGCATGCAGAATATGGAGAAATGTTTATACTCATCTCTAGGGGTTTCTTAGAACACCTCTGTGTCAATGTGTAAGACTCTATTCCCCAACAAAGTTAGCCAAAATTCTGTTCTTCCATTGAAATATCTTCTCTTCAAATTTAATCTATGCAAGAGAGTTCTCAAATTGCTCTGTTTTGTTTCTCAGGGCAGATATTTCAAGGTAGAAATAAAAATATTTGCATCATTTTTGACCCTTTTAAGCCACAAGATTTTTCAGGTATTAGAATAAAGGAATTTCCAATCTGTAATATTTTCTGAAGAACCCAGTTTAAAACATGTATTAATGAATATATGTGTAAAGCAGTTTTGAATGTGTTATACTGTAAATCTGAATCCAATAGGCTGGATTAAAATATTTGTCATAAGTAGGTTGCCAACAAATAATTGTTCTCATGAGTAATTTGGCAAACACTATGAAATAAAAGACACATTTGAGCAAATAGGATTTGATTATGGAGATTTCATACACGGGATAGGAGCTGGAATTTGTTGATATAGGAATTTTAATAAAACATTCTTCCAACTGTACTGGAAATGACCCCATGGGTCCTGATATCTCCATGTGACTTGTTCTTATGAACAGTAAGACTATGTCTAACTTATTTTGATTTTTATTGGAAATTACACTTGTATATAAACCCTGTACACAGCCTGGTACCTAAGCAGGTTATGAATTTTGGCCTACCTCTTCTTTAAGTTTCAGTTAACTAACTATAGACAGATCTCCCAGACTTAATCCTTCCATTTTCAAAGGCTTACCCAGGCTTTGAGTTTTGTGACTAGGACTAAAGTGATTGAACACCAAATGTTTAAAATCCCTCCAAGGCCTAAGGATTTCTCTCAAGTGCCATTACAAACTCCATTAAAATTTTGCAGCAGGATTATGAGTCTCAAAGTCCCTAGGCATCAAATATCTTGCCGTTGTACATACTATCAATCTGCCGGAAGTTGCATGTTGTTCAAAAATGTTCATACATTTCACTGATTTTTCCTTTGATGCCTTCTTGGAACAGATAAAGATACCCTATCTCATATCAGACAGATCTTCACCAGTCCACAGCTGGACTTGAATCCTCAGTTTAACCCAAAGATCAGAAAATACTATGCAGAAGTGCCATTCGACATGGTGACAGTGAAGATAGGAGCAGAACCCTCTAACTGTCACTGCCACGCTCACCTCGACGACAAGAAGGGGCCAAGGTATGACCAACAAAATGTGACTGTAAAAACTTAATTTTGGAAATATCTCATAATGTTCCAGATTTTTTTTTGTTTGTTTCCAAAACCCCAAAACACAAATAGATTAGTCACAGGAAAGTCAGAGGGAGTTCAACACTGAGAAACTTGTATTTATTTTCAATGTCCTGAAGGCAATGGTCATATGTTGTTCTCAAGCCATAATTAACCCTAGCTTAATGGAGTGTACAGCTCCAATATCTCACCCAGCTTCTTCAGTCACTGACATCAAAGCTGGGTGGGAACAGACTATCACTACACTGCACATAGTAGATTACCAAGAATTCGAGCCTTTGTATCCAGGTGTTAATTTTTCACAGTGCCCTAATCTGTTGCCCAGCTGGGCTTGGTCTGTTTACATGGGTCAAAATAGGGCAGCTGGCTTCAAAAGAAGAAATAAGTTGAAGTTTACTAAGTCAGAATGATCCATTTTTGTCATAGCTGTGTTATAAGGGATTGTCATAGAATCACAGAAGTCACATTGAAAAAGGCCCTTAAGATCAGCATGTCCAGCTGTTAACCTAGCATGGCCAAACCCACCACTAAACCATGTCCCTAAGTACCACGTCTAAACAGCTTTTGCTCCTAGGATGCTGACACAGCCACTTCCCCAAGCAGCCTGTTCCAGTGCTTGACAATGCATTCAGTGAAGAAATTCTACCTAATATCGAACCCAAATCTCCCCTGGTGCAACTTATAGCCATTTCCTTTTGTCTTCTTGCTTGAGAGAAGAAATTGATCCCCACCTCCTAAAACCTCCTTTCCAGCAGTTGCCAGGAGTGACATGGTCTCCCCTCAGCCTCCTTTTCTCTGGAATAAATACCCGCAGCTCCCCCAGCCACTCCTCATCAGACTTGTGCTTCAGTACCTTCACCTTGCTTCCTTCCTTCTCTGGATATGCTCCAGCCACTTAATGTCTTTCTTGTAGTCAGGGGCCCAAAACTGAACACAGGATCTGAGGTGCAGCCTCACCAGTGCCAAGTACCTGGGGGCAATCATTACCCTGGTCCTGCTGGCCATATTATTCTTAATATAGGACAGAATGCCATTGGCCTTCTTGGCCACCTGGGCACAGGCTGGGTCAGGTTCAGCAGCTCTTGACCAGCACCCTCAGGTCCTTTTCCACCAGGCATCTTTGCAGTCACTTTGCCTGCAGCCTGTAACTCTGCCTGGGGTTTTTGTGACCCAGTTGCAGGACCTGGCACTTGTCCTTGTTGAACCTATACACTTGGCCTCAGCCCTTCCATCCAGCATTTCCAGATCCCTCTGCAGAGCCTTCCACCCCTCCATTGGATCAACACTCCCACCCATTTTAGTGTTATCTGCAAAATGACTGAGGGTGCCCTCAATCTCCATGTCCACATGATTGTGGACAGCCAGTTTTTTACCCAGCAAAATGTATGTGAATGTAAGGTGTGAAGAGACAGTTTTCTCCAGAAGAATGCTGTGGGAAACAGTGCAAAGGGCTTCACCAAAGTCTATGCAGGCAACAATCACAGCCTTTCCCTCATCCACTAGGTGAGTTGTCTTGTCATCCACAAGAGTCCCAGCTTATGCGATCTTTTAGAGAACTATAAAGCTGGATGATAGAGGAGGAGTCATCAGTAAACATCATGTTTGAGCATGGCCCACAATAAACCATGATGTTTAGTTGCTGCTATGAACCCTGGCACAGTTTTGGCTTTCTCAACCAGCTCTATCAGAGACAACAGCATGTACCAGGGACAATACTAATGGGTATTTTGGGTATGACCTGGTTTTTAAGGCTGGGAGAAACAAAAAGTGTTTATTTATCTGGGTCAGGTACCTGAGATCCAGTGAACTGCCTTATTTACATACTAGCCATTAGTGAATGCATAAACAAGAGAAAAAGGGCAGTGATTTCCTTGGAAAGAAAAATTCTTAACCATTTTAGAGCTAACTTGTCTTCATGACATGAAGCGGTTAGCCAACACACCACTTTTTGACTGACTGTGAAGGAGATGCTTTGACTTAGAATGTCTGCTACTAACCAGAAAGTCTGTGCAGTTTTTACTGATCTAATGCCCAATGTGTTTCCTGTATTTTCAATAAGAAATCAGTCTTGATTTATCATTTCAAAAGACATTGTAAGTAAATTCTTCCTCCCAACATCTTGCTGTTTTAATATTAACTGCCTGGGATGGTTTTGGTTCACTTATCCAAGTCACAACACCATTTATGTGGTGATTTCACATTTGTCAAATTTTGTTTACTAACTGGGAGATAGGATTTGGGAAAAAAAGGCAAAACAGGCTCAACTTAAAGGTAACAGATAGTTTATTAACACACCTTAAGGAAAGAAAGAAAAGGAAAAAAATGAAGCTTTCAAAACCCTTCTCTTCCCCCACCAGTGTTCACTTTCTTACAAACAACATAGAGACAAAACCTGTGATTTTCAGTCAGTTTCCTTATTTGAATATAGTCTTTCATCACTTCTTTAGGAGAGGAGTCCCTCTCATATTACCATGGAATCTTCCCAAAACAGACAACTTAACACAGTTCTGTGGGTTTGAACTCTCACAGAAACAGCCGCCTGGGAAACCTGTTTCTATGTAGTCTCCTCCCATGAATATATGTGAAAAACTCAAAGATTTCTTGTAGAATGACAAAGAATAGCAAGATGTTCTTTAGACTGAAAAGTAAAAGCCCTGCATGTGCAGGTTCTGTGCCTTTCAGCATTTATTTCCCTGCTAAAGGAATAAGAGCCCAGCTCAGCTTTGCTCTGGTTTGTCACTCTGAGCAGTTTGTCTGGGAATCCTTCACATTTGGCTAGTGGACAATTTCAGCTGCTAGCTACACTTCTGATTGTATTTGTCTCCCTGCTGACTTCATCATGAATTTGGGTCTGCAAGGAATTATTGTCCCTAATAGTTTTATTCACAGATTTCATGTCAGAATATTTACCACTGCCACTGTTTTCACTAAATTTCGATCTCAGTATTTTGTCTTCTTGAAAGAACTTCAAATACTTACAAATCCTATTTTGCACTGTTTTTGTTTAAAATCTCATTTTGTAAGAGAAAGAAAATGTTAGAAGTAGCAGCCTCTAGGAACAAGTAAAGTTTAGCAGCCGTAGATAAAAGTGTGTAAATCCTTGTTTCTTTAGTATTTATCGCACTTCTTTCCTGTTTTGTCATACAGCATTGCTAACTACCCCCTTGGCCTTGGATTGAACAAAGTTGTCATTCTCTTAACGGATGATTCGCAGCCCAGCCCTGAGGTTGTGAGCAGCTACAAAATCACAATTTATCGAGAAGACCGCCCCAGCCTCCCTTTGTTTGATGACTACATGATGTGTGGGTTTGTGCAGGTATTGTCTCTGCATTCTTTTGCTATACACATTAAGAGGAATAGCTGGTTTCTGTTAATTTCGTGGTATAAAGTAGCCAAAGTTCACATAGAGCCAATTTGTCTTGAGATTGTATGAAATTCAGCATTTACACAACATTTTGGATAGAAAAGGCAAGCCCAGAGTATATACCTGTTACCATGTATTTGAGAGCTCTACGTTAATTAATCCTTACCTTGGTCAGCCAAAATTTTCTTATAACTTTTCATAACTGTCTCTCTCTGACATTGGAGCCATGGAAATCCTTTTACCAGGAAAGATATTTATGATGACAGTCTATTTATCAGTGTTCAAGACAAATGCTGCTACATAATTTGTGAATGAACACTGTTTATTCTAGATCAATAAACACAATTAAAAATCCTCACTCAAAATTCCAAAGGAATGGATGATTTTTGTTTGCATCACATTTGTCCAAATACAAGTTTGGGAATGCACATAGTTTACTCCCAACAAATAGCAGCCCTTAGGAAGGAGTGAGTCTTTTGAATGGAAAAAGGACCAGAGTCTGTCGAATATGGCTTAATAAGAGCTGGGAAAAGAGAGCTCAGGCTAAATTAGGCACAAAAATGGAAGAAAGCTAATGAAAGTAACAGTAAAGATTTCAGTTAGAGAAACTATAAGGATAAAAATATTATGCATAACAGAGAAAACTTGGGGCACATGCTGGATCAGAGCTGTTTGTATTTCAAAGTTTGAGGACTAAATGCTGGTTGCTGCTTGATATGATGGGCAAAGATAAACCAGCCAGTTCAAAGAGGGAAGTGACACTGCAAATGGTAATCATGAGCAGCGCATTTTTCTGTGGAATTTTAGGCAGATTAAAAGGATTGGTGGGTTCATTCCAGAGCATCCAGGAGTAATATATTTTGTCACAATTAATTCTGCAACCAGGAAGCAGCATTTTCAAAATTATTGTGTTGAAACTGTCATGCTTGTTCATGTCAAATATCTAATCCTATCTTTATTTATTTTCTGTATGAAGACCTTAGTATATCCTTTAGCAAAACTTGATTTCCCTCCCTGGTTTCTTTCCATACACTGCAGAAGAGATTGGGAGACCAGGGTAGAAGTCAGAGCATTTATATGATAGGGCAGATCAAGAGGGATTTTGTTTTTCTTGTGGAAGAATAAGCACTGGGGCTTAAAGCAGGAGTCAAAGAGATTATAAAGGTTGATAGCAAACTCTGTGTTGACAATAATTATCTCAATCTGCAAATCAGGACTGCCAGAGAAAATGTCGGTAGTAGTCATAGTGTACTGACTGCTGACCTGAATACTTGATTATGGTGTTGTCTGGCCCTCCACCCATTCTCTGTCTCTTCTCTTAGACTTCTCTTACAAGCTCAAAAGGTCAAGGACCATCTTCTTACTATTTGCACTGACTCAACACTACATCTAGTAGTTGCTACAGTAAAATAAGAGTAAACACATATAATACCTGAGATTTCAGTTCAGTTGTACAACAACCTGCTTGACACCTTAAGTATGACTTAATATGAAAAAAGAAAACAGCAGTAAGTTGAACTGGAGTTATATTACTAGGAGAACACACTGGATGGAAAGATGTGAGGAAAGCTCTTTTTGTTTCCTTATTTGGGACACCTAACTGAGTGTAGGAACAGGAATTTAACCTCAAAAATATCTTCCCACACCAGAGTTTACACTGTTGTTAATGTTTTATGATACCATTTATGAGACTGAGTATGAATCTTTGAAGCACTGTGAAGGCAAAGAGATCTAGACTCATAAAAAGGAAAAGTGTTTTAGAAATTTCTTTTGATTAAGCTTGGTTTTCTGCTCCTTTGTGAATAACTATCCTCTAATACAATCGTTCAGAGCTAGGGATGACTTCAGGAGTTTAGAGTAAAAATGAGATAAAAAGCATTCTTGTGGTATCTAGTAAGCACTGTGAAGATACAGTATGAGATTCTAAAACAACTTTTAGATATGTTAGAGGCAAACTTATCAGAGATTGCCTTTAAAAAACAAACAAAGGCTAGAACTGGAGATAGAAATGGCATTCTAAAACACTTAAAAGTCTTCATTTTTTCCTATTTGCTAGAACAGAATGTATTGCCTTTTGCTTAGAATTATTTTTTTTAATCAGTACAAAACTCAGGTCTTAAACAGCATCATTATATTTTGCTCTTAATACCAGAGAAAATTATCCAGTCTCGTAGAGCCAGCTGATACATCCCCATCAGTGGCATGAATACTTGTTGTCTTAGTAATGAGACCTTTTTTTAGGGGAAAAAGGAGAAATACAGCATGAACTGATGGAGTCTCCTTTGGACACTTGACTAGGCAAAAGTGGGATCACACATGAGGAGAGAAAGGCCGCTGATAGTGGTGTGGTCTTTCTCATAGAAGGCTTCAGTTAAAACTCTAATCCAGCAGCTTTTTTCTCTCACTTTCTTTTATGTTTAATCTCATTAGGATATTCAGGTTTCACTGCAAGATGATACTATAAGGAAGCTTACAATAAAAAGACAGAGTGTGAGATGTGGTTTCCAACAGTCTAACAATTCTCATGTAGTTGAATAATCCTGGATTAATTTTGAGGTATTGAGTTGAGAGGTGTGTGGTTCCAAGCCTTGTAAACCCTAAAAAGGGAAAAAAATATTGTCTTCTTTACTTTTGATAGGAGCTGTAATATCCCCATTAAAACGAAATTAGTGGAGGATAAATTCTCATCTCACAATATCACCTTCAGCAGATTTTCCATTCTTTGTTCTGCATTTTGACAGTATTGTTTGGACTGCAAATGGAGAGGTCATTGATTTGGGCTTGAACTTATTTTTTTGCAATTGCAGACAATATTCAAATTAAGTATCCTTGAAAGAAGTGGTGTCATTTCATTATCACCTGTGAAGCTGTGACATGGAAGATAGATAGACTCCAAGGCAGTCAGCAGAAAAACCAGTGAGCTCTTGAAACAAAGTTATCAGCATCACTCTCAAGCGAAAGATCCCAGACTACTGTCATAAAAGACAAAGTATTTCATTCATTCTTGCACTGCCCATTATCTTTAAAATGCAAACAGATCTATCTATGCCTCACTTGAAATGTGTGGATGCTGCCTCTTTGATTGTTAATGTTTGCCTAGTTGCAGTCATGGAGAGTAACTGCTGATGTGCTTAGGGAACCCTTTTTGACCCTGTGAACTTCTGTATCTATTTGTACCTACAGTGTTCTGTTGCCACATGACTTGTTTTGTTTGTTTGGTCAGTTGGTTGTTTGTGGGTGAGTTTGGGTGTGGTTTGTTGTTGTATTTTAATAATACAGTTTTTTATTTGGGTTTGCATTTATATTGAGAGCAATGGCTAGCTAATGCTATATTTTATAGGATAGCTAATGCTATATTTTATAGCACAGTGTGTTTCGCTCTCTGTAATTTTCTTTTGTGCATTTGTACATTTGATTTCAAAATCAGTGCAGTGCAGTGGGCTGATGTCCTACAGCTTTCACAGGTCTGAAATAATTAACTTACAGAACAGCTTCAAAAACTTTTCTGATTTTTACAGAATATCTTATCTTTATGTATTATTATCTCTTGTATCTTTTAAATCCTTTTCTCGTATTCTTTTCCTGATAGCTTAAGAAGCCCGACAGTGCTTATGATGAAATACTGGTGTAGCATTGCTGAGTGTTTGACACTAAATGGCTGCAATGCAGCTGGAAACAAGACGCTAGCAAGAACATGTTTATTTCTCTGTGTCTACTAAACTTCTATTGATCAAAAAGCAATGAAGACCTTATGACTAGCATATTAACTATATTTAACTTTAGTATAGAATTTTTGGAGTAAAAATGAAAACTCTTTAGAAAGGAGGAAGCCTTTAAAAAAAAAGGAAATAATTTCGTTTTTATGCTCAGGAAGATATGAGAATACTTAATTTTTTTTCAGTTCAAGTTATACATTTCTAAAGGAAAATAAAATTATTTTACTTCATTTTAAACTGTGTGCTGTTGCCATTGCAGAGTTTTTCATACCAGACATTAGAAGTAAAAATTGTCAGTTAAAACATATATTAACTCTTTGCCAAGTACTTTTCTGAAAAGATTTCAAAGAACCTTGCAAATATTAAGAAATGTAAAAAAACTGAAACAAACAAACAAAAACAAACAAACAGCTTAGGAGATAAACAAAGAACTTGTCCTGTGGTAGGCTGGATGCACACTAGTCTCTTCTGAATTTCCCATTAGAATTAGAAATTCCCATGAATTTTTCTGAATTTTCCCATTAGTGTGACCACCATTACAAATAACCCATCTCTTCTGTCCTTAAGGACATTGTGAACACCATGAACAGACTCTTAGGTTTTGCAGCAGTCATTGTAGCGGCAGCTGATCCTCTTAGCAGTTCTGAGTTTGAGTGTCTTGCTTGAAAAGGCATGGAAAGTGCATCTCTGGAACTACAGTGTAATTATATCAGCAACCAGACTGTATCTTATTTGCAAAGTTAGCTTACTTCCCTTTTAGAGAAAGAAAAATAATATCCATTATAGGAGCAATCATGCATTGCATTCTTCTGCCTTCTCAGGTTTACAGCTGGCGAAAATTTTTTTTCCGTGGTTTTAAGTTTTTCAGAAAACAACATTAAAATGCCCCAGACGTAAAAAAAACTGAGTTCATTTTTTTTGTTGTTGTTATTCAAAAGAGGTTGCTTTGATTCTGTGAGGACTATCTGACTTAAAAGTTTTAGCTTTCAGTATTTGTATTGGTTAGATATTTTAGCCATTGTACATTCCAGAATGCTAACTCTTTTCAAGGAGGGAGTGGCTGAGACAACCAAAAAGCTCACTCATTAGATCTGAAATAGCCAAATTAAATTTTCCTCAGAAGCACTGGTGAGAGCACAATATGATAATCATGTTTTCCAGGAGCAATGCCAACTTAAGCATCCCTTTCCCTGCCTGCAGCTACTCATGAACCAGATGGGAAAACCTTTTTTTCAAATGAACAAGTTTTTAGGCTAAGATTCTCATTCTCTCTATGTGAACACAAGGGAGGGGGTATGTCCAGGGGCAGAAATGAGATGCTGAGCACAGGAGGGTCAATGGGTGCTGTTTAAGTCAGCTTTTTTTTAACTTCGTGGAAGAAATTCACATTGAGATTGGGTTTAAACCTCTTGCTGATTTTAAATGACCAGGAGTTTCATGTTCAAAAATTGTAGAAGTGATTTATGGGTGGAAACACACAAAACACTAGAAGTACTTTTGCATTGCTGTTAACCTATAAATTATTTTGGTTCTGTGTGACTGCAACCCACTTCCGTGGAAAAACCAAGTGAAGTTCACATAGCCTTGAGGGGCAAATACATAGCAAACTTGAGCATGTGTTAAATTGTCAGCAGTTCAGGTGAAAGCCCCAAAATAGAGAGCTAATAGAAAGAGACTACCATAAAAAGAAGGCTGAGGTCTTACATCTTCAACTGCTGTATATCAACATGGTTCAATTAATTTCAAGGGAGCAATTCCAAATTATACTGATTGAGTACCTATCCTGACAGAAACATACAGCTGAATTTCCATTATATATGCCAAGCATTGCTTATGAGTGAATTCACTTGCATAAAACTGGTGAATTTTTTAGTAATTTTCCTAAATATTTAGGTCAAACAACATCTTTGGATAATCTAAAAAAACTGTTTGAAGGTGTTTTAAAGTATTTAAAGATCAAGGGATGTTTAATCACTATTCACTGTAAGTATAAACTGAACAGAGACCTAAATTGGATAGCACAACTTGGTGCTTCTAAAAAGTATATTTAAGGTGATGTAGAAAGAAGAAATGTAAATAATAAATACACATAGCCAATTTTCATATAGAGGGTTAATTTGTGTATGTATCTCAGAGCAAACTTTGTAGAGTCAGCATGTTCTGTCTTTTTCAACGTCTATACCACTGGGGAGAGAATGCTTACCACATTTTCTTAATTATACCAAAGACTTTTGTGATGATTTAAAACATTGTTCTGTAGATGAGTCAGAGGAACAATTAACCATTGTGATGGATATTCTTTATATTTATGCAGTTCTGCACTAAACTCCTTTTGGATCTCAGAATCAGGATGTTGCTGTTACGCTGACACCTTAATCAGCACCCAGGATCTGCTGCTTTAAAGGAAGCATCCCAAAAACACAGCAGAGCATAGATCCATCATCTGAAGGAATTAATATAATGCTCTAGAAGTCAAGCACATCTTTCACATACAAAGTTAACTTCATAGACAGTCTGTACTATCATCTGGTAGTCACGAGTGCTCACTGTGAGACATCTGCTGCACTCTGAAGAGGCCACACGGAGCAAATGGGCACAAATTGGACATAAAATGGAAAGGAATAGCAAAAGAATGAGTTTCTATGTGCTTCTATTTAGGCATCTCTTAGTCTGAGCATGGAATAAAAATTAAAGTTTTATTCTGTATTTCCAGTAGCTTGTGCCTGACTAGGATCATCATCCTACTCTCCAGTACTTTGGGGGTGCCACATTACAGAAACCAAACATTAAGTCTCAAGTTCATGTTGGCTCCAGCTGCCTGGAGAAAAGTTTGCAGTCTTCCAGTTTACAGAATATTGCTTACATCCCTGATTTTATACTTGTTGCACTTAGTCTTCTCTATGTAGTAAATTTCCTGTTTAACATGTGATTCAAGATTAATACCAGATACCCTCCAGGAAATGTTCCCAGAAGTTTCAGGCAGAGGCTGAAGAGAGCGGAGGTTTCCATGTAGCAGCAGCTACATTTGTCATTTTTACAGTGCACTGACTTGGGAAATGGTGTGTTACATGGATCACTGATGGATAAATTGCCACCAATGCTTTGAGACAATTCATATGAATGTTGATTCACCAATTCAACAATTATAAGCCAATAGTGACACCAACAAACTGATTTGGTTTATAATCATTAGCCAGAAGAAGTTTTAAGTTGCTATAATAATTAGGCCTTAAAGGCTGAGAATTTTATAGGCAGATTTCAGCCTTAGTTTTTGTAATGTTTCTTTTCCTTGGCTGGCACTCTTGTGGATAAGAACTTCTTAAGTCAGGAGTTATATCACTCTTCAGCACCACTGAATTTATTGATGCAACTAGAGTTGGTTTTAGCACCTCCTACCTCAGCAGTGGAAAATTTAGTATCTCCTACAATTCTTTTCTTCTTTTATGTGTTTGCAATTTAGCACAGTCTTACTAGGAACATCTCAACCTCCTAGATACTCAGTTAGGTGACTCCTGCCTTGAATTGTTATTTTGCTGTTATGCTGCCACAGTAAAATGTCATTAGTAGAAAATGATGTGATAAAAGATAAACCTCAATGACCTGACAGAACAATTCTATTCTTTTGTGTGCTCAGGCTGTTCTTCCCTTTCATACAGTTACTGATACCATCCCATGAGTGTGCATAACACATTAAAGATAGAGAAGATGAGGATCTGCCGATAAACTAGCCAAGGAGAAACTCATAACTGAATGACTAAAAATGTCTGGGAGTTAAATTGTGACCTGTATGACTGCAACTGGTGAACAAAATCTCACTGGTGCTAGTGGGGTGTCTGGCTGGAAATTTCAGCCTTACAACGGCTGCTCCCTATGGTGCTGCAGGATTGGGAGATGCTGGGGCAGATACAGTGCTGTGGGTGCAGATTCTGTCGATACACTGCTATCTCTGAGCCCATGACAGACTGTTAGTACTGACTGGAAGAGATCCAGGTTTTTCTGATTCCTTGCCTTTAATCAAAGGATTAAAATGTCTTTTTAAATAATAGCAGCAAATCATTGTGGGTGGCTGTGAAAGGAGACAGATGACAGTAAATGCTGGGTAGGCAATTCTGCTCCTGGGAGAACACTGTTCTCTGGAAGAGTTTATCAGAAAACATATTTTTATATATTTTTGTCAGCTATGTGGTTTTTTGTTTGTGCTAAGTTATCAGGCAATCATCCCACATATTTAAACTTTCAGTTATGATCCTTCTTTGCTCTTATTTTTGATGTTTTTAATATAATACAGGTCCAGCAACACTACTGGAATCACTTACATTTTTGCTGGAGAACTGGTAGCAGTAACTTTTACAAAAGATTCCTCATACCACAGACTTTTTTTGTGTTTATTCTTGCTTCCTCTCTCTGCCCTACACAGTAATTTCTCCATACATTGAACTGCATTGTGGTGCAGTTGAGACAGAGAGCAGTAGCTTGATGGACTGATGGCCCTTTAGGGAAAAGAGGGAGCCACATGCTCAAATCATCTCCAGCTGGGGCCAGCCAAGAGAGAGAGTGTTTGTGGGGTCCTGGCCCAGCCTGACTAGTTGGGTTCCTTCCTTCTGGCTGCTTCTACCTACAGAAAGACACTGCTGGGGCCAGACACTGGGCAGGTGGAGGCAGGTTCTCTTGAGTCATGACCTGTGTTGTACTGATGACATTACCTTGTGAAGGCACCTGAGATCTCTGAAGAGGAACGGATGATGTGCTTGAGGACTCTGTCTCCCTCTACCAGCTGCTGTTGTTCCATGATTGCACAGGGAACCTAGCTCAGCTGCCTGAGTCACCATGCTGGGTCAGGATTTGAATTGCCGACATTAACTAGGCTAAATTAGGAAGGTAGATAAAGCCCATAATCTTTTGATGCTTCCATTTCTAACTATGTAATATCAGGACTTAAAAATTAACTGCTCAGTAAATCATAAAGCCTTCAGGTCTTGGAATGAACCGCATAAGAATGAAAACTTGAAAGTTTGAGTTAAGCAGTTCTCCTTTACAAGTTCCAGAAAATCCAATGACATTTAAAAGAACAATAATTGAAGGGGGCAGGGAATAAGAAAGGGTCATCCAAAGTTTCTGAACTGAAATATTTAGCTTATGTTTTGGTAAATAGCTGTGTGAGTGTTTGCAGTCTGTCAATGTATTGAATTCTGCCTGATTCATGAAGAGAAAGTTCATTAATTAGAGATAACTTGCACTGTATGACAGCACACAAAGTATTACAATCATGATCAGACTGCCACTTCATAAATCACAGACAGATCAGTACAGGCATATGGGTGAAGTATTTACAAAGTGTGTGTTGAGTGTAAATCTGTGGTTTTTTTATAAATGGCCACTGGAAGTTTGTACTGAAACAAAAGTTATTGTTACAGTTAAACTTCAATAACTTTGTGTGATACACCAGGGCTCTCTAGTGCCTTGGTTACATTTTTTGGTGAATGGTGGTACTCGTTAGAGGCTGATGTGGCAGTAGAGTGAGAGGGCTGTTTGTGCTGACTGTGCACAAGCTGGTCTAACTACAAGGAGCAAACGGTGCCTGTGCTGTGTGGCACACAAGCCATTCCAGGTACATGTTAATGGGATATCACAGTTCCTAGACATATCATGAGGGATGTATGGCAAAACTGTCTAGAGCCACATTTAAGGCACACAAAAGTTGCATGTTCCTTAGCTATACAGTTGTACACCTCAGCTCTTCCATTTCTGGAACTCTCCAAGTAGACTGTCATTTAGATTTAGTAACAGTTTCTGTGCCCAAATTTGTGATGTGTATAACAGTAAAAGAAAAGAAAAATATTCTTAATTCGAGCCCTTTGAATAGGGAAAGGACTCCCTTTGACTTCCATATAATTTGTATCTGACATAACTAGACTTATTTCTTAACATGTAGGATGAAAAAATGAGTCTGTAGAAAAGAGCATACCCCGTATTGCATCTCCAGAAATAACTGCTGGTCTTTGATCATCTCAGCTTTTGATACTAGTGAAAATTATTGGTGGCATTTTGGCATTGAAAAGCTGTAAAATGAAGTAGAGCGTATAGGTTGTTATGAAGATATAAGGGGAAGTGTAATGAGTAATAGTAATGACATCATAAGTCTTTATAGCAATTTGTCTGGACTTTTAATGACAGTCATAAAATTCTGATTTGGTAAAATAAAAGTGAAAAGGATAATTCTGCAATCCAGCCAAATGGCACAATAGAACAATGAAGAGTGATTTATTGCTGCACTGCATAAAGGCTGTCACTCTTCCATCTATATGGTCACAATCCATATTTGAAATGCAGATTATTTTCCCTGTGTGCTGTTTTGGTAAAGATGGGGCACGACCAAAATCCTGCTGTGGGTCTCTTGGTCTAGTATAGAGGTTTGACCAATTTTGTTCTCCTTGAAAGCACTGTGGATGCTGTGGCTCCAGGTGTCAGCACA
The DNA here is from genome assembly GCA_013400435.1 of Pycnonotus jocosus. Taxonomy (NCBI): domain Eukaryota; kingdom Metazoa; phylum Chordata; class Aves; order Passeriformes; family Pycnonotidae; genus Pycnonotus; species Pycnonotus jocosus. Next base: position 73,661 of record VWYP01012705.1, on the reverse strand, counting down.
CCACACAAAAATGGGAAATGTGTGGCTCAGGCAACCACACAAAAAATGGGAAATGGGATAATTCCATATCTCAGTGAATACATCAAACAAAACTGAAACCTGAAGATTTTATCACAAAATGGGTCAGTCCTTGAGTTATGGGCCTGTCTGTGATATAAGGGGGAAATTTGGTCACCCTTATTAAGAAGCTTGAGAAATTGCATGGACTGGAGAATTAGCTTAATTCATGTATGTCTCTAATATTAGCCAGAAGTAGTTGTACCTAGGTCACAGAAACTTAGATGTTTTGTCGTTTCATCTAGAAGAACTTAGGAAACTCAGGATCCAACTTCTTTTCTTGAAGTTCAAGAGACAAATAAGGAAGTCAGTGCTTTAGATTATTTTACTTTGTTCCTCAGTAGCTTCTTCTTGTAGAATGATCTTAATAGAATGACCAAAATAGAATCCTAGCTCACTTGTCAGATTCTTTTCTGTATAGAAGTATAAATGTATGAAAAAAGTTTTACTGTTCTAAAGACTGCTGGTTTCAGCCTATGTTGCTCCTGAGTAAGATGTTAAAAGCTTCTTGCATGGATAATCATACTGTAATTGGTCTGATTTTGTGTTTGTTTAACAGTATGAGAAAGAGCAGTAAAATGAGTAATTGAAAAGCATTTACTATGCAAGATGAGTTCAACACCTGAAGGACAAACTTCTCCCAAGGTCAAGAAGTCAATCCACCACTGCTCTTGTTGCTTTTGAAATCAGGGTAGGTGTTAAAAAATTCACGTATTTAAACACAATCACCCATATATGATAAAGAGACTCAGATTTGATACACTTTCCTTTGCTGAGAAAATCTGTTTCACAGTACAGATCCGTTGCTATTTCTGTAGCTGTAAAATCTCTATATCCTACAGAGAACTGTTATTCTCTTTACCTGGCCCTCTACAGTTTATGTTTCAAAGCTGAAATCTGGGGCATTCATTACTGACAGTTCAATTGGTGTATCCTTTTCGGTTCACCTCATACACTGCTCTCAAATTCATCTGAAAATGTGAAATAGCCTGTTGAATTTTCCCCTTGATGATACCACAATAGATGTGAAAGAAAAGCCTTCAGCATAAAGCTTCCTAAGTGTTAACAGATCATGAAAATTGGCAACAACTGTTGTGCTGAGTATCATAACCTGCAAGAGGAGGGCCAGTGATGAGAAGAGAGTGCTTGGTGTTTGAGCTGTGGTCACATTTGCCTTTCAAGTCATTTGGGCCTCCATGCCACACTTTTCAGGAGAAGAAAGCTAATGCAGCTGCCTTTGTTAATCAGTCAGTCTGACCCAGGCCCTCGGGGAAGCAGGCAAAGGCAGATACATACTGAGACACACAATCCTTGCTGATTAACAGTGAAAGCTGGTAAAGTTACTCTCTAAGCCTGTCTGGCCCATCAGCTGCAGAAATGTAATTTAGATGATTATCTATATGCCCATTAAACCTTGTGACCCATCACTAGTCTGTTTGAAGTTTGCCTGCTTAAACTCGCTAATAGGAAGAATAGAAGGATTAACTTAGAGGTCGTGAAATAAGAGAGCAGCAAATAAGATGACAAAAGAGCAGAGGAAAACTTCCTACTGCCTGTATTTGGTAAGGAGAAAGAACTACAGTACCATGATCATCTCAGCAGATACTGTTACTTTATGGAACAAGCAGGCCATCTGGAATTCAGGCCATTTAATCCTTGTGTGTGCATGCTTTCAATCTATTTTGTTTAGCTGCACAAATAAAATGAACTACCTGTTTGATGGATGTTGTCAAATTAGGCATTTACTGAACATAATGCAGCATAAAAGAGTGTGGAATGCTGGTGGACAGAAAGTGTTTCTGATTTTGTTCAGGGCTAGAGTGTGTAGATATAAACAAGGGAAAGATTTAAATCAATCACATCAGAGTAGCTGCAGTCAGGTCAGGATCAAGTCCACTCTTGTTCCCTCTAGAATATGAAGCTCCAGCCATTACCAATGCTTGTTAACTTAAGGATTATGAATGAAAATCTGACCCAGTGATCTATTTTTATTTGGTCAAATTGAAATAAATACAAACATTTATAATAATCTGCCTAAATTATTTGCAGAAGTTTGCAATGAAAATGATGACCAGTTAAAACTAAGTTCATAGAGAGAAGATGGGATGCATTGCAGAAAACAGAATGGAATATGAGTACCTCAGCAAGGGTGACCTGGGGTCTGACTAGTTACTGGAAGAAAATGAGCTTGAACTTTAAATGGAGTCTTGAAGGTTATTTACTTACTCTTACATATACCATCACTCTTGAAATAAGTTCTTTCCCTTTTTCTAAAGACAATCAGCCTATTTGCTGAGAAATGTTGGCTGGGAGCATATTTCACTGTATTTCACAGAAGAAAAAAACATTCCTCTCATGCTATCTTTGGATCCCTAGATTTTGCAATATTAGATCTCTTTATAAAGAATTATTGTGGTCTATTTTGCAATGCTTTTGGTATTTTTATTTATTTAGATTTTTGTTCATATAGTTATGATTAAACACAGATCTGTTTCTCATTTAATTGTGTTGAATCAAGCATATTTTCCACTTATCTCAGACTGCTCCTTTATACGTACAGCTCTGTATATGCACACAGCAATATGCTACTAGCAGTATTCAGTGCTGTAGCAATTAATTTTAGAACCTGAGACTTTTCCCCCAGTGTTTTAAGTATTTTTGTGACTGAGAATGAAAACTCAAGATACCCGATGCTCTGAAACTACTGCCTGTACTTTGTAATAAAATGCATAAATTTTAAAATTCCACTTTAAGCATCACCTGAAGATGCCTTGCATGTTAATCTGGTTACAAATTTTCCAAATTAGTGTAAACCATAGTTGGATCTTCAGTGTAAAACTGTCAGTCTTCATGTGCTGGCCACACTGGCAGTGGTTCTTACCTTTGAAAATGTAAAAGTTTTAGGAGGGAAACAAACTACTGTTGCTGATCATAAGTCTTCCACTGAGTGGCATGTACTCAGCTGTTTGCAACCACACTGCTTCAAAGGACAGAATCTCATTCCATTTGTGTTGTCTGAAAAATAAAGCAGATGCCAATATCTGCTGGGAAGCCTTGTAGAAAACAGATCAAAGGCTTCTGGAGTTTATTTAAGAAGGAGCAGTTGTGAGTGGCTTAGTGTCTGAGCATGGCATGGAAAGTGAAACAGCCATGACAATGAACCATCATATGCAGAAGTCCTCTGGACTTCAGTAAAGAATTTGAGTGATATGTGGTACAGGTGGATAGTTGTCTCAGCCTGTCATTCTGTTATTCTTTTGTGTCTAAAGAAGGCATTGCCTCCTCTGTCCAACCCCATTAAAAAGAGGAAAATTTCTTCTGGAAGTGACTGCAGAATAAAGCCACCTTCACTTACACAGTGTTGTGCCTGCCAAAGAGAGGCTGTCTTCTCTAGGGCATTTGGTTTAAAGGTCTACGATTTTATGTAATTCACTTAACCTGTGGCTAGTGTTCTGGCCAGCAATTTTATTTTAATGGCATGAACTTGTGTCAGACAAGATTTGGGCTAGATACTAGAAAAAGGCTTTTCATCCAGAGGGTGCTTGGGCACTGGAACCGGCTCTCCAGGGAAGTGCCAGCACCAGCCAGCACTGGTGTGTTTGGACAATGCTCTCAGACAGAGAGTGTGACCCTTGGGGCTGTCCCATGCAGGGCCAGTAGCTGAACTCAATGATCTTTACATGTCTCTTCCAGCTCTGGGCATTCTATGAATCCATGATTTAAGGATTTCTGAATGAAGCCTGTGTCTCTGTTTCAGGTGTGAGAAACTATTTTTCCATTAGAATTGGTTTTTTATTTATGTTTACTCCTCATATGTCATTGTGGTGAGTTGACTTATGCTTGACCCAGGCCCACCAAAGCCACTCTCACTCCCCTCCTCAATTTGGCAGGGGAGAAAAAAAAATTGTTAAAGGCTTGTGGGTTGAGATAAGGTCAGGGAGAGGTCACTTACTGGTAACTGTCATTGGCAAAGCAGACTTGACTTAGAGAAATTGGTTGAATTTATTACCAATCAGAATCAGAGTAGGATAATGAAAAGTAAAATAAACCTTAAAAACATATTTCTTCCCACCCTTCCTTCTTTCCCTGGGCTTAACTTTGTTCTTGATTCTCTACCTCTTCCCCACCAGTGGTGCAGGGAGATGGGGAATGGGGATTATGGCCAGTTCATCACATGTTGTTTCTGTTGCTGCTGCTTCTTCAGAGAGAGGAGTCCTTACTGCAGCTTCAGCATGACATCTCTCCCACAGGAGACAGTCTTCCTCAAACTTCTCCAGCGTGAATCCTTCACAAGACTGGAGTTTTTCGTTGACTGCTCTGGCATGTGTCCCTTTTCACCGAGTGCAGTCCTTCTGGAACAGACTGCTCCAGTGTGGGTCTCCTATGGAATCACAAGTCCTTCCAACACACCTACTCCAGCATGGGGTCCTCTCCACAGGTTCTCGGGTCTCTGCCAGGAGCCTGCTCCAGCACAGGCTTCCCATGGGGTCAACAGTCTCCTCCCAGGCATCCACCTGCTCCAGCATGGGGTTCCTCCGTGGGCTGTGGATGGATCTCTGCTCCACCATGGACCTCTATAGTCTGCAGGGGCACAGCCTGTCACACCATGGTCCACACTGTGTTTTGCATGGAAATCTCTGCTCTAGCACCTGGAGCACCTCCTCTCCCTCCTTTTCCACTGACTTGTGTTTCTACACAGTTGTTCGTCTTGCTGCTCTCTTCTCTGGTCAAAATTACTTCTGCACAATAAATATTTTATATTCTTCTTTACTCTGTTACCCCAGAGGCACTACCACCATCTCTGTCTGGTTCAGTCTTGACCAGCAGCTGATCCATCTTGCATCTGGCTGTCATTGGCTCTGTTGGACACGTAAGAATCTTGTGGCAGCTTCTCACAGAAACCACCCCTATAGCACCCTCCAGTACTAAAAGCTTGCCATGCAAAACAACTACAGTCCTGTAGGATGCCTTGATTTATAAGATGCCTTGGGACAGTTGCAACATCTTCAGATCATATCACTAATTGACTGTAACAAAACCAGTGCCTGTGCTTTCCTATGGAATCATCGCTCCTGTGTGTCGTGGTTTGGGCCAATCAAAAGTTAGCTTTATGATTGGCATGTCATTTGGCCACTTGGGAAAAAAGGAAGTGTGACTTTGGAGGATGTTTTTGTGGTGGCTCAGCTCAGAGTTCTCTCTTTTCACTTCCGGCTGGAGAAGGTAACGGGGCTTTGGGGCCGGCCAGGCCTCGCTGCCCCCCCCCCCTGTGGGGAGAGCCGGCCGTGGTCTGGCCATGCCCCAGGCCCCC
>VWYP01012705.1:0-67956 GCA_013400435.1 Pycnonotus jocosus | reverse complement strand
AAGACTCCTCTCCTAAAGAATTGTTGAAAGACTATATTTAAATAGTGAAACTGACTGAAAAATCACAGCTTTTGGTCTCTATGTTGTTTGTAAAAAAGTGAACAGTGGTAGAGGGAGGAGAACGGTTTTGAAGGTTTCATTTTCTCCTTTCTGTTCCTTTTTTTTTCTTTTTCGTAGTGTGTGTTAATTGTTTGTTAGTTGTAAGTTGAGCCTGTTTTTTGCCTTTTTCTTCGAAAAATCCCGTCTCATTTTTGGTAAACGAAATTTGGTAAATTTAAAACCATAACATTTAAATTGGTGGCCCGTATGAAAGTCGAGGTGAAATGTAACCCAAACCTTGACACTGTGTTTTAGGGACTTCACATTATTTTCTTCTTCCTTCAGACATTCCCTGTGTGGCTATGTTTTCTTCATGGATGGCAGCAAAAAAAACCTGAAAAAACAAAATCTTAGAAGAACCCGAAAGAGCTTAAAAATTTAAATATCTCAAGGTGGTCCCTACCCCTTAGTCAACTTTCTCTTTATTGACCTCAGTGGAGTACAAAGGTACAAGCCTTCTCCTGGCCATACCAGGCCCTGCTGGGAGAATGCCTGGGGATTGTTTCCAGTCACTCTGATCTCTTAGTTTGAGTTCCTCCAAGGAAAGGAAAAGCTTCAGCAGGGAAGTTACCAAATATTGCATCTTTAGTAATGAAATCACTTTAGAAAAGGATCAAGGAACCTCCTAGGAACTGTCGTCTGAAAAGGATACAAAGAGAAAGGGAGCAGGTATCAATTGCCACAATATTCACTTCTTATCACATCCTAAGCTCAATATCACATCTTCTTTCAAGCTGCTAATCCCAAAGAAACTAGGACTGTGCACACCTGCCAGTTCTGTGTAAGTGCTCAGTATGTTCAAAATAATTTTTTACACCTTAATGCATCCGAGTGACCCTAGATACCTGTGTTTGATGCCACCAGTGTGCCCTGGTGGCTAAGAAGGCCAACAGAATCCTGGCCTGCATCAGGAATAGTGTGGCCAGCAGGAGCAGGGAGGTCATTCTTCCCCTGAACCTGGAACTGGTGAGGCTACACCTTGAGTGCTTTGTCCAGTCCTGGGCCCCTCAGTTTAGGAAGGACATTGAGATTCTTGAGCGTGTCCAGAGGAGGCAACGAGGCTGGAGAGGGGCTGGGAACACAAACCCTGTGAGGAACAGCTGGGAGGGAGCTGGGAGTGTTCAGCCTGGAGAAAAGGAGACTCAGAAGTGACCTTATCACTCTCTACAACTCCCTGAAAGGTGGTTGAAGTCAGCTGGGGGTTGGTCTCTTTCTCCAGGCAACAATGGACAGAACAAGAGGACACAATCTCAATCTGCATCAAGGGACATGCAGGTTGGATATCAGGAAAAAGTTTTTCACAGAAAGAGTGATAAAGTACTAGGATGGCCTGCCCAGGGAGGTGGTGGAGTTACCATCCCTGGATGTGTTCAAAAACAGACTGGATGTGGCACTTGGTGCCTTGGTCTAGTTGAGATGTTAGGGCTGGGTTTTACTCAATGATCTTGAAGGTCTCTTCCCACCTAGAAATTCTGTGATTCTGGGATTCTGTAGCAAACCCTGAATACCCTGAATGTTGCTAGCTGGTCACCTGATAGGGTAAGGTAATTTTCATAACCTCTTGTTGCTATTTTTCTATGACATATGTTTTCACAACTCAAAAACCCTACTGATATTCCTGATAACTATCCCCATTGTGCTATACCTTTCCTAATCCAACAGCCTAATGTTTTTTCATACTATTGAGCTACAGATATAAATCAAAAAAAGATATTGGAAAAAAATTCTTGAGGGATTGTCTTCTTTTAATCAAAACTAAGACTTTCCTAAGCAAGCTTATTGTGCAATATGCCATAATATCTTTCTCAAGAGATTAAATGCTTGACAGAAAAGTTGCACAATTTTAATTTAGTGGTACTTTTGGGGGGCTGTTTTAAAACAGATGTTTAACTCTTCAGAATTTTATTGTGAGAGAGTGTGGATGTGCTGGAAATTGGTTATGATAGTAACAAATCTCTAAGAGATGCCAAGTAAATTCTAGACAGAAGGGAACACTAATAGAATGCAGGAACTAAACAACAATACGGTAACAGCAAAAAGACAGAAAATACTTCAGGGACCTCTAATCTCCATGGCTTGATGAGGTTTCAGAGGGAAAACATGAAGAGCCATTGCATTTTTTCTGAAAAGTGGCGTGCACACTTAATTTGCCACACTGGACATTCCCACTGAAGTCAGTGGGATAACTTCTTCTGAATAATACCATATGTCTCCATCTTTTCAGACTCAAAGCCTTAAGCTATATTTATTAGGTCTGGGATGTGTATAGTTGTATCCATGTTCATGTTTGTCCAGGACAGTCATTATTTATTTATTCCTAAACTAGAAACATGTTTGTAGTATTTATCAAGAAGACTTTCTGTCTTCTATGTCTTTTTGCTCTTTTGCATGATGACATGCTTTGATATCTATGAAAAATGACCCTGTTTATTAGATATGAAAAAATAAATGGTCTGTTTAATTTTTTATGTGAATTATCACATTATTAATTCAGAGAAGCATATTCATTGATTACACAGAGTTGATAAGTATCAAGGATTTTCTTATGCATATGGGGCCTGGATACTGTCTTCTGAACTAGTTTTGCAGTGGGATTTCCTGAAGTTTTTACAAATTGGTGTAACATAATCTGCTAGAATAATCAGAACTAACCAAGAAAGAATGTAGCCTCATTCTTTCTTTTTTCTTTCTGTCTTTTTCCTGTTTATATGTCCATCAGTAACATTTGGTTGTTTTGTTTGGGCATGTTTGTGGAAAAATATCTGTTAGGTCCACCATCAATGTCCCTTTCAAAATGAAAAACTATGAAAATGAAAAATGCTAGCCTTCCTCATCTGGTAATGTAATGGAGTTTGATCAAATTTTGAGGGGAAAACAGGTCAAAGACATGCGATTTTGGAAATCCTCAAGTGGATTTAGAATTTGCATCACAATTCCCATTGGGCCAGAGCCTTGGCAAGTAGGGGAAGTAATCAAAGGAGAGGGAGAAAATTTAATGGCATGTTTTGTGTTGGAGTGACTGATTTTTTTATCTTCTAAGCATCATATTCAGGTAACTCTTCAGACCTCAAGTTTCATATTTCCCACTCATTTATGAACAGGGTAATGAAGTACTCAACTGGCTATAAGTTCCTTGCATATACCTCTAAAATTTCTCCATAAAAACATTTTATCCGCTGTATTAAATCAAATGTTTTCAAGTATTCTGTAGCTGGTTTAGTCAAGACTAAAAAAGAATATACAAAGAACATTTAACCTGATCAAGAGATAACTGAAGCATTTTTTATTTTTAATAGTAAAATGCACAGAAGTATTACACAGTGCACATTATGTGTTTTGCCAAATATGATCTTATGTTCTTCCTTTCCTAAATTCACTAAACACAGAGCTTTCATTTGTCAGGAATCTGCAAGATACTAATGTTTACTGTCAGATCAACCACTCCTCTTACATGTTTCTTTATGTTTGTAGTTAAATACTTAAAGTTTTCCCTGTGCCAAATCTTTGTATTCTTTTCACTGAATGAGTTGACAAGTCTAGCTTAGGAGTAAACGCAACACCTGGAATCTTCTGGCTGACTGTGCAATGATAGCAGAGGCTAAACTGAGGTCTTTGTGAAGATCTGGACATCCCATAATAGAGTATGAAGAAAAAAACGCAACAAGAATTCTGTATTTGTACTCGATTGTAGGGAAACATCAAAAACGTGCAGATGCATCATGCAGGACTGTGTGTTAATCTTCACATAAAAATCTTGGGATATGACTTTTCTATTCCTAAAATAGTGTGGAACAATTTAGAGGAGCTGTTTTGGTTTGTCAGGGGTTTTTTTTAAAGCTAAAATTCAAATCTTATAGCTGAAAACATGAAATGCAAATGAAATTGAAATTAATTATATGAAAATTATAGGAAGGGCTAGTCATGAGCAGAGTCCCTTCCTGTGGCTGTACAAGACAAGACTCTGCAGTATGCATACTGTATACCACTAAAGAAATGGCAGGAACACATGACTAAAGAATTTATTTGTGCATTAGTAACCCTGAAATCAAAATAATATACATGGGTTACAGCGACTAAAGCAAAGTTCTACAATTATCTCTACAAGCAGTAAATCCACTGAACAGAACAGCCATGCAAGAACAGCATCTATAGCAGCAGCTCTCAGTCCATGGCATTCACACTTACATTAGTATTTAATTTCTGGTATTCAAAGTTTCTTGTCTGTGATAACCTCTGCCACTGCTGCTCCCTATTCAGTTGTGTATTCAGTCTTCCTCTGTAATATTTTGACTGCTACAGAGGCTTAGAGAAACTAAGGCTTGTGTTTAGAGCAAGAGCAGCAAAATAAAACTAATACTAGTACAAGGTTATGGTAATTTTCTTCTCCTGTATGAAATTTTATAGGTCTTAAATTTTACCCTTTCTTTCTCCCACTCCTTTTTTTTTTCTTTCAACTTTCTCACTTTTCTTGCTTCCTTTGAGAATTCTGCTGAGCACGTATGTAGATTGAGGAGAATGAGGTTAAAATTTGGTCTGCACGAGCCAGTGCTCCCAGTCACCCACCTTCCCTTAGGGATGAGGTACAACATTTGTCAGCTCAGTCACTGTGAAAGTTCACACACAGGTTCCACTCTCACAAACCTTCCAGTTCCCCAGCTGCAAGAGGAAAGTAGATGTCAGGAAAATTTTTAAGCTTGAAAATAGATTGGATATTTGTTTGCAATAATCCAAGCAGATTGGATTGCAGTCCAAGAAGAATTGGAAGATGAGTACAAAAGACTCTAAGTCACCTAGGACAGATGGTGAAACCCAGAATACAGTGACCCCCTGCAATGATGATCTTTTCCCCCTGTTGCAAACAGGGTAAAGCCCTCTTAAACATTGCACCAAATCACTGAGCACTTTAGAGGCTGTTGGTGAACAGGACTTTGAGATCCAGGATATAAGGACATGGTCTGTGAATTCTTGGCTAATTAGATGCATTAGCGGTCCAGTTTTCTGGATGGTGTAGAAAATACTGATGGAGGCACTCTGTTTCCTTTTACCTGAGCCCAGGGAAGGGTTCCCCACAGTTGGTTTGGCAGGGTGCTAAGTCTATCTCCTGACAGAGAAAGTGCACTGCAAGCTTTTATAAATTGCAAATCCCAGTATTGCTAACACTTACATACAGATACAGAGCAGCTAGTGTAATGAGCAAAACTACCTGGCCAAAAACCTTTCAGAAGAAAAGACATCCCTATTAAAGGCATCAGATAAACAGCAAAAAAACACATTGTAGATCACAGTGGGAGAAACTCGCATTATGTCTCACTATTAGCAGTTCTTACCTTGCAGTATTAAGGATAAAATGGCACCTTTTTTTTTTTTTTAAAAGGAATTTTAAGGATGAGAAAGTGCCTGGCTCACAGAATCCCAACCATCTTTAGTTCTGCTTTGAAAAACACACTTTTGCACATACTTATTTCAGTTGTGCTCACAGGTTTGGCCACACATTTCAAGATTTGTACACATGACTAGGATTCATTTTTCAACACTTATAATAAATATTCAGAAATCTTTTAAAAAATATGTGATGACTAACACGTATTCAAAATAACCTGAAAACAAATTCAGACTGTGAGACACAGGGTCTTGAAATGTCCAGCAGAGAATTCAACATTAACTGCATGAAATTCTGTGTAAAAGAAGGGAAAGTTTGTTCTCTTTATTTTAATTATTTCCATGCATTTCTTTTCAGATATATTGCACACTTTATGTTGATAATATGAAGCAGTTTACTGCAGTCTATAATAAACTTAGGTTTTTTTCCTTAAGCTGTTTTTTACATTTTGCATTTTATTGTTGCAAATGAGGACTGAGCCTGCATTCAGCTGTTGCTGTGCCAGCCTGGGGTAACCCCAGCAAAGTAACTGAAGCTTTGTAACTGAGTACAGACTGTAGGTTTGTACATTTTGCAAAGCATCTGGAAACTTTGGTGGATCAGTGCCAAATCCATAACTCATTGATATTGCTTTCATTATGTGATGATTTTATGACATATAATATTCCATTTTCTTAACAGCAGTCTCTTAAATGCAAGTGTCTGGGAACTGACACATTTCTGTCCCTAGCCTTTGTTCATTGCTACCTTGGGTAAGGGTGTTTTATTGGAGACCGGGTAAGATGTATTTATTTGACTCTTGTGCTTGGTTATGACAAACTTTTAGCACCTTACCTTAGCAGTTCAGGCACCTGAAACAGCTTCCAAGACAGGACTGAGGGCATCATAACACATGTGATCTTAAATCAGAAAATAACATGAAGGACTGAACCATTCATCCACTGTGAAAAACTGCTATAGTCTCCTTAATAATTTCATTTTCCTGGGAACATCAGAGTTCCCATTTGAAATGAGTACATCAGAAACATTGAATGAAACAAGTTTCATTACTTTTTCATATCTCTGGTTGTCTTTAGGAGAATAAAGAAACTTAACAGATATTTGTTGCTTTGAATATTTGCAGTGTTAACCTTAGGTCTGAGACAGGATCATTTATTTCATTGACAGGTGGGTTTTCTGTACTTAGGGTTTCAGAAATCACCAAATTTCACATTTGAATTATTGCATATAACTAAACATTCTCTTTTAAAGAATGGGCTAAAGCATAAATAGTGGTTGAATAGAAGGCATGAAATACTTTTGTTATAATCTTGGCATGTTCTACAATAAAATGTGAACAATTCCTTTGGAAGTTAGTGATGCATGTATTAATTAGGTTCAGAAATACTGATTCATTGTCTGTTAAGGCTTTTAGTTTTTCTGCTCCTACTTTGATTATCAAATGTCCAAAGAGGCTTCTTTTGAAGGCTAGTTCAGCATACTGGCACTGAAGCAATTTGGTGAGTTTTTCTTAAAATGAACTTTCAACCCAGAATGTCCTTCTTCTTCTAGTCTTACCCCAAAGGAAAAAAAGAATGTATTTCCTAATTTCTTTTTCTTCTGCCTCCAACTCAGTTGTGTTCTGTCTTCCTCATTCTTAATGACCTCCTCCTGTTCTCAATCTGCTCCAGGTTCTTCTGTCTGTGTAACAAAATAGGTAGGTTATTCATCAGAAAGCTCTTTTCTCTGATGGGAGAGAATAACTTGCTTCCTGGCCATTAGTTGCATTGGTGATATGTCATTAGTGAGGTGAGATCCACATGGGTGCAAGATGAGTACTGCTGTGTCCTCTTCCTGGCTGGCTTTGTCTTTCATAAGGAGTGCAACACCAATGATCATCCTGAATCAAAATATCTGACTAGTCAGTTTTCAGAGAAGCTTTCTGTGACTGGTTTACAGAATTCTCCACAGTTCTAAATCAGTATAGTTGTCCTAAGGCAACTGTGTCTGTAATTTGATCTCTTATATAGTTTGATGATGGATTGATGTACAGAAAGATGGTTCTCTGTCACCTTGGATACTATGCAAATCTAATTTTCCAGTCAAGAAAGAAAACCCACTCATTTGGGATTTTATCCAAGACAAAATATTTGCACCTGGAAGGCTGTATTTTGGTCCACACTGCACAAAAAGGACATGGACAGGCTGGAGAGGGTCCAGCACAAAGGTGATCAAAGGACTGGGAAACCTGCCAGATGAGGAAAGGCTGAGACTGCTGGCTTTGTTCAGTCTTGAGAACAGAAGACTTAGGGGAGACTTTAGAGGACTGGGAAAGTATTTAAAGGGTGGCTACAAAGACGATGGAGATGGAAGAGATGGAGACTCCCTTTTTACAAGGAGTTACATGGAAAAGATGAAGGGTAATGATATAAGTTACTCTCAGGGATATTCCATTTGGACACAGAAGGAATATTTTGCACAGTGAGGTCAGCCATTGAAACAAACTGCAGAGAAAAGCGGTGGATTACCCAATGTTGGACACCTAAGATTCAGTGGACAGGGTGCAGAGTCGTTTTGTCTAGACGCTACTTTTGACAAAGAAGGTGGACCAGGTGATTCTTGAGGTCCCTTCCAACCTGGTATTACATGTTTTTATGGTTCTAAAGCAATTCAGATTAAGACTCCAAGAAGGCACATCAGACAAAACCAGATTGAGAAAGTTAATTGCAGAATAGGTTAAAACCTTTGTCTGGGACATCTTTGGCTAGAGGTATGTTAATCAATTGGTGAGGTGGACCAGGTCTCTGCTGTATCGCTTTCAGTTGCTGATGGTCAGATGTTTGGTACTTCTTCCTCAGCAAACTTACAGTCACTCATTGTAAAATTTCTCCTACACTGTTTCAAAATAAAATTAACCAGGTTTGCTAGACTGCAGTATGTGGAAGGAAATACTTTGGAGCCCTCAATAAATTAATTATCACATTTCTGCCTGCTTTGAGCCTCCTAAAGTCTGTTTCAACCTAAATCATTCTGAGTCTGAGAGTGTGGGGTCAATGAAAATTAGTTGAGTGTCAAGACTGTTGAGAATGCCTCAGCTCCATGGATAACTTCACAGTAATTGTAACTCCATCCCATAGTATGTCTTTTCTATAATTCCTGTACACAAGAATCACAGGTGAGCTTTTCTCACCTCCTTTATATACATGTCCCAAGAAGGAGAACAGGGACTATTTCCACTGCATCTAGAAAAATTTCACCTATCTTTGAAGGTCTGAGTTGACTGTAGCCCTCCAAATTTGCTAAATCCCACAATTTGACTGTGTGCCTGCCAGCTGGCAATCAGATGTACAAGTGAATAGAAGTCATTAGCAGGGACTGGCTGTGTTTGGAGATCGAACTTGCTGTGGACATATCCCACACATAGCTGCAGCGAGATTCCAACATCTGGACCTTTGGCAGTGTCAGGCAGGAGCATCATCTGCCAAGTCAAACTGCAACTCCCCATTCAGCAAGTTAGAAGCTGTGCCAAAATTGCCTTACTGTGAAGCTAAGTATGATACAAGTTATGTCCTGGTACTCTCATACAACTTAGTCCACCTGAGAAAGGGGAACACATTCACTAATATTGTTTTTCTGCACAGTTGTATTTACAGTTTTGCAAACCACTGTTTATTTTCATCACATTCAAATTTAAAAAAAAAAACAAACAAACAAACCCCAAACCAACCCAAAAACCAACAAAAAAACCCAACAAAGCCTAAACTTGTTTCTCAAGTATTACTCTGACATTTTGAAGGATAGAGTTGATTAAGGTCCAAAGGACACAATGTACTCCTTCATATCATATTTAATCAAAAATTCCACTCAGAAGAATTTGTCTCTTGGTCATATACACATAAAAGTAACTGGGGTTAGTAATCAGTATCTTAGATTAATTCATATTTTTAATAGTTTTAATTGAAATGAGCATAAATAACCTGGAGTTTTCTGTTAGCAGGTCTTTTGGTTTAGATTCAGGATTCACTTTTTTCTGAATCCGTCTTGTGCTTGCATTCATGCCAGAGTCTCTTCTGTATTACACTGTTTCAAATTAACTTTATAGTTGCAAATCTCTACTGAATTGCTATTTGCCCTGTGAATTAGTTTCTTTCTGCTAATGGTTAGTTAAATATTCATCTATGAAACAAGGGAAGGTCCTATAAAGAAGAAATAATAGATGTGAAACAGATATTTGGCAAAGAACATTAGTGCTCATTTCTTTTGCCAATTTCTTTTTCTTAGCATTTCATGAGTGATAGATTATGTGGCTTCTCACAAACTTTTTAGCTATGTTGAGGAATGCCCTTTACTGGAAGACTTTAAGTAAGGTTAGTAAAACTGCTGGTACACTTGATCTTGTCTCAGTATGGGAAAATGAACTAAATGACCCTGTGGATTTCTTTGCTGGTGGGTTTCTGTCCTGCTTTGTGTGTCCAGGATTCTCACAACTAAGATTTTTTTGTAAAAAGCTGTGCTATGCTACATTTAGTTGGTCTAAACTGGAAATAAAGTAGAACTGCTAATGATTTTATCCATTTTTAGTTCTCCTATCTGAGCTTAAGATCTTCTCTTTCCCTTCAGTTTTAAAGAAGTGAAACAAGAGAGAACTATAATTTAGAGGCTTTTATTGGCAGAAATCTTGCTCACAAATGCTTTGCTCTGTAAATTGAAGGTCAAGAGGGTTTTAAACCAGGATGTTCCTTGCTAACAGCGCAATTTAGGATGCAATTATTTGTTACTAATATGGTTTGGGATGGATGCCATCATTAGAACAATGAGACTTTTCCCCTGTTTTTGACTCAGTAAACATTCTGTTATGAAGCTATGTAACCATACATATGGACATTAGGGAAATGAAGGAAGAGTTTGAGAAAGGAAATCTCTGAATTGAAGACAAACTCCCGATACAGATTTCACCTCAAATTGAAGCTGGGATTGAGAATAAAGACTTCATTTATGATTGCTGAAGACTTATGAGGTTGTTGGAGGTCAACAGAACCATGGTGTTATGATTTACATAAAAGTATAAAAGCAAAGCAAGTACTTTAATCCATTATTCAATGCAAGCTATTATGTCTATCTAGTTTAAATTAATAAACGGTGATGTAGTAGAAAACAAAGACATTTTCAGACGTGTTTTACTTACTAGCAAAGTAATCTCCAACCATATATTGCTGCTCTAATGCTTTTTCAGAAATTCAGCCTAATCACTAAAAATTTAATTTCCCAGGAAACTTTTTGTAAATATGGGCTTCATAAAACCAAACTGAAAAAGTAGACTTTTTTTTTTTTTAAAAAATGCCCTTTCTTATCTGAAGAAAGCTGCTTTGCACAGTTATGAGAAGCGATATATGGTCATAAGAGGTAAAGTTCTAATACAACTTCATTTATGCAGCATATTCATGGGAAAATTCTAACATTTTATTTGAATTTCTGGTCAACTGTGCATATTAATATTTTTCCTGGTGGGGTTTTTTTTTTGTTTTGTTTTTTGGGGGGTTTGTTTGTTTGTTTGTTTTGTTTGGGGTTTTTTTTCTGATACTGGTGGTAATTTCAACTGAAAGGAGATGCATTTGCTAAACAAATGTGGCCAAACGTGTTTTAGCCACACGGTTCCTATTGTATCTCCTGTTAGAGTCCTGTGGAATGGCCAGTGTCCAAGGACACAAAAAGACATAAAACATCTGCTCCAACATAAATATGGAAAACTACTTTCGGAGACATTTATATCTACTAGCATCAGCTGTGTTACAATTGTTAAACTTATACTAAGTTCTAGTAGTCTGAACTAGCCAGAGTATCTAAAATCCTGTTCTTTTGATAGAGCAGAACANAATTGTTAAACTTATACTAAGTTCTAGTCTTCTGAACAAAGCCAGAGTATCTAAAATCCTGTTCTTTTGATAGAGCAAAACAGAAATAGGACAGAAATAAAACAGGAAAAACCCCCACCCAAACCTGCAAAAAGAAGACCTGTGATCACATGCAAATACTGAAATAATGACTTTTTTTGTTTGTTTTAGTGATGCTACACACAGACACCAGGACTGAATTTGTCAAAAAGTATAATGATTTATGAGCTTCAGGATCTATCCAGGTGGTTCTGAAAATAAAATTTGAACTGTGATTGCATACACATGATTAAGCAGGAGTATGTTAGGCTGCCTTCTTTCCTCTTATAACACTGTGTTACAGATTTTACCTAAACATGCTCCACTCTATCGATGCTTTAAGCCAGTGAAGGAAGGCTCAAGGCTCACATATTTTCAATAAGTAAAAGAACAAACAGTCTCAATTACTGAGATAATGCTTAGTCTATCCAGCAAAAATGCTGACTTTAATTACAAAAAAATAACATGTACCATATTTTAAGCCTAGATAAGACTTTAAAAATAGCCATAGAAATCTAAAAATATCAATTTGGCCCCTCTGTGGGGGAAGATTCTCCTGGATAATGCTATGGAAGGCAAAAATAGCTGTAGACTTTATTGTGCAAGTTTGGTGTTCGGTCCAGGTAGGTGAAATGGTGATGTCCTTAGTCAAGGGACATTTTCAGTGGTCTCTTCCAGGCACAAACTCAGAAAAGCTGAGCCAATACATCATCCACACCTTCTTTATTAATTCTTTCCACAGGAGATTATGTTGGGAAATAAATTCTTTATTCTCCATTGTTTAAGTTTGACAGAGCTTGAATGCCTGACTGGCCAAATTAAGATGAGGCATTGTAGACCAGGCTCTGTCTGAAAGATTAATGAATAGAAACAGAGGCATCTGGTGGAAAAAATACTGTTTCAGAAAAAGAAAATGGAGTATTGTAATTGTTTTGTTCTACTTCAATAATTCTGTATTTTTGTGGCTGTTTTCAGCTAAGAGCAGGTGGAAAACTGAGTCGTGGATCAAAGATATACCACATTCTATAGGAATTTAATTTTTCTGTTTTACAAGAAATTAAACTAATAATCATGAACTTTAGACAGAAGCACAGAAAAATGTGAAAAGCACTGAAAAAGAAATGTGAAAGTGTATTGTCTCCTCAAAAT
Organism: Pycnonotus jocosus; assembly: GCA_013400435.1. Classification (NCBI taxonomy): domain Eukaryota; kingdom Metazoa; phylum Chordata; class Aves; order Passeriformes; family Pycnonotidae; genus Pycnonotus; species Pycnonotus jocosus. Next base: position 55,419 of record VWYP01012705.1, on the reverse strand, counting down.
GCATTTTATTGCTCCCTCTGAAAGCAAGGTATTAAAAATAGCTTAGCTTCAAAGCTCTGGTTTTCATTATTGTGGTTTATTGCCCACAATTAGCTTTTTCCAAAGCCCATTTGAAGCTCTTGTGTTCATTGACTGCTTCTCCTACAGACTGTGAAAGAAATTGCTGCCTACTGTGGACCATTAAGTTTTATATTTGATTTGCTATAGAAAAAAATATTAACAGTACCTTCTGCTGCCTAAAATTCTTACAGTGGGAAAGATGGAGGCGTGTGGATTGCCTCTGTGCTTTGTAGCAGCCTTAAAAGACATTTGTTTGATGAGTTGCAGAGAACTGACGTGGTTCTGAAGAGCTACCATGTGCATTTCTGACAGCTGCTCTTGTAGCTGACTGTTTACACTGACCTTCTGTACCAAATGTTTTGCTTGGTCCCTGCACTCTGCAAAAATGAAAATATGACAGTGGGATGGAAGGGAAAGCCTTCTGTGACTGTGAAGTATTTTTTTTGGTCTGTACACCGTGCATGGGATTCATCTCACCTGACTTCTGTTCTCAACAGTGTGACCTAGTTCCTTTGGATGCCTAAATGCTGGGCTGGATTAGCAATTTTAAGGCACAGTTCAGCTGATCAGTTCTGAATATCTATTTTATCTCTATCAGGGTGGCTTGGCCATAAAGTTGTACTGTCTGTGTTTCAGCTCCTAATATTTGATCAGATGAAACCTATCTTCTGTAATTTATATCCTGAGCAATCTGGATAAAATATGTTTGACTAAAACAGGTCATGCATGCAAAATTACCTGAGTCTCATGTGCAGAGGAGGTAGGGAATGTGGTGCAGGCTCCTTTAGCAGGATGTTGGTTGCATTCATTAGCACATGAAATTCATGTCATTCAAACCTGATGTTGTAACTCTTGGTACCACTTTGTGACTGCTGAGTGTCTGATGATGGATATTCAATCTTGAAGACTTACAGGGTGCTGAACCCTCTGTATACATGTACTTGAGCAGAATGAAAGCATTTGATCCTAAGGGATTGCCTGTCTTGGATCTGGCTATTCACCCACTGAAAATTCCTAAAACTCTTATAAATACAGGATCAAGTCATTATAGAGGTAACATGATTTTTTCATAAAGGTTTATTTTGGAAAAGGAAGTGAGAGAAGATAAAATGGGGAAGGTGGTGGGAAAGAAGACTGGTGATGAAGAAAATTGAGCAGAGAAACCGCTTTTCCAATAAACATTTTATTTGAAAGTATAATTTCATAAGCTTTTTTTACTTTTTCTTTATATGGCTTGAGATTTCACCCTTCATCTAGGGTTTTATAATCTGTTAGGAATTTAATGTATAATTTAAATAAATGATAGTAAAATAAACCCACTAGAGATAAGAATGAAGGTTCTGTCTCTGTGAAGTAAAAATTCTAAGTGTTCATTTCTCACCTTATAAAGTTATTAAGCTTTGCTCCAGTCACTTACTTTTGTGCTTGTTTCCTGTCTTTAGGTGTGAAAGTCATGATTAGTTGTCAAAAGCTGTTGAAATATAAAAGCTGACTTGTAAATATTATTATTTGGTCTTATTATTTTGCAATAGAATAATAAGAACAGCAAAGGAAATTAACATACAGTATAGAAGTTTAAAAATGCAGTTTTTATTCTTTTGAGTTTTTAAGTTCCTGGCTGCCAAAAAGGCTCCTTCAGAAGTGTCCATTAATCCTAAATAACAACTTAGAAAGGAAGTAAGGACCATCTGGAAAAGTCTCTTTTGTGGGAAGAACAAAGAAACGTATGGTGTCTAAGTCTTGGTGTATATTTCTGTCAAGATGGAAAGACCACATCATACACTTTATTTTGGATATGGTTTTGACCCACTCACTGAGCAAATGCTGGACTTTAAGAAGCTTGGAAACTTAATTAATAGTAATAAGGATCTGGATCAAGTTCATTCCTCTTGATAGGAGCATTCTGTTTGCATCAGTTCTTCATGGGAGCATTTGTGTTAGGGGGATAGTTACAGTAAGTTCCCTTTGTGGCAGATGGGCATTATCCTGGTTCCTCCAGAAGGCTGTTAATTTTGGCATCATCCAAATCAACTTCTGAAGCTACTACTGTCCATTCTTTGACTCAAAATGGCTTCACCTGTTGTGACATAACATACAGAACCTCATTATACCAGAACTGAAGAATCAACTCACATGCCAAGATATGAATGACACGATGCTCTTGGGTCAATAGCATATCTTTGTCATAAAATGTTACAGTTAAAAAATTAAGACAACTTGGGGTTTCATAGTTATCCTATATGTCCAGATTTGCTGCAATTCCCTATGTTTCTAGTGTGTTTGAAGACCCCCTGAACAAAATGGAAGTGTTTTTCCCTATTTAAATTTGAGCATCTCTCTCAGATGCCTAAGCTGGAGCATTAGTCCTTCAGAGTACCCTCAGTCCACTCAGTAAAGCAAATGGAGAAAAGTAATCCTTGAGGGAGTGAGGTGGAGAACTGAACAGATGCCATCACATTACAGAAAACAGTTCTTTTTTAAGTCAATAGCATCCCTATCCTTCTTCTCAAAGATCAGAGATAAGGATCACTTTTTAAACCAGAATTATAGTATAGGTGATAGCACTAAAAAAGACATTCACTGACTTGGTATTCTGCCTTTCCATAATTTTTGCAAACTGTCTTGCAGCTTCAGAAATGACCTGTGAGTTTCTTGCATACTATCTGTGGAAAGACGACTCTTACAACAAAGATACTACAGGAAGAAGGCTCTGTGCCTGTAACACCAGTTCCTGTAACCAGGAACTGAAGTGGTTCTTCCTATGAAGTGCTGAGTATTTTGTTCTCAACCCAGCAAAGTACTAATATGAGTGCTCAATCTTAATCATGTGATCCTAAAGCAGGAAAATGTGAATGGGAAACTATGTCCATTTGCCTAATGATGGAAGCAGAAGCTGATATAAATGGATACATATTTTGAGCTTTGTATTGCTAAAAATACCTTGTCTTTATAAACCAGAACTGATAACCAGTGACTGATAACCAGTTAATTGTGACCTCCAAGTAAGTGCTGAATTACAGCTCCTTTTTCAGTTGAAGCTGCATAATATCTAAGTAGGTTCTAAAATAATAGTAACAACAAATAGAGGACCTGACAGTCTTTCAATCATTCAAATAAAACTTGATTGCAACAAATATGGTGCAGCTGATAAAATTAGGTGTTCTATTTTTGTCTCATAGAAAAAAAAGATTTTTATTGTTTTGTGTTTGGGTGTTTTTAAATATCTCAAACCTAAAGTGGAGCAGAATTCCTAGGCCAGATGAACCCCTACTTTGGAGTTAGTAATTTCTTATCCCATTGGAGATTTTTTCACTGAAACCACTAACTGAACTCACATCAATCAGACACAAAGCATTAGAATTTGTATCTACTACATCTCAGCATTTCTCATGAGAATTCTAGAATCATCAGATTGTTAAATTTGGAAAACACCTCTAGGATTATCAAGTTCATCAAGCCATCAACCTAGCATCACCTCTGTTCACCAATAAACCATGCCCTTCAGTGCCATATGCACACATTTCTTTGAACACTTCCAGGGATGGTGACTCCCTCACTTTCCTGGGCAGTCTGCTCCAATGTTTGACAGCTCCTTCTGTGAAGAAATTTTTCCTAATGCCTAATTTAAACATCCCCTGTTGCAACTTGAGGCCATTTCCTTTAGGCTCTTAGACATTACAGAGGTGTTTCAGTTGTGTTTTCTACTGGATTTAGTCTGGCATATCAATTCCCAGGATATTTACTAATCAGCCTTCCCTGACAAAATTAGAGGAATGCCTATTCCCAGCTTGAAAATCAGCACCATCAGGATTCCTATAATTGTGTGAATGACAAGCTGCACCATAGGAAGCCACTGGGGCACTTTTGGCCTGCAGCAGTTGCCTTAGGAAGGAAGGCTGAGGGAGATGGTCTGTTTTAACCCACAATAACCAAGGTTTCCAGGAGAGTTCACAGCAGCTTTCCTGTGCAAGAGGAGGTTGATAGGAGTGAGCCAGACTCTTTATGGAAGAGGTTCCCAGCAGAATAAAAGCTGATGGTGATGAATTGAAACAGGACAGTTTCTGACTGGGAGTTTGTAAGGGAACATTTCTTTCTTTGTGATTCAGGCTGCACAGCGGGGTTGGGAATGTTCCATTCTTGGAAGTCTTCGAGACCAGAATATCAAAGCAATCTGAACAACCTTGTCTGATTTAATAGCTGAGTCTGCATGGAGCAGGAGGTTAGATTAGACACCTCCTGAGGTTCTTTCCAAGTGGAATGATTTTGTGACTCTCTAATTCTGTAACTGTATGGAAGAAGATGCACACTTTTCAGGGGTGTAAAACAAACCTGATGTGCTGTTTGACTGTGGCAAATTATGATGTGAAAGATTCAAAGCTCTATGTGTTTGCTTATATTAATGATTAGAAGTGCCTTTTTGTTTTGAAATTCTATGATTTGACATTTGAAGTATGTTATACAATTTATAAAATATGAAGAGTGTTACAACTGTAACATATAAAATACAGATGAACATACCACAGCCTCAAGGTAACCAATTTCTTGCTTCACAAGCCAGAAATACTTGTGGAAGTATCATAGTATTCCAGAGTGCTATATTGTGCAAATAGATCTCTACTCCTACCTACAGATGTGGAACAAAAATATGTGGTTAGACAACCCCTTAAACTCTGCTCATGTGGGTGTTGCAGGCAGCATGTTATTCCAGATAAAATCATGAAAAAGCTATGATCAGCTTGCTTCTACTTTGTCATTTTTCTGACAGTGTATCATGATTTGACATGGTATGTTTTTATACCATTACCTCTGTATGAGGAAAGCTTCAGATGAAGGACCTTGTACTTCAGAAGAGAAGGACAAGCAGACTTGAAGAGCTGCTCTGTTGGAAAAAAACCATATATACGAGTTGTATCCAGTAGGGTTCAAACATGAGCATTCGGGGAACTTATACTTTCCTTTAGCTCCTGGCATTTGTGACATTCAATATTAAGCATGGCGAAACAACAGAAATTACTTTTGTTAACTTGTAAACTGTATTTGCCATGGACAGGTACTTGTTATTCTTGTGGACCTTTGAAATAATTGCACTCAATAGCTGGCACTGAAGTCAATAAGAAGACAGGGAAAAAATATCTTGGGAAATGTCCAACTTCTTGTAAAAACTGGTTATGAGCAGCACACTGCCAGTGGACCACCAGCACTCATAAATAATTATAGCACAGCTTTTGCTTGGCTTTAACTCAGAACTAACTTCACTGCTTCAGTCAATTACTGGAGGATGAGAAAAGCAGAATAGGACCAAGAGAGCTTCTTTTGCTTTACATGAAATGCCTTACAGCATATGCGAGTATCATTTAATCATAGAACAATTAAGGTAGGAAAAGATCTCCAAGATCATCAAATCCAACATTCATTTACATGAACCTTTGCTTTTGCATTCTGATACAGTGCAGAGGTTTATGCTGTTCATCAGCCTAGGAGGAGCTTATTTAAATAAGCAATCACTATGTGGTGTTCTATTAAGATCAGTCTTTGCATGGACATTTTGTAGTGCAAAATGGTAAGCTAAATTTTATCTACTACATGTTTTCTTTGATTTTCTACTACATGTGCACTCTTTTGTATAAACAGTAATGCAGTGCTTTCAGACTAGCAGCCAATCTTGAGCTGTTTCCTCCTATGTTATTCTTTCGACATTGTAGGATAGTAGGTTTAATATTGCAAAATAGAGGAATTTCAAAGTATCTCCAAATATTTTTTAGCAGTTGAAAACAATTATTTAAGCAATTCTATTCAATGGCCATAACACAGTACATCTAGACAGCTGTGTGTCCTAAGAAAACAATTTATTGTTTGTTTAACTCACATCCTTCTCTTTCACCTTTCATCTTTCCCTTTTCTGACCTTCTCTCAAGATTTCTTATTGTCTTTCTCAAGTTTGTAATATGAAAAAATAATTGCAAAAAGACAAGAAGTTCTCAAACATCAATACTTTTCTATAAGTTTCCGCTGATTCAGTCATGCAGAACTGCCATTTTTATGAGAGAAAGGGTTATTAACAGATTAGTGGGAGGATCAGCACAGCAAAATTACTCCACATCTGTGCAATCCTATTAAAAAAGAGACTGTAAAGTTTATACAATATCTCCTGTTGTCAGATGATAAAAGGGCTGTAAAATGATGTGGAAGGAAGGAATTAAAACAAAGTAAAAGCAAGATGACAACATCCTTGCACTAATACTTAACTTCTCTTAAATTAATACCATGTATCCAATATAGATTACAGTATACAGCATATAATGGAACCTAATTTGTGCTTTATCATAATACACTGTAATCTAATATTTGTTGGAATAAATACTTTCTATTATCTCAGCCCTTTTGTCGGTAGTAAATCCTCTAAGTCTGATTCAAACTGGAAATATTTTAGTTTTCTGCAACAGCCTACTCTGCTGCAGGGCCAGAGTCTCAATGTCCACACTAAGTTCTTGCAGCTCCTTGCCATGTGGAAGAGCAGGCACTGGAGAGAATCTGGTCTGTGTGATTGCTTCAAGATTTGTAGGGCTTTTTGTAGAGCCTTTTTACTACTGGGAAGATCTCTGCATAAAATTCTTGTTCAAGGTAGCTGTTATCTTACTGAGGAAGAGTAGGAAGATGAAAAATAGATGGTTAAAAACTAAGAGTTTGGGCAGGTCCAGGGTGATGCATCAGTGTCTAGCTGATTTTGTTTAAGGAAAAATATTGAAACTGTAAGATGACAATCCATCCATTATTTTAGAGCTGCTCAAGGAGCATTGCTTGTAATCAAATAATCCTTACAATCAGAAAAACAATGAGTCATAATGTGTGAGGGTTTGCTAGAGGATGTGAATGTACCCATGCCAACTCTGCTGAAGGAAAAACTTGTTCCACATCTCCAGAAAGCTGAATTTACTGTAATTAATTTTATTAGTGGACACAAGAAAGTTAAACATTAAACACCTCATAGGCTGACTCAAAATACTTGTGAAAGGTGGAGGAGTCCCTAGCTCTACAGAGGTTTATTTCTTTGAAGTTCTGAATCTTGGTGAATGACTTTCACCTGGGCTGGGAACTTTGCCCAGATCTCAGTGTAGCCTCTGTTCCTTACAAGAAAAACAGTAGTTAACATGTTTCTAACATCTCAGTGGAAACAACTTGAGTAATTTTGGTTCAATTATGTTTGTTGTGCTATGCTGACTGCATTGTCTGACTCCTCTTTGCTCACCAGACCTGAAGTTAATCACAGAAATCTTCCAGATGTCTACCTACAAGGGAAAGTGAATTTCTGTGAGAAAGTATTTGTATAGGTCAGGGGAAAATCAGTGTCCAACAAGATTTAATTAACTACCTTAATACCTTGTTGATGGAGCCTAAATTTTGATTTTTAAAGGGCTTTTTTTCCTATTTCCACTATGTTCCATCTCTGTGCTAATGTGATCTCAATATTTATCAAAGCAAGACTTCAGCTGGGCATCACTTACCATGTCTTGTGCAATAGAATAAGTAGAGTCATTAAGCACATTATTCAGTTTTCAGAAGCAGTTGATTTTTTTGAGGGAGGCCTTGTTCAGCTAGAGGCTGCTTGATTAATTTAGCTGCATGAAAGGTACATGTAGTCAATTACTGCAAGAAGGCTGTTGGAGAAAGCACAGCAAATTCTGACTTCAGCCTGCTTCTTTGACACTAACTGCATGCAATCTGTTTCTGTCCATGTGTGAGAGCTACCTGCATGCAGTCTGCTGTTCAGTGAGCCATCAAGCTGTAAGCCTGCATTTTCAGTTTCCTGTGCACCAGAAGGCAAACCCTTAATTTGTGTCTTTTAAAAGGGATCACGGTTAGTAAATATTCACTTCTGTGATTATAGCAGCCAGTGTGCTGCAAATTCACTAGAGTCGATTTCAAACCCATTATAATTTAGAAAAAAATCACTACATGGCTAGATTTTTAGGTGTTCTAAGAAAACAAACTTCCCCATCTTACTCCTGTCTCCCAGCTGTGTATATTAAATGAGTATCTGGGGATATGTAAAATTTAGTGCTGGTCACAGCTATTAGACATCAATGAAAATATTCTAACTCCAAGGCTCTTTTGGGTGAAATACATAATGATTTTCAGGGTCAAATTAGTCCTTCATTATGTCATTTTTTTATGGTAAGCCACAGTGCAGTATAAGGGAAGCATAAATGATAACCAGATTCTGTCTGTAAATGTATTTATCTTTTCTGCTTTTATACAGTCTCCATTATGAGTGTTTTCCAAGAAACTTTAGTCTCCAATGATGTTAAGTCCTTTCAAGTAATTTTATTTTTACCAAAGCTTTTAACTGAAGAGGAACAAAGGAGAAAAAAACCCCATCACTTCTTAAATCTTCCCATTGTCTGACTCTCTTTCAGTCATAGTCATCCTTTCTGCACTACCAGGAGCTTATACAGCACATTCTGAATATAAGTAGCTGCAGCTGGAGTTATGAATAATGTTGGGTGGAGACCTATCCATGCACTGCCCATGTGTCCCAGACATTTGCACAGATACTTTCTTTAGTGTCACTTACACATTCTTAGTTTTAGCCCTCACATTTTGTTGTGTGGGCAACAATGCTCTAAACTTTATAGGAATAGATTTTTCATAATGTATTTACTGGTTACAGTTAGGAAGACCTGTATAAATGCTCTCTGTCGAAAAATATACTTTCTCAAGGTCTCTTGACCCACTTAAGCAAACAGCCTAATGTCTTAATAAGAGAAGGGTCTGATCTTTGGCCAGAAAAGTCTCAGAGATGGATTCTTTATCAGGGATGGGTCCTTTATCGAAGGTCACTTTAAAAACAGAGCCAAATACTGGAGGGTAAGGCAGCTGCTTGCAAGACTGCCAGGCACTATGACCTGCCTCCCACTGAGCTGCTGGGAAAGCTCAAGGTGTAGAGATCACCTCTGCCCAGAGTGGGGGCATTGCAATGAGCACATACCTATTTCAGGTGCCTCTTTTCTTCTTGGCACCTTTTGAATGAGAAGCAGTAGTGGATGAGATGGCCTTCCGCAGAAGAAATGTCCCCAGGCTCAAGTGTGACCCAGTGGCACTGCCTTGTGTCCCTCTGACTGTCTTTATAGAGTTGGGTGATATTTTTCAGTTCCTGCTTGAGCAGACCAACCATTTGGAACACTCTTACCAGTGAGCAAGAGTAGGTCTTTTCACCAGTCATATTGTTGTCTGAAGTGGAGGGTGTTTGGCTCTGGGGATTTGACACAAATGAACCAAGTGTTCAACATGACTGCTCTGAGGATCTGACCCTGTGTGTTCCCTGGGACACCATTAAAGACAGTCAGCATCAAAGCCCATGGCTGCTCTGCAAATGTGTCAGTGCAGACTGTAAATGTGTAAAGGGAAATTCCTCCTGTTGCCCACATGGACAAGAGTAATTTTCTTTAGAGTGAAGCTTCCATGCATGTGTAGACTCTGTCTTTACATGAAAGTCAGGAATTCACTCAGGTTTTCTTGGCATTGTCTCTGAAAACAGTTTCATAAATCTTCTACCTGGTGTTTCTGAGCCTGTATTAATGGCTTTCTCAATATTCCCCAGATCATATGTGGCTGTGATGTGTATTCCAAAACATACTATACCATGGAGAACTGAATTGCTGTATAGAACAGCGTGTGCAGTAATTCGTTAAACAAAAACATTTTCATTTGCCCTGAAGCCAGCATTATGTACACTACATTACATTTTAAAATCTTGTCTTCAATATATCCATTGCTCACTAATACCTTTTCAGCCCTTCGGGCCCCTTTAAAATCAGTTTAGAAAAAACAGAAGAAAGGAAATACTGATTATTTTTTTTTGTCACGTACAGGAAGCAAAAGAAACAGAATCAGTGATCCTATTGAACTGATCTTGTAGAATTCTCTTCTTTTGCATCCTGTCTGGCAGTCACCAGGCTTGCTATTTGTGATTAATATTTTTGCTGAAAAAAATCAATGTTAAAGTCCTTTTCTGGTGTTCAAGTAATGTCAAGAAGAATCCAGGGCAATCAATTGGAGACAGAGAGAGATTTAGGGATCCTGAAGTCTAGAGAAGCAGAACATGTCTAAGCAGTGTAACTAGGCTCGTTATATACTGTGGAGGGGGTATTAGTGAGGTAAAGCTTGCAGAAAAATGTTTAATATTTTTTCTAGTAGAACATTGGATATAATTGGAGGGAATAAAGCACACGCACACACACATACACACAAATTCTTTGTGTACAACCCTTTGTTAAACCTGAAATAAGAGAGTTCAGTTTGTAAATCTTCTTGAGAAGATTCTCTACATGCCAGCACAGTGATTAAAGAGTCAGATATATTCCCCCACAGATAGCGGCATGAAAACAAAAGTATCTTAGATTTACCTTTCTATGGGAGTTATACATCCACTCTTAGGTTACAGAAGAACCTGCCCTCCACTTTGAATTGCCACATGATCTCTCCAGGATCTGAGTCCCTACTTCAGTCAGTCCTTTCTCACACAGCAGTTATCAGGGACCTAATGATGCTCTCTCTGTCCAGTTTCAGCCTATGTTCCTTATACACACCCAATCTATGGACAGAGTGGGTTCAAGGCTCTTTGCAAGTCAGCATTTAATTGTGTGTACAAAGCAAATGCATCCAACTTCCTTGGGAGAGCCTGAGACAGAACTGAGCAGAATATCCTGCAGCCCCTGACTGGAGGGAAAACATTGGGAGCTTGAACTGAAATCTCTGCTGCCAGTCAGTTCGAAGGGAGACTTTAAACTGTGTTTTCTTCATCACAGGAAAATGTTCTACTAGGGAAATACAAATAATACTTTATGCACTGCACATTCCCAGTAACATGTCCTGAGAACACTTATTTGATCAAGCATTGTTGGCAAAGGGATTTTTAAGCTCTGTTAGTGCTGAAGGGGCTGACTTACACACCTCTGTGAGCTGTGGGCAGTTTGTCTATGCTCAATACAAGAAAACTAGGCACTTAGGAGGATGGTGGTAACTGAATGAGGGGTTTGAGATGATACATTACAAGGGTGAATAGTGTTGGATGGAGCTCCAGGATACAAAAAATAAGAGGCAGAATTGTGAATTGGACTCAAACATCCAAAATCTCTCCTTCAAATCCTAACCCTAGTATGCCCCAGGCCCTAAATAAAAAGTTAATAAATGTACTTCACCATCTAGAGGATTTTGCGCTAGAAATGAGAAAGTACTTTTGTTATGATATACCCTGAAACACTGAGTTCGTATCTGCAAGCCTCACTTACTGTGAAAAGCAGCTTCAACAGTAGTGTTGGCAGATGTATAGCTCACTGAACCAAGTCCTAGGTTAACAGCTTTTTTCAATTAGTTTCTTCCATTTTCAGAGTATTTCAATTTAAGGAATCATGAGGGAACAGTAATGCTTTTCAACTCATTCTTTCTTTCATCCCTTTTCATACTTTCTGAATGCAGTGACAATTTTTCAGTCTGAGAAGTTCTGCTGTGTTTGTCATGGCTGTGGTATAAAGGTCTTAGCCTAAAATCAAAGAGAGAAGGCCAGAGCTCAAGTGCTTCTTGCCCATAGAGTCTTAGAGTATAGATCTCTCTGCAGTGTGATCTGTGAATGCCAGGTACCCTGAGCATGGGAGGGTAGAAATGCATGCTCCTTATAAAAAGCCACAAGGCTGTAAGATTTCCTAGCTAGTATAGAACTTTTTTTACCTAATTACCAGGAAAAAAGTCAGGGTCACATCAGCTCTTTATTGAGAGAACCATAAACACATGATAATTCCTTTGGTTATCACTTAAAACATTTACTTTTTGCACTGTCAAAGCACATGCTTTTCTCAACCTATTCCCCATTTTCAGGTAGTGGACTTGGCAAAATTCAACTCAGTTCACATTCAGAGCTTGCACTTAAAAAGATAGATGTAGAGAAGAGGACAAAATAGGAATCAAAAACTGATGCAACTCTTAAACTGTCCAGGTCAACACTATCAACATTACCATATCACTTTTTAAACTACAAAACACCAGAACATAAACAGCAAAATGCCTCTCTTTATCTGCTAGTCCTTGTTCCTCTTTTATCTTCCTTTTTATGGAGGAGGATATACTAAATTCTTTTAATTCCTCTTCTTTCTTGCTTTGTGTACTTTGTTTATAAAGCATACAAGCTGGAAATCATCACTGCTCTTGCTTGGGAAAAATACAATTAGCTTCATAAGGAAAATATATTCGCTAAGAAAACACTTGAAAAATCCATGCAGATGTTAACTACAAATACTGAAAATAAAACTCCTCTGTAATTATATTTAGGGACATTTTGAAGCATTTTCCAAAATTTAAGTTTATAATATTTGGTTCTTAATGGAGTTGGAGTTGGATTTCACATTTAGTTGTCTTAGTTCAACTAATTCTGCTGGATCTCTGAGCTGCTCAGAATGATAATTCACAAGACATTGCTTAAGAATCATGCTTTTTAGGTCTCATGAATGTTTTTGTCCTATGGCTTACAAATGCAGCACTTTGAACTGTTTAGGAACAGGAAGGCAGATAGGGTCTAACTGATGCTGTGCATATAAAATGGAATTGAATTTAAACCCTTCATAGATTAAAATGATTCTTTTATATTCCCCATGCACATAAAAGGTACTAAACTAGTGGCATGAAACTTGTAATATTTTCTCAAGAGAGTTTCATAGCTTTCTGTGAGGTTAGCATTCTGAGTGCAGAGGAAGATACTGCATCTGCTGTTGTGTCAGGATGAAATTTATTTGTCCATATAAACAGTAACTGCTTTAAGTCTTTGTGGAGAGGCCTCTACTGTGATTTTCAAAATTTCTTTTGCAGTTAGTGAAGGTACTCTGTAGTTATGACAATCTTCAGTCACTGGTTAAAGCATGTGACATTATTCTCAAAGAAATTTTATATGCAGAAATTTGTGATTGAGAAAAATCACGCAATTTAGGGTATGCTTCTATTCTTATGAAACAGTAATATTGATTATAGCAACAGGAATAACTGTTAACAATTAAGAACTTAGAGCAATTTAGACTGATGTCTGTACTTTATCCACACATCAAACTGTTCTCTGATGCCCAGCTTTTTGTATCATTCCCTACTGATGTCTGTATGCTGCATTTTTCCACCCAGGAGTGCCCAGACTCCTTTTCTAAAGTGGTTTTTATGGCCCCTACCAAATCTATGTGAAACTGAATGTCTAATAGTCTTTTAATGTGTTATTTGTGACAGTCTTTGGAGTCGTTGGGGAACTATTATCCCATATTTGCAGATAGAACTTATTAGGTTCCTTAAAAAATACTGTGGTGATATAAAATACAGTTTCTCTGCTTTAAAACATAGCTGCAACACAGGGACATGCTATTCCATCAGTTCATCCCATTAATCCTATATTCTCTGTTTAATAGCTTTGCATGTCTTTTGATGTAGACAGTCTTTATCTATGTCTTAGACAGTGCTTGATAGCTAATAACAGTCATTGTTTTCCATCCAACAGCAAAGCTACCAAAGTAGCAAACTGAAATTTCTTGGGGGAATGCCTCTCCTTATGACAAGTCTCTAGACTTATTTTGCACACACACAAGTTTCAGTTCAATCTAGTCAATATGGGTGTTGAACTGAACTGGCCTGAACCTCTGGATTTTTAGAGGTTCATCTCTCACTGAATAATGTAGCTGGACAGAGAGAGACAATTGAATAGAGGTCAATATGCCAACTGTTCCTTCATTTATTCCTGCCATATTAAGAAAGTTGATAGAGTGGAGCTTATCCATCTGCTCACAATTTATTCCCTAGCAATAAGATACAGTTTCACTATTTCCTGAGCTCACTCTTTGACTAATTTTATTAGAAGTCATTCCATAGCATCATTTTAATCACTTTTCATGAGCTTTAGTTATGTCTAAGACAGTAGAAAAAAGATGGACTAAAGAGACATGAAAGGATTTCATGAGAAACTCAGGTCACCTTAAATAGAATCAGATCAAATAAAGTTCAGTCAGTTAGCCCACAAAGACCAACAGAAGAGTGTTCTAAATCAGCTCTTTCCCATGAAGCTGTATTCTGTCATGCCTGAAGTGCAGACAAAAGGAGTAAGAGAGCTCTGGCAGCCCCACGAGAAGAGGCAGGACTGCAGTGCCAGAAGGACGTGGCTGGGTGACCTGCCAGGTTGATGGGCAATGCTGGCCAAGAGACCACAGGGTCAGAGCTGACAGCAGAGGGGTCTCACACCTTCTTTACCAAGAACACTCAGTGGAGTTTATCTCATCCACTAGTTCTCAGCCATGCATGGCTTCTGGATGTTAAAAAGATGCAGGATTTGGGGTATATATTTGTTGTATGCAATGCTAAAACCAGTTCTTGTGACCTCAGTTATATTTCTCTTGTTATTTAGTTTAAAACATTCTGATATGTTGATCCTTTATTAGACTGGTAGGGGTAGTCTTCAGTGATTTGGGCTGGGTAAAATTTCAAAAATGAGTACTGAAGGAGAAGTTGCCAGTTTTTCAGCATTGAGCCTACCACTCCCATTGAGTATTTGGGGTTTTCAAGAAGGACTTTTACTGAGTAGCTGACTGTAGAGCCTGTATACAGGCATCCTGGGTGGGAGTTTCCAAAGCATTCAATTCATTAACATAAGTCTACTTCCACCAAAAATCATTGCTTTAGCCACAGCTGTTAATGAACAGAGTTGGATCATTACATAAAAATACTAAAAGTCCTTCCTTTCTATTTAAAAATTCCTTCTTGAGCTGATAGGTAGCAGCAGGTGTGATGCTAAAAGTAACTTTATTTTTGTTACAGTGCTCTGTCACTGCTGAAACATCAGCTGTTAAAATGAACACAGATGGACATTTTTTCCCCTATTGGTATGACTTCTCCCAGGAAAGTCAAGGGCTTCTTACCTTTTTTTCTTTTTCTCCAGTTTCAGAGTAATCATTTTTCATTAAGGTGGAGGTGGTGAAAAAGGTACAATGGCAATTAAAAATCCACTAATAGTTAAGTTAGATTCCTTAATCTGAAGCATAGCTACATCTACAATGGTCTTTGCTGTATGACATTGATCCCATGACATCAGCTACATAAATGTGGGTCAGCTTTGTAATGCTTTGCTCATCTCTCTATCTCCACCTATGAAATTGTAAAACTGGTTATGATTTGTTTTTCACTATTTATATATGCCTGAGTAAAACTATGTATGTGTATGTATATGTATATGCATAAGTATATACTTGAGAGGAAATATTGTGTGTTTATTGAAAAGTGAACTAAACAAACAAAATTCTTATTAAATTAGGTACCCACACTATAAATAAATTAAATACCATGAACTAATAGCCCCAAATATTTTGAAGATAATAATTGAGAAAACTCAGTTAAGTATCATGCTTGAAAATCTCTTTCATCTCTTAAAGACTGAAACATTAGGAAGAATCAGATTCACTATGGTGTGATCTGAAAGAGACAAGGAAATTATCATTTCACATAGTAGATGACCGCAAGAAATGTTCACTCTCTAAGTATCAACTGATGTTGATTAAAAGCTATGTAGATGTACACAAGAAAGCTTTATTCCTCTTTTACTTGTTAGGGTCCAGAAAATCTTCCATAAAGATAAAAGAAAGTTTACTAGTGAAAAGCCACACTGATCTTATGGTCAATCCTAAATGTCCACTAAAGTATGTAATGGAAGGGAAATCTTCTTTTGATTCTAATCCAGAAATTACAAGGGCCTGCTTATGTCTCCCTTCTAAAAATGAAGGTTTGCAGGAAGAACAGCTACAGAGAAACAACTATCATTTAAGTTTACATGTCTGGCTCTCATTTTTGCCATGAGTGATCTTTTGTAAACATACTTTAAGAGACATACAAGATGTTTCATCTTTGGGCAAGGCAAGAAGAATGTCATGTCATGACAGCACCTGAGGAAAACAATAAATAAATCTACATGCATTTAGAAAAACCTTCAATGTGTTATACATTTATGGAACTGCAGTAAATCTGTAGCTGCCACAGATTTTTTTTATATTTTGCATTTTGCATACATATTAACTATGTCAATGATGGTAAAGGATTGGTCTTCTACAAAGATAACAATGAAATAAATAAGTCTTGTTCAGGGATTTATAATATCTCATGACATGACTGTTTAGATGTGAATTACAAATTAAATGCAAGCAGTGTCCTTTCCTTTGAAAACATAAAGTCAAAGGGAATCAGTTACATAGTTTTACATAGCTCCCTGCATGTTGGTTGTAATCAGCAAAAAACCAGCCAGACAAAATTGTTGTTAATGGTATTACCCAAGAAATGTGATTAAAACAAAATTTTAATCTCACGCTTAAACACATACCTTGGGCAGAAAGAACAAGAAAATCTCTGTTAAGTTGTTTTATGGCACTGTGTTGAGGGCAATGGCAGCACATTCAGGAATTTGGGGTTGTCTTGTGAAGTCCTGTGAAATTGTTTTACTGCAAGGTAGGAACTTTCTGATGTTAATATTTGTTGAAGTTATACTGTCAAATAGCTGTACAGTGTGTCCAGACCAAGAGACTCCAAAATATAGTTTAACACTAGAAGATACTGTGCCATTCATTTTGTCATAACAGCTTTCCCTAGTGAGAGAGATTAAGCAGAGAACAGGACAACCCACATGTAACCACTATTTTGTTGCTTATTTATGCACAGATATTACTGTAAACCTTTGAAGTCACTGGGAGGAATTTTTTTTAGTTTGTTTTTCTTTTTTACCACCATGAACTTTAATGAGATCAGAATAATTGTGAGACAACTATTTCACTTTGCCTTTTGATTGCGTAGTCAAGAACCACCAGTATTTACAAGATTCCAAGATGTGTTCATATTGCTATCCATATCAGTGGCACATATTCTACTAAGTGTCAGCACCTTGACTCTTTTAGGAATTAATTGTCTTTTGCTCACTGGTGCAATTTAGGCACAGCATCCTAGATGTAGCATAATTTCATGGCAACAGTGAGTGATATTATGTAACAGTTGTGAAAATAATTTTAGTGCCATTTTAGAAAATAGATTTTTTTTCCATTGAGCAGTTGTATATCCTGAAGCTAATTTGGGGCATTTCATCACAGAAATGGATCTCATATGACTACAAATAGGTATACAAATTTCCTAAAGGCAAATAGGTCGAGATTATACAATATGTAGAGACCACATGATGTTACATAAAAGGTATGCTTGCCTTAATAAATTTTCTTATATATTTAGCAAATATAGTGTCTTGTATGTTTACTGTGGATTTGGATAATTTATTGCAAAATCTTTGTCTGAATGGAAAAAGGATTCTAAATTTCATATTAAACTATATATTGAAGAGCTAAGGATGAACTAATTGCAGAACTGCCCAAATAACTTTTTACTCTTGAAGAGGGTTTCAAGGTGATGTGGATGGGCACAGAGCTGTCATTTTAACAGTTTCTATTTTAATTCAGGACTGTGGTTCCAAAATTCGCCCAGAGGAGTCCTGTGGCTTGCAGCCTCTCTCTCATGAATACCTTTCAGCAATTTCACAGACAGTTTTTAAGACCTGTGAAGCTGGAGACACAAAAGGTTTGTACTTTATCCCCGCTCTCCCCTTTTTTTTTTTTCTGAAAATTAACTCCTGCTCCTCATCAAAGAAAACCTAGAAACAATATTAACTCTTTGCTGCAGACATGCACTAACCTATCCACAATAAATTGAACTAATCACTTGCAACCATTACTGATTTTTAAAATCAGGTTGATTTGTTTAGGTGAGAATTTTCTGTTTAATAATTTTCGAATCAGTGATCCACCAATGCATGTGTTATTGTCATGTAGTCTTTAAAATGCATTAGAATATTCCATCAAAACCACTTAAAATAAAAATGCTTTATCCTAAACAGAAGGAATTTTCTACTCAAAATAAAAAATAACTTTAGAAAAAGAACGCAACACTTCAATCCATTTGAATTTTATATTTCCACTGCTATATTAGAAACACAAAACTAGCTTTTAATTCTAGATATGTTTATACCTTAAAACATAAGATGGACAAATCAAATACTATACAATAACCAGTACAATCAAGACATGCCTTTGGTTTAGTGAGAATTCAGATTGCAATAGATTTTGTCGAGCAGGTACTCATGTGAAAGTCACAGTTGCATGAGGATTTTTTTAAGTGTACTTTAACTACTCAGATATGGGGTCTTGTTCATATTTAAATTGCTGTTCATGTTTAAGTTGCTGTGTTAGACAGTGAGTAATTTTGTTCCATTCTTTATTAGAGAAATTAAAAATAAACCAGCAGTCCTCTATGGTCTACTGACACAACTGTTTTCTTTATCTTGCCATAAACAGGAGCAGCCCCTCACTGCAGTAAATTTGCACAAACTCATTGAATAATCAATAAAAAGTAACAGGAATGTGAGAACTGCCTGAATGCATCACTTCGTGTCAAACAGAGGCAAACAGTAAATTTGTCTTATATGGAGAGAATGCACAAAAGAGACTGTTGTTCCTAGCAGCCTATTTTAACCACACAAGTTGTGTATCATCCTATGCAACAATATCAAGAGATAAAGTTCAAAACTGGAAAGCCCAAACCAAATCCACTGAATCCTTTCTTGGGCAGACAATTTCCTCCTCCTGATATACAGCATAGTCCTTTTGAATACTGAATCTAGCTCAGTGAGGCTGAATGTAGTATCTTTTACAGCCTTACTGTGAATAATATATGCAATTAAAGTTCAAACAAACTTCAGCAGACATATACTCAAAGGACAAATATATTAAAGAGGGAAGAATAATTTGTGCTTATGAAGTGAATATTGCCAAAAGGTGTCTAATGAGCCTAGAACAGGGTTTACAATATCTGGCAACAAGTGACTGTATAGCTTTAATGTGTGTCTCAGCTTCCAACTGGAATTGGAAAGCATGGCTTTGTGTGGAAAACCATTCCAAATTTGTAGCAGCCAAATAATATACCCATCCTGGCAATGAAGAATGGCAAATGGCAAATTCCCTGTTAAAGCAGTAATATTTCATAAATAAGTTAAATTTTCAGAGAAGCCAAGGAATTTCATTGCCCCTCAAAAGACAACTGAAAAATTCTGTGGAAGTAAGTAGGTGTCATACACTGTCCTCATGCTATGTACAGCAGCAGAGATGAAGATATAACCTTGCTTCTTCTGCCATTATTAGTAAAATTTAAAAGACTGCTTTATAGTTCAGTGCAACCAGGATTTCATGATTCATTTCTAATCCTTTGATGTAGAGCAGAGAAAGTGATTCAGGGTCCAACCAAAGACAGAAGTGGCTTCCTCCTCTTCTAGTCACCATGGCAGTATTCTTTAGAGGAAGCTCAACACCTTATTAAATATGCACTTAATTTACACAATTTCTCCCTCTCTCTCTGCCCCTCTTATAATCAATAAATGCAAATTGCAATAGACAACAAAGGAAGTTTCTTTCCTTCGTGTTTACATCATGGAAAGAAATTCTAATTTTTCTACCCAGCCTAGAACATCTTTTTTTTTTTTCTTTTTTTTTTTTTTCAGAAGTTCTCCTTTGATTCACATCCAGTTTGAACCAGGCTATGATATCAAAATTAGCTCTTTGTTCAATATTGTTGCATTACCAATAATACAGGAGTCAGCAAACATTAACTGTAACTTTTGAACCATTTGGCTTCTCAGAGGGAAAGAGAGAGAGACAACTGAAAGAAACCATGAGAACCCAACTTGTGCTAAATTTTTGCAGGTGAATCAGGTTACTGCAGTCTGTAGAAATGTGGTTTCTAGCAATAACAAAAATCTGGTGTGTAAGATATCACAGATTCACTTTTAATTTTCTGTTACTGTGACGCATATGTTTTAATTATATCTCACTATCCATTCTTCCTACAACTGTATCCAGTTTAAAATAATTCTGTGTGATCGCTCTCTGCATTCAACAGCCACCTGGATTTGGGTCCAGCAAGGAGATAATTGGTGTCCAACAAAATTAATGTGTCCTTCGGTCACAAGGAGTAAATCGCAGTTTGGACATAAGTCCATAAGCCTAAGACTATTTATTTTGTAGCAAATCATGTCCTTTTAAAAATAGTTTTTACTTTTGGTTTTTTTTTTCATAAATGCAGCTAGAACAAAAAGAAAAATATTTCAATAGTCTGTTCACAGAGAAAAAGCTTTTTAAAGATCTTAGGGTACCAAATAAACACCAAATATAAAAAAAGTAAACTTTTTAAAGTAAACTAAACTAGTCATAAATCAACAAAATAGCATCAATGTAAGTTAAATATTTAGATTCTGAATTATCAAGCTAAAATACTATTTTCTCTTTATATGGATGATTGTTTGGCACTATAGAAAAACTCTGATTTTAATTTTGAAAGCCAAATATGTTTAATTGTGACTATAACAATGTAAAAGGATAAATAAAAATAGAAGAGACTGAAAGAAAAAGCAAAACTATCACATTAAGTATACAGCTGTTATTGGTTAAAACTTTCAATTTTAGGCTAATATTTTTTAAATGGAAAGTAAGCAATCCTAACTAATTATTTTGAAAGTATATTTCTTTTCATGCCATTTTATGAGAACAGTTTTAGGGAGTACTGGCAATGTTTAATCTTGTATCTTAAGCAGAAGATTTATGTATGCAGCTGATAACTACTCTAATGAGCAAAAAATCCAGCTTTCACTCTTCCTGTGGAAACCTCCTACTTACAGGTTTTCATGAAAGTTTGATTATGCCAATTTTTAATTTGTGAAGAAACTCACAGTGTGTCTCTCTCTCTCTCATTCACTTAATAGTTGGTAAATTTGCCCTTGCCTGATAGAGCCAATGTTAATGCTTTTGCCTGAAGCACCACAAAATACTGCTTGATTGAGATGGTGCTGAAAGCTGCATCATGTGCTGCTAACTTATATATAAGTGAGGAAAGAGCAACTTAAAATTGCTACAGAATATAAGCCTAATTTCCAAACTAATATTGTTTGCAATTTTTCACTGTTGTCTTCTTTTTTATGAGATTCATTTTATCTTTTAACACAATCCTATTTTAGAAGGTTAAGAATGCATTGACCAACTGTTGGGAAATTTCAACAGGAAAAGCTCATAATAGTTGGATTTAAAATGCATAAATTTACATGCATCGTTTAAAAAAATCTATGTAAATATAAACCCAGAAATTATTCTGTTAACATTAAATGCTAGTGCTTCCTAAAAATATTAATTTAACTCCATATATCCATGTTCTCAAATCTTTTTTACATTTGCCACTAACCTTTAGCATATGCCAAAAATTGATCCATGTTTTTCATTAATATACCTAGGGAGCTATTGAACATAAACCAAACTATTTAAAAGAAGCTTTTCAGAAGTTACTTATCACTTTCAGTTGCCAAAGTTTTTAAACTTTTATTTTGGCTCCTCAATATTCATTTTATATAGATCTACTTTTCTAGTTTATTACCTTAAACCAAATCAGCTCATAAAAGTATGGGATGTTTAAAAGGAAATTCCTTAAAATGAGGGATCTCATATGTTTTAGACATTGCCAAAAGTTTTATGTATCTGGGTTGAAAAAAAAATTACATCAGGAAAAAAATACTGAGTTTTCATATAATCTTAAAATATAGGTCACTGCCTGAAACATCTCTCAGGTCATTTATTAAGACCTCTACAGTAGTGGCAGGGTCTGAGTCCAGACTTCAAACCAACCAACCATTTTGTCCCTGCTCTATTACTCAAAAGGTACAGAGCAGTAAAAGGTGTTTGCATGGCATCTAGTCCTGGGGTTTTGGAGACCTAGCACTTTTTACTCTCCTCGTGAGACTGCTCCTCATGAGAAGCTGGGAATGACCATTTAGTCGTGGATTGCAAAGTGGAAGCCAACAGCAAGATCCATAAGTGGCAATAGAAATCTTGGAGAGTCAAAGTATTCCTGGCCTCAGTGCTACCCAGGAGACAAGAGCCAAGGGAGGGTCAGCACGAGTAAGGGACTCACAACAGCAGCACTGGGAGGCTACAGTAAGAGAAATGGTCTAAATTCAGCCTCTGGTCTCCCAGCAGGGGAAGGTATTCATTTGGAAGAGAGCTTCCTGCTCCAGAACCTGATTATCTACTTTGTAACTTCAGATAAAAATTTGATTCAACCCTTTGATAAAAATTTTACATAGGATCTCTTTTAAGGACCAAAGTTCAGATCTCTCTTTTCACACAAAAATTACCAGGTTACAAGCATGCTATTTTCCTCTCCTAATGAATTTTGAACTTTAAAGTGGTCCTTAACTGAGTGGGGAATATTTCCCCTAAAAGCTGCATGATTAGGATGCAGAAAATGCAAGTTTGAAACTCCTCTGAACAAGAAGCATGGGGTATCTCTATCTTCCTGCTTGCACCCTCCCACCATGGTCCCTCCTTCCCTCCTTCCTCTGTCCATGCTGTGAACTGGGCTGCTTGCCCAGCGCAGCCTCCACGAGGCACCTGCACCCATGGGAACAGGGCAAGCTGGGTTATGCTCACTGAACAGTGTGCTCAAAGCCAATGTCCAGGGCTGTGTTTAGGTTCAGTCTGCTACAGTTTTCTCAAATCACCTACAAGTGCATCTGAGGATGGTGTGAGTATGTTCTGCACAGGGCAGAAATAGGGACAGCTGTGCAGGGTACACAGAAACTGGTATTGCATGGTTGAGGCACTGTGGCATGTATTCGTTCCTTAGGTGTACCCGTGTGGGCTCCCATACAACAAAAAAAATCTGGATGATTTTATTTAGAAGGACTTCTTTATCTGCTAAAGTGACTCACTCTGCTACTTACCAAAACATAGTTACTTGGACTTTTGCCTAAGTGCAAGCACAGGCTGCCTCCCTGGAAATTCCCTTGCTCATGAGGTAGCAGCTGACTCTCCCAAGGCCCGTGGCATCCTTCAGGGTTTCTTTTCTCAGTCTCCCCCTCAGTCCTTTGCCAGGTGAAATGTCAATAGGCAGCCTTGGGTTTTTTTGCTGTGGCTTCCTGTGCAGCAGCAATCCATCAGAGACAGCTGGCTGCTGAGCTGCTGCCTGGTGGTGGGGACAGACTCTAAGGCCTGCTCTGATCTCCAAACATTTGACTTTGGGGAGGTTTTCTGGGCTGTGGTGAGAAACACATTGGTGGTAGAAAGGTCTGATAGCATGGACACAAGGACCTTAGGCCTCTGCACTCTTCTTTGTGTAATACCTTCAATAAGAACAAAAGTAGGTTTTGCTGGCAGTTACACAGGCACTGGGAGATACTGTCAGCACGGTGTACTTATAAGAGCTAGAAAAAGGGTTTCTTTTGTTCATTCAAATACAAAGGCAACTCAAAAGTTTTCTGTCTTCCTTCAGAAATTAAATCCCTCAAGCTTCCAGTAGGATTTTGGAAAGGAATAGTTTTAGAAAACTAAAATAACAAAACCATTTAATCTTAGATAAGGGATTACTAAAACCCACTGATTTTTAGTAATGCCACTTTGTGTTCCTAATCTTCAAAATCATTTTTGTAAATAAGATCAGGTTCTAATAAATCACGTGTGTTATTAATTTCACCTTACTGTCATCTTCTGAAATGTATTTGTGTGGTCTGGGACAGTCCTCTGAATTCTCACTAATTAAAAATTAGTGTTTTGGAAGGAAAGTCTTAATCTTCAGTTTTATATCAATTGCTTTCAATCATACACCCAACCTTTAGGTGTTTCATTGTAGATGAGAATTAATCTTCAGACATGTCTGAATGTGAATATTTTCTTTATACATTCAGGCTCCTCACTCATTTTCTCTTTCTCATAACCCTTCTGCTGAGAAAGGACAAGCTGCTACAAGAAAGGCAACATGGACTGAGAAATGAACCCAGAAAGAGCTGTCAAATTTGAGCATTTGCAGGTCTTTCAGGGAAACTCTCACCCTAGCTAAATGAAAAGAGCATGCATAACACAGTGAAAGGAAATAGTCTCTTCAAAGGTTTGGAGGGCATTTAATTTAGGGGGAAACTCCCTTACGAGGTTTTTTTTACTCATACATGAGTAAAATACTCAAAAATATCTTGCTTCCTATGTAATGAAACTACTCAGAAGAATACATAGGAAGTGCTAACATTCATTGCTGTTTTCCAGGGCAGTGGATTGTCCCTTGCCTCAGCTGCTCTGACAACAGGACCTGTGACTGGAGAGAAATAACTTGGCAGCCCCATGGCTGCCAATACTCCGTGCTGGCCAAGCCCGAGCTCCAGCGCTGCGTGGAGGGCAGAAGGGTATGTACCAGGCTTTACATCTTAATTCATTCTTATTTACCTGGGCATTTAGTGTCCTGAAGCTTGCAAAATATTTTTAAGGTTGATATGTGGCAAAAATCCCTTTTTAACTAGAGAAATATTTGGGTGAAAAGTTCACAGGGATGAAAACTTTGTCCATACTCCAGCCTCATATGCAGACAGAGCTGTCTGCTGCTGTTTCACAGAGGATCTTAGGTGACACCACTAGAGTTTCAAGACCTGTGGTGTATGTGATTACCAGTCAGACCTGCAGTGAGTACACAAGGACAGGAAATGGAGGATGTATGTTCATTGTTGTCAGTTTTGTCTCACATGCAAGTTGGTTTTCTTCTGCTGCATACCTAATGCATGGCATTGCTTGTGCACACTAATCTTACCAAGTCTTCTTGCACATTCTTTTCTTTTAGTGAAGCTTCTAAAGTGATTGCTTGGAAACACAAGGTCTCCTTAATAAGCATGCTATGACTGTTATACTGTTGAGAGAGAGCTCTGATCTGAGGCTCAGGTACCTTACTGAGGATACAAGTATCCAGAAAGTAAGTAATTAATTGTTATAAAGCTCTTTAAAGTGTATTGCCTAGGTAAAAAAATAGTAACTAAAAGTGGCATTTTGATAAAATCCAAGAGCATTTGCATATAGACAAATACAAAAATGTCTTTCAATTAACATTTTCTCCTTAATTTCTGATAAATTTTTTCACAAAGTACTTTATTGCCATTTTGCCTTATTTCTGCCTGTGGTTTTATCTGTTACTATAGAGCTGCAGGTTACTCCTAGAATATTTTTCTATTAAAAAAATGCTTGTTATGACAGAGGAGAAGCTTGATTTGCTCCTCATGTACAAACCAAGCTCTTCTGGATTGACCACATAAAAAAAATATTCAAGAATTCGATCACTTTGCTTTGGTCTTTAATTTCCATGGACATCAGTCTGCTTTGACAAGCAACCACTCTTTGGTCAGGCAATTGAAGGCCAGCAGAGGAACAATATGCCACTATGGAAGTGAATTGCCAGTGTATTGCTGAGAGGATTTGCTGACATTTCCCCATCCCAAATCTGACCACTCATATTCATGAGTGTCAAAAACAGGACAGCAGTTGTAAAGGGTCTATTAAAACCAAGTAAATGAAATAAGTGTCTGTGAAGCTTAATTTCTTAATTCAAATTCCATGATGTTCTAACTCTCTGAGGTCACTGATCTATGCTAGTGTCACTTGATAGCCAGATCCTAACTGAGCTGCATTAACACCTTGAGAAAATCTCTGTGACTAATAGCACTTGTTTCCCATTCTGCATTTTTTAAAGGTCTCTTGACACTGTCTGATAACCTTTGTGGCTCTGTAGAAATCTGCTGAATTACCTCTGTTACCTTTGCACAGATGTATATTGAATTGGTTTATTCTTTTAAAGTCATCACTCTAAAGCATGTTCTCCTTTTGGTATACTTCTCCTATCTCTTTCTCTCAGATGTTATTTTTGTGATAACTTTGTAGTGATTTTAGTTTTGACTGAAATTTTGCAATAGTACTTTTGCTTTTTTACTAAAGAAATAAATGTAGAGCCTGGATCGACTCCTTTGTGTCAATACAATTTAAGAACTAAGAGAGGCTTTCTTCCTACCAAAGTTAGGTGAATAAAAATAGTTCCCTTTTTGGCACTTAAGATGCCAATTCTACCTTTGATAAGTCAGACTTTGGAATTATTTTACACTGCCCAAGCAATATAGTAGAAAAAGATTTTTTTTCATTTGCTCACTGGAAAAGACTTTTGTCTGTGTTATATAGGTTTAAGCAACCTGGAGCTTTTATAAAGGAGCTATTGAGTAGTAGGAAGATATAATTCTTGTGAACAAATACATGTTTATTTTTAAAAGAGATTTTCATAACCATCTATAAATATTTATGCATTCTCAGTTGTGATTTTAGTTTTGATTTATTATATACCTTGTCTCTAAGTATTACAGAGATCACTGATGTCTCAAACTGAAGATATCATAGTATCCATAATAAAATAGGCAGAAGGTTTCAATGCTGGAAACAAAAGCAGATGTCAAAATGAAGTGTGAGTACCAAATGAAAGGGTAAAAGTCATCAGCCCAAGTGAGGACACTGAGGTGATCTGGAATGCTGTTGGATTTACGTTGTTGTTTGCTGAAGTTAGCTAAGAACAGCAGAGCTCAGTCATGCTTCCGCTCAAAATGGGCTCAACTAACCCGCGTGCCTCTTTATTCCGAGGTTTTGAATATTCAGCTTGTGTAACTTTGGTCTCTGGAGTTCAAAATCCCTTACACAGGACATCTTTGCTGTTGGCATGGACAAAGGAATGGAGTGCACCCTCAGTGAGTTTGCTGACAGCACCAAGCTGTGTGGTGCAGTTGACTTTCTGAAGAGAAGGGATGCCATCCAGAGGGACCTTGACAGGCTTGAGAGGGTGGGCCTCTGTGAACCTCATGGAGTTCAACAAGGCCAAATGCAAGGTCCTGCCCTTGTGTCAGGGCAGTTCCAATCACAATACAGGCTGGGCAGAGAATGGACTGAAAGTAGCCCTGGTGAGAAGGTCTTGGGGGTGTTTGTGGACAAAAAACTCAGCATGACCCAGCAGTGTGCACTCAGAGCACAGAAAGCCAGCCACACCCTGGGCTGCACCATAAGCAGTGTGGGCAGCAGGCTGGAGGAAGTGATTTTTTCCCTGTGCTCTGCTGAGACCCTGCCTGGAGTACTGTCCAGCTCTGAGGTTCTCAGCAAAATAAAAGTGCTGACTGTTGGAATGAGTCCAGGGGAGGGCCTGTGAGGGGATCACTGGGCTGGAGCATCTCTCCTACGAAGACAGGCTCTGAGAGAGGGAGCTGTTTAGTCTGGAGTAGAGAATGCTCTGGGGAGATTTTAGAGCAGCCTTCCAGTATCTGAAAGGGATCTAGTAGAGGATGGAGAGGACATTTTACAAGGGCAAGTAGTGATAGGACAAGGTGGAACAGCCTTGAGCTGAAAGAGGGTAGGTTTAGATATCAGGAAGAAATTCTTTACTCCAAGGATTGTGAGGCTCTGGCAGAGGTTGCCCAGAAAAGCTATGAGTTTGCCATCCTTAGATCCAGGCTGGATGGGGCTCTGAGCAACCTGGACTACTGGAAGGTTCCTTGNGCAGCCTTCCAGTATCTGAAAGGGATCTAGTAGAGAGATGGAGAGGACATTTTACAAGGGCAAGTAGTGATAGGACAAGGTGGAACAGCCTTGAGCTGAAAGAGGGTAGATTTAGATATCAGGAAGAAATTCTTTACTCCAAGGATTGTGAGGCTCTGGCAGAGGTTGCCCAGAAAAGCTATGAGTTTGCCATCCTTAGATCCAGGCTGGATGGGGCTCTGAGCAACCTGGACTACTGGAAGGTTCCTTGCACATGTCAGGAGGTTGGATCTAGATGATCTTTAAGGTCTCTTCCAATCCAAACCATTCCATGATTCTGTGATCATAAGACAAGACATAAACAGCATAAATCTATGATTACATCTTTTAATTTAAATAGGAGGTGTTAATCTCTGTACCATTGTCAGATTTCAACTTTGCTAGCTGGAGGCTGTTTTCATGTACTTCTCTACTAGTTTTATAAGGGAGAAAAAAAAATATTTTAAAAAGCCTACTTATATTTCTACTTTTAATGAATGTGAAGGGAAACATGCAATGATTAACCAGTGCTGTGCTATGTTCCTGACTTGTGTTCACTTCAGCAAGTGATGAATTAAGATGTAAAGTGAATGCTCTTTTTGACTGAAATGCAGCACACGGAAGATCAACTGTGTCTTTAAGTGCAGCCTTTCTATTTTTCTCGTGTTTCATAGAACAATGATAAAGGGCAGCAGATATCTCTTGGTCACTAAATTCTTCTATTCATTTGTCAATTTTTCTGAAATATATTTATGGTCACTCAAACAGAGCACTTCTTTCCTATCTGCATCATGATTCAGCCTTAAAAAATGCTTTCTAATTTGCTTTCTGACTCCAGTCTGGTTTTATTTCTTATATTAAAATTGATTTGTTCTCCAAAGCTCATCTGAGCTTTATAATCTTTCTCTGTAACCAAAATCCATTTCCCTGGCTATGAGTTCCAATTGATTTCACATCATCATTAACTGCTATTTTAGTTTGAACTAAAAACTGTTTGAAGTAAGTTGTTTCTGTGTGTTTTTGTTTAACCTAGCAGGCAGCTGAACACCACACAGCCATTCACTCACTTGCCCACAGGGATGAGGGAGACAATTGGAAAATAGGTAAAACTTATGGGTTCAGAAAAAGACAATTTAGTAGAAGTGAAGAGAAAGGAAAAGTAATAATAATAATAATAATAATAATAATAGTGATAGTAAATACACAAGTAATGCACAATGCAATTTCTCGACACCCACTGATTGATGCCCGTCCCATCCCAGCGCAGCAGCTGCTGCCTCCTTAAACAACCAGTTTTGTAGTCCAGCCTGATGCCACATGGTTTGGAATATCCTTTTGGTCAGCTGGGGTCAGCTGTTCTGGCTGTGTCCCCTCCCAGATTTTTGTGCCATCATCCTCTCTGGCAGGGAAGAATGAGAAGGTGAAAAGTCCCTGACTTAGTGTAAGTGCTGCTCAGCAACAACAAAACCATCAGTGTGTTACCAACATTATTCTTACCCTGAATCCAAACCACAACACTGTACCAGCTACTAGGAAGAAAATTAATTCTATCCCACCCAAAACCAGGACACTTGGTTTAAGAAAAACATAAGACCACTTGCAGTGAAACAATAACACTCAAGCTGGTGTAGACACAAGAAAATATGTACATGCACAGAAACAGTTTTATGAGGCCTTATTTTGCTTTATGATGTGTTAGCAAGAATAGTCAGTCATATGTTTGTATTTCATACATAGTAAACAGGAAAATTTTGAAGTGGTGATATTAAGGTTGTTCTGGCTGAGTAGATTTTCTTTCAGTCTACTTTTAACATCAGCAGTCTTTTTTCTCTTCCATTTTAGAGTAATGAGATGCTTGTTCTTAGGGAACTCCATATATATGTCCTAATTGAATCAAATAAAATTTTCATCATAATAAAATATTATACATCATAATAAAATATTATATGTGTATTATGTTGGCTAAAAAAAATTCTCTGTAGCTGTGACTAATGAATTCTTACTGCAAGACATATACAAATGTATTAAGATAATGCTTTGATTTTTGTACAAGATTGATTTTATACTTTTGAAAATGGGTTCTAACAGGTTATTATTTATCCAATTAGCAGTATATAGAAAGTTGGCCTCAATAGCAGGAGGGATATATGTTTTGCTTATCATTGAGAAATACTAACCAGAGTTTAGTCTTATAATAAAATACCATTAAGTCATGTGTAATTAGGAACAGGAAATATGAAAAGGCAATATTTGCTGAAGTACTTAAAATTCAGCTGTTAAAACAGGAATTTTAACTTATGATTTCTTAATCGTATTTTAGAGTTAAGTAGTGTTTTGAACTTACAGGTGTTTAAATTTTCCAAGTGTGGTTAATTTTTAATGATAGGTCTGGTTAAGATGTGAATTCCACTATGCTTACACAATCTTTCAAAGCCTTTAAGCTATAATGGAATTTTTCACACAAAATACATGCAGCAGAAGACAGTGAAAACATCTGTCTGTGTGGAAATGTTGTTCTTTGTCTGGTAAAATTATAACCTTATGTTTGTCTGATCATTTAGTCATCCTGCAGACAACTGCCCCATCAACTTGAACAGTACATGACTAAATCTTGTGCCAGACTTGTAAAAAAAAGGCGATATGGCTTACTCTACACATCTAAGCCATCATGGTCCTCATTATTGTCATAGAGATAAATACAGAATCATCTCTGGAGGCTTTTGTTCAAAATATATTAAATAGTATGTGGCACATGCAACTACAATGATTTCATGTATAGAAACTGTATAGAAATAAATGTGGTCTTAATTGCCGTACATTCAATTACATTGAGACATTATTTTAATTCATCAGAACTCTTGTGTTATTTGAAGGACACAGGTTTTCTTCCTCAAGCTAAACATCACTTATTTCAGCCTTTGAGCCCTCCAAGCATTTGCTAAAAATGAAGCTGACGTGCAAAATGTGGACTTTGAAAGCAGCTTTCTGATGGCCTGCATACCATAACAAAATGTATTTGGCCAGCTCTGCACAAGGACTGTTTGAAAAGAGGGTAGGATTACCTACAGATTTTTGTTTTGTCCACTTCGATTTTTTTTCTTTTGAGGAAAAGAAAAGAATTCAGGTTTTTTTCCAGGATTTATGCATCTCACGTCATGGTTGAACCAATGGTTAGAAGCAGGTTGCTGGATGCAGACAAAATCTTAATGAATGGATGCATTGTGTGTGCAGATGTGCTGATGATGTGCTAAGCATCCACCAGCCTAAGATGCATCAAATTACAAGAAATGCACACTTATCTTTCTATCTGAGATCTTCTTTAGAGTTATGAGAGAGCATTCCCTTCAAAATCCCGGCACACAGTCTCCAGAGGATGACTGCTGATATCTTCCCATGATGATTGCACATTTTAGAGCTCTCTCTCAGAGCTAGAGGGCAGGGACCATAGGTTTCACATACTGCAGTCCTAGTTTTCATACCTTTCAAAAAACCTGTGATTTTGCTATGGAAGACAGAGACAGAGTTAAACAATTTGCCTGACTCCAATGATACAGTCCTGATGTGGCTCATACTTACTCAAACAATCAAAGACTTCATGGCTGTAAGCTAATCTGGTTACTATAATTGACTGATATCTTTAAGGATGACCTCCCCTTTTGATTTGTCTTTCTGTACAACCACACGTCCGCTTTGACTCATTTATTTCTTTCCCACTTGCAGCAAGCCTTGACTATTCTCTTAGCAGACCTGTTTCTGAAAGTCTAGGTCAGTTTCCTTACTGGCACAACCTGTTTTCATACCCAGTGTGGTGTTGCTATTTTTCTCATTTCTGATTTGGAAATAGGCTGAGCGCAGACTCATCAATCTTGTGATGGTATTTGAAGTATGTCATGGCCTTAACAGTTGTCTGTTTTGTCTGGTTATGCTAATTATTCTAAAGGAATCTGCTCTGACTCCTGTCAACTATTTTGCATTCTCAGAACATCAGGACAACAACAATAGTAATATGCTAAGGCCCACCTAGTATTTTCATATGGTGCTCAGCATCATGGCATTTCCAGACTAGAGCTGCCACTTTAAGACAGGATCGAAATTAACTTGTTTCTTCTGTAGGGGTTCTCTAAATGCCTGCACATCTCCAGACTTGGCCAGAAAGGTACCCCAGGACAGACTTGAAAATTCGTTCATGGGTCCACTTTTTATGTGTATGTACTTGTGTAGGTAGAGAAAAATTGCGAAGACCTAAAATGTTAAATCATGTTATTACATTGGATTGGGATGTGTGTATGTGTTTTGCTCTAATTTTGACAACACAAAAATGGGAAAGAGACCTTAGTCTTTGATACTCTGCGGTGGTTGAGATTTAGGAGATGCTCTGCAGTGTTTGAGACTTTTGGCATGACTTTTCACACCTAAACTGCTAGTGAATGCACAGTGTTGGCAAAAAAGGACATCTGTGCATTATATTCATTGACAGTGGCCATGGTTCTTTTCTTCTTTTTTTTTCATGGAAGTTGTTGTCCTTCTATTCGAAATCAGTGGTAGATGAGATTAAATCAACTATACTTAGGAGAAAATGAAGATGAGAATTCTAATCACACTAGAATGAGATAAAAATGTCCCATCTGCCAATTTCATGTAATTAATAGCTGAAAATGTTTCTTTGCAATTCCCATGTGCTGCGATAACAAAATGGTGTCATATGATACTAGAAGTAGGAGAGTCTTGTATGTTCTACCGACTGCTGTATGTGTGTAACTTGGTAGGGCCTGTTTGTTATTCTGCTAATGATGAGTTGGGTTTTTACAGAAATGTTCTCACCCACATTACAAGCTCATGATGTCCTTGCCTGTGAATATCTGAGAACTGCTTTTTAAATAGATATACATCAAGATGCTACAGTGATGGGCTTATGAAATGGAGATTAAAGAGACATAGATATAGACAGGCTGGAGAATCAAGAGATTTTGCAACCTAAAAGAATTGTTGCTTAAAACCTCAAGTTAACCTACTTTAGAATTAGGACATATTCTAAGCATGGATTGTCTTCCTAATTGTAAATAATTTTATGCATGTGTGTGTCTGTCAGAGAGGAAAAGAGTCCAACTCCTTCCATGGATCCAAGGATCTTTGACTTCTGTGAGTCATGTTATGCTTGATTTAGAGAGGTTTCTTCTGACATGATGTGAAAAGCTGGAAACCCCCTTGCGTGTGAGAGAAACGCTCGTGCAATACAAGCATGAACAGCAGCTGTTTAAGAATTTCCTCCGTGAATCATCTGTGAGACGTCCAGGACAGGAATTAGAAGAGCCTCTATAAGCTCAGTGCTAGTTTTAATTTGTTTGCTACCATACATAACCTATCAAGGGCTTCTCTGCAGCCCACAATGGGCAAGGCATGGGAAGTTCAAGGCATTGTCATGCCCATTCTTGGCAGTAACATTAGATGAGAGCAGGCTTATCTGAAATTCCATCTCTTCTGTGGGAAGTATCATTGGTAGAGTGTTGTGGCTTATTTTTAATCACAATAGGTTAATAATGGGAAGTGGAATCAGTTTTCAAAACTGTGACATTCCTGAAGGGAATAGATAAATAAATAGATAAATGTGTTGGATGAGTGTAGTCCAAAGTGCCTCTACCATACAAAATCTCCAAAAAACCCTTTCAAATTATAGCCTTAAATGTGTCATCTTCTGCAGTCTGAATTTTATTTGCATAATCAAATATTCAAGGTGGAAGTGGTAAAACATCAAACTCCAAATCAAAATAAAAAATGAAACAACAAAATCCCAACTTACAGGATGTCAACTACCCTGAGTGCCAGAGGAGGCAGGAGAAGCTGAGTACTTCTGTGCAGAGAACAGGGCTGTTACTGTGAGATGGCTCTGTGGGGATTCTTAATCCCAGTTTTACATGTTTGCTCCT
Source organism: Pycnonotus jocosus (assembly GCA_013400435.1). Taxonomy (NCBI): domain Eukaryota; kingdom Metazoa; phylum Chordata; class Aves; order Passeriformes; family Pycnonotidae; genus Pycnonotus; species Pycnonotus jocosus. Next base: position 21,959 of record VWYP01012705.1, on the reverse strand, counting down.
CATTTTGGATTTCTGGCTGAGCTGATTAGGGTAATTGATTCTGCACACAGTTTCATTGGCAAACCACAGTGAGCCTGGGTTCTCCACTCTTTGGACTTGTCTTCTATTACCTGCTACATTGGAAGTAAATGCTAGTCCTATACACTCAAAATAGGGCCCTAAAATTTAAAAAAAAAAAAAAAATCCCACAACACTTTAGGTTCTGTGGTCTACCCATACAGAGGTGTTTGTTTTTTTCAGAGGAACCTACAGAACGAGTAGGATCAAGCCCAAATTTGACTTCTTTATCATTTGCAAGTTCAGAGTAGCCCAGCAGAGACTGCTATACTTAAAGTGCTTCTGTCATCTCGACAGGATTTCTAACTCCCTTCAGGCCATGATGCTTTCTGGTGGTCACATCACACATGACAGAACTCTATTCAGACTATCCTCCACTCAAATAACCTCTTTTCCTTTCCCCTTTGAACCTGCAGAGAGACTATGTCTCTACAAATGAGGCAGCAGCTGCATTCTTCGTGGGGAGTGTGGGGGTGTGTGTTACTTTGGTGTAAATCCTAATGAATCCCATTTATAGAAGAACAATACACACTGTGTAAGAGCAAACCACATGAAAAACTAGGAAAAAAAAAAAAGCAGGAAGCTGCAATGAGAGCAATTGTGTACTAGCAATTAAAATAAACATAAACTTAAGCAAAAGAAATTATCACCAAGGATGAAAGATGCAGGGCTAATTTTGCAGCTGTGGCCATCTATAACCTGTACATTTGCATTTAAAATAAATAATACAGCTTTTTATTAATCAAATCACACAGATTTTGCTAAAGGACAAATTTAGTATTAAGATGGCAGGGTATTGGCAGTTCACAAAGATATTTCTGGAACATTATAAGAAGCATTTAAAAGCCTCCCAACTAGCTGTATTCTTTTCTTAGCTTTTGGTTTCTGGATTGTACAACTTCTAAGTCATATCTTTTCCATCTGAAGATTCTTTTTATAGGTGACTCAACTAACAGAGGGATGATGTATTATCTAATTGAAAGAGTGAATAAGACTCTTCAGGAATGGCAGAAGACTCATGATGTTAAATGTTATCACAATATCAATGAGGGGAAAACATTTGTCAGTTACTCCTACTATCCCCAGTTCTGGATGAATGCAAGCCAGAGACCAACTTTTGAAAAGGCACTGGAACAGCTGCTGCAGAGGTACTGCACAAACTCTGTATCACCCTTGTTTGTTTTATCCTTCTATTCACAAATGTGTTTAACCCATTTTACGGTTAAAGTCAGTAAACAATAAAACATAACATGCACAGACCATATTGTGTGGTTGAAAAATAGCTGAAAATTACATCAGGCCTCCGATCAGGGTGCCAGATACAGTTCAGTGAAATGCAAAGCAATGTAGTTAAAATGTTTGCCATCTGTTTAAAGCAACATGTGTTGTTTTTCTTTTCTGGGTTTCAGATCACGTCCCCTGGAGAACACAGACCAGACTGTATTAATTGTAGGTGGTGTTCAGTGGCTTAATTCCAATCACCTGCAAACTATCCAGAAGGTGTTGAACAGGTAAGGTTATGTACTTGGTGTTATTGCAATTTTTGATATGATAAATTATGAGAAACAATAGCAAAAATTTAAATACAAACTTTCCATTGGTTTTTTTCATAGGCATGTATTTAAGTGAATTTGAAAAAATAAAACATGTACTGTCTTTTGATGTGTCTATTAAGTATAAAGTGTGTCCTTGTTTTATTTTTTAAATTTGCAAAACAGGGAAAATCTATCAAATATCCTGGTAATTGTCAAATCCATAGGAATGGGCTTTCACCTTCCAGTGGATGGAATCCATTCTCTGTCACAGGTAAGCTACAGTACATTTTGAATGCATTTTCATGGAAGACTTGTCATTTCATCATTAATTTTGCTGTCTGGTCAAAATATGTTACGTCTGCTGAGCACATTTTAAGTGGATCAAAGGAAGATTAATGTTTGTATTTGCTCATACTGCTTACTAATGGGGATTCAAACCAATTTCCTTATTTCATGGGTTCTGCTGCAGAGAGCTGTTTGAGATGCCATGCTTGGTCAGCTGTCCCAAGAACCAGAAGCAGCTCCAATATTAATCCTGCTGCCAAAATTGAGAGATCATGCTGGGGATGAGCAGGTTGTTCCTCATACTGCATTGCTCATAGGCCCTCCCCAGGCTTCCTCCATGGTTACTTCTGGATCCAATTCCCTTGTCTGGCTTGCACAACTCAATAAATGTATCTTAAGCCACCTATGAGGCAGAACATTACAGAGCAGCTGGAATGTACCAGTGAATCCAGCCTGTTATTTGCATGTTAATCGAATGTTACAGTCAGGTTAAATCATATCCAACACTCTCAGAGTAACAACTGTGCTCATTTCAATGCACTGTGTAACTCACTCAATTCAATATTTTTATTTACAATTTGGACAGTGATCCTCTACTGAACACACACAAAATGCATGGATGAGAAGCACTGGAAGGCAGAACGGAGTAAGTGATGCCTACCAGTGCTGTGTGTCATGCTCCAGCTATTCCCAGGTGTTGAAAAGAAAATTATTACCTTCCACAGATCATGTACAGCATTCCTTGTGCGCTGGGGACTCGTGCCCATGTCCTTCTGCAGTCATAACACACTGCTGCATTCAGCCTGTGACTTCCTGCTACTCCCACACTTCTCTTTGCCACAGAGACTGCCCTGTCTGATTTTGCCATTCTTTCTGTCTAAGTTAGTACTGCCTATCTGCCTTGTCTCTACTGAATGTCTTCTTATTGATTCAAACCATTTTCTTAATTTATCTGGAGGACCTAAATAGAATAAAGTAAGGAAATTGTTGTTATCAATATGAAGAAACATTTTCATAGCTCCTGTCATAGTTTTCAGCAAAGTTCAATCTTAGGATGAGGAACTTCAATCCAGGGTATGTGAGGCAAGGATAGAGTATTAAAGTCTTCCTAAGAATTTTTCTTTTTCTTAAAAAATTTTAATTTGCAAAACTCCAGAAATCAGATACAGTGCATAACCAACATTCTTTTCCCTTTCAATATTGGAATCATATGCCAAATTACCCATGTGGTTTGCATGCTCTAGGTTTCAGGATTACCCTAGTTATTCCCAAAGGTCTTTTGTCTACCATGTCGAATCCACTGCCTTGCCAATTTTATGGCTAACATTTTTTCTTTCTTGGTCTTCCTGAAGTATGTTCAGAAATAATAATTTGTTCTTCAGTATAACCATATTTAAGATAGCTATGACCCTATAGTCCTTCTTAAGCAACTGCCTTGATGAATTTGATTTGAAGCTGAATTTTTCTTTAAAGGAGCCATTTCACCATTTGTTACAGACAAATTTTATAATCGGATTTTTTTTCTGAATTACACCTCATATTAGTGAAGTACATGTTGAAACCATTATCCAAGAATTATATTTTAAACAATCACAAAATCTTCCTATAAAGGAAGCACATCTACTGAAAAGTAATTATAATTTCTGAAAAAAACCCCTACATTGATCTTGGAGTAGTAGCTTTTTTCAACAGTGAATTTATAGTAATTCATGTCTGTAGTATAACATATTTTCTTATTCAAAATGCAGTTTTGCTATTTTTTTCCATGACACAATAACTTTTAAACAGTCCTTCTGACAAGACATTGCAACATTTTATCTGGAATGCAGGGAGAAGTGCAAAACTTGTGGAATGAAAACTTGGTTATTCTGGACACAGCAAAAAAGTTGGGCTATGAAGTGGTTGACACCTTTGTCATCACCATGGGACGTTACAAAGAATTCCTGCAAGGGAAGTGCGGCTGCCATTTCCATGAGGTAATAGTTTACACTTATATCATTCCCAGGTATTTAAGATATTTTAACTGTCAGATCTTAGAAACAAGAAGGTGTATGGTGAGGTCAGCATCTGTCACTCAGAGTTAGGCCTGAATGCAAATCATGGGAAAAGGAGTTTGTACGGTGGCCCTTGTCCATCACTGCTAACAGTGCAAGGCCACCCAAGGACATGCTGAACTGCTGGTATGGTGAAATAAAAGTAAACGTGCACTTTTGCAAAAGTATCTCGTACAAAAGGATGTTGCACAGTTTCCTGGTTCTTGTATTATTCATTGTGTGTTATATTTTGCTGCTGCTTCTGCATGAACTCAGTTTCTCTTTTTACTCATTCTCATGGGTATTTGACTGACGAATTCTTAACTGAACAGCTCACGCACTCACATCAAACCATAAGCACAATTAAAATAGAGCTTAAAATTGAAGAACCAATCTTGCTGCTAGATATCTGTTTTCTTATGTCTGAGAAAAAATAATCTGGAATAGTTGCAGTGATCCACTGTACAAACAGAAGTATAGATTACTTGTTCTCTCTCGTACTGCTTTCCTGACTAAAGTCTATAGAATTTCTGGGGGAGTGTTATCAGACTTATGTGAGCTCATGTGCCATGCATCAATCTCACAGCTGGTTTCCACCTCAGGCTCCACGGCAGCTCACATGTTTACAGGCCAGTGCCGTGGCCTCTGTCCTGCTTTGGCACCAACATCAGAAGGTGTGGTTAGTTAAACAGTCCTCTAATCTGCTCTGCTCAATACTTGAGAGGCACAAACATAGCTCAGTCCAAATGAAGCTGGAAAAGAGGGAGTAAGTCACAGAGTAGACATTTATGTGATTGATAAATAGTCCCATGGAGCAGATGCTTCCCTTCATTTTACCCTGACATCTGTATAGACCCTTTTTTATCCAGAACCCAGATGCTGGTGGTTTTGTGGGTCATTGCTGATGTTTGCCATTTCCACAGATCTTGTGAGTGAAAAAGAGAACTTCAAAATTAAATATTTCAAATGCTTTGTATGGAAAAACAGCAGGGCGTGATCAGAAATCAGCATTTTTCGTGTACTCCTCCATCATTTTGTATGAGCTCATGTGCAGATTTGGTCTTGCTTCTGTGCTGAAGGAATCTCAACAGAATTTGTGTTTCTGGGGAGGATCAGGGGAGATTTGGCTCACAGAGCTGTTTTTAATGGGGCTTGAGAGGTCATTGTGCCTGAAAGAACCATAGATATGCCCAGTAGAATCCATCATGCACCAAAAACTAGACTTGCTCCTTGAGGAAAGCAAAAAAAGAGTCCTTGAGTTCTTTTGATACTTCATTAGTTTTAATAGTTTTGTCATCAGCTTATTTCTACATCCTGGCAAGTGGAGTTTCATGAGGTGCTGAAGCAGTTTGCACCAGGAAAATGGCATTTTGCCCCCAAAGATGAAGCCAAGAACACTGTGTAAAACCCCAGCACTTTTCATGTTTTCTGAAACCAAATGAGACAGATTAAATCTTTTGCTTTGTACTTTCACTTTCTTTCTCTTAAAAACTGACTTTCCTGATGGCACCCCTCTGTAAATCTGAGCTCAAGTGTGGCTGTGCAGGCATGGAGGACTGGCCATTCTGTGCAGTCAGAAAACAAGAAGTGAAATGCCTTCAGCAGTTCTCATTTAGTTCCCACTAGCTGGCTGAAGAGAAAGCTGTTTCCTCTGAATGGCCTGAAAAATTATTTGAGTTCCCACCAACTCATTTCAGAGGGTCTCAGGTGACCCTGATAGCATAGAAATCTCAATCTCTGCAGACTCTACAATCTTTGCTCAGATTTCAAAGGGATCTGGACTTTCAAAGGGATTATACTGAGCTGGGACAAAATATATTGCATAATCCTGGCATTTACTGCTCAACATAATTCTAGTTCTATGCACACATGCAAACTTGATTTTTTATCTACCTCATTCTTTGAAAATGCTTATGGACATTGGTCAGCATTATACAATTATTACAGAAGCTATTTTTAAATTCAGATTTATTGCCTATTTTAATGGCAGTGAAATCATAATCACTACACAGAAATTAGTAACCTTGGGATTTTTGTATCTGAACCAGTGTCTGGCTGCTGGGTGAACATTAGCCTGCATTCCTGGGAGATTATGCCTAACAGGAATGCAGTTTAGGTGATTGGTTCAAGGTGGCATCATTTTGAAATAATTGTAAGATCTAAGGCACTAATTTAGAAAAATGAACCTACAGTAATTGCATGAAAACAAATAATAGCCCTTGGCTCAGCTTTATGAAATTGATCAGAGGATATATTAATTTTCTACATGGATAATTCCTTGTCTATTTTCAGTTCTGCCAGCTTTTTCATAGTCTCTCTGCTCAGTCTTTCAAGCTTTTGCACATGTTATTTCTTCACTCACACCTAATTTTGTATGATTTATTTCATTTATTATGAGCTTCACCACATATGAGTGTTGAGTCTGATTGTTCAGTGACAGTAAATATACATTATATTTTTAAAAGCTAACAAGCTTCTGCATAAATATATGCATTAATAAATGAATTCTGCATTTTTGAGTGATTGATATAGCAGGAAAACTGATGGGCATCAGAGCTATCAAGTCAGCATATGTATACTATTTTAAAAATAAGTTAATCACCTTTTCTGCATTCTCTGGGTTTGCTACTGCCTGGGCTTAGGTCCTCTGTCCTGCATGTGTGCAAGGTTCTAAAGTTTTGTCTCTCTCGAAGCTGCTTCATTACTCATCAGTGACTGAGTATTCACTGAGACAACACTTTCAGCATTTCACAGGAGACCACCCCCCAGTCGTTAAGCTCCTGACATCCATATCTTTCACTTTCTCACTTGCTCATCCCATGAACATGATTTTTATTCCATACAAGTCCAAGACGATTATCCTAGAGTTTTATACACGTTTCAGGGGCCAAGGTGAAGCATTCTTCAATGCTGAGTTACTGAATCATGTTGTGGTTCTGTCCATGTGGTGTCCTGGGGAGAGGGATGTTAAATTGCACCATAACTCCTTTCTTGAAGAAACAAGACACATGAGGGTTTTCACATGGGGCTGGGCCAGGTTTGCATCAAGACCTCAGAATGAAGCATCCTCCCAGGGCTCATAGCTGAGACATATGTGCCTCAAGTGCTTGGTATCAGAGCAAGATTTAAACTTTTCTGCAATTTGGAGCAGTCATGAGTTTGTTTTTTCACATGCTAAAAATATACAGACAAAATGTTGAGTGTGAATTTTATTGTTGCAGGTAAATTGTCTCTAATGAAGAGAAGAGAGTCTAATACACAAAGGCATTACAGAGTCAAACCACTGAGTATAATGGGCCTATGCATGATCTTAATTTCAAAAATTAAGATCTTGCTCTTTAGTTAGTTTGCAACATAACATGATTGTCACTAAAATAGGGTTTATGAGCAAATTGTACCTCAAGATAAGAGTATCAGGACCAGCTTCATGGACAACTGCCCCAGCATTTCTGCACACACTGTGCAGCTGTGTGTCTGTCTTTCTAGGTGCAGGCAAAAAGCACTCACATATGTCATTTCTTTTGCAGGTGGTGAAATCCAACCCCTCTGAAGAAAGGCCACACATAACAATGACGTTATCAAGGCCCTATACACTGGGGAAATATTTCGGCAGTCAAAGCAAACCATCACAACTGCAGGACTATGCAACAAATTCTCAGTCCCCATATCATGTCCGAGGTCCAATAAATCAAGTTTATTCCGAAATCCTTCTCAGCAGGCTCTGTGCAAATAAGAGGGAGCTCGTCAGCACATAGCCTCTCTTGGATATAGCACCAAGACTAGAGAAGTGCCACTGCCTGAGTGACAATTGAAGGACCACAGTGGATTTATTACATGCTTCCTTGATTGACTGCGTGCACACAAAGAGAGTTTGGGACATGTGGTATTTTTCCAAAAACGTTATGAAATTAAGATATGCCCTGGTGACTCTGTTGTGTGAAAATGGAAGATGGAGGGTTGCAAAAGAGAGAAGAGGGGAAGGTACTTGAACGGTTGCCAAAGACTAGAACAGCTGTAGATCAAACAAGTGTGTATTATTGATAGTAAAAAGAGACCTATATATTCACTTGAACATTTGGAAAGGGCTGTTTTAGGTCTTCAGCACTATCTATTTTTCTATTTATAGAGACACTGTAATATTTGAATGTATTTAGAAACTGACTACATTCCGTTTGAAAGAGTTTTATTTTATGCAGACAGGTTTTCCTTCCATATCAAGCCTTTACTGTTTAAACACTTGGTTTATAGAATCTGAAAATGTTTATTAGCATTTTACTGGTGATGCTGAATTTTGAACTCTAGTCTTTTTAGTGAAAACACATATCTTCTTTGTATCTTAGATGGAACAGATATAGACTCTATTTTTTTGCATGTTTTGAAGCTAGCGGGGAGATAAGTTACCTACAGTTGAGACTGATTGTTTCTGTCTCAATATATCATGTAAGTATAGTGAATTTTTTAACATAAATTTATTTATGGTCCCAGTGTAGGAGAGTGTCCATATGCAGGAGGAATGCTTAGATAGCTGCTTCAGTTTCTGCTTTGGCCTGTAAGCCAATCAAGTATTCTTCCTGCATGGAAGTGCCATTGCTTTAATGATTTTTTGTGAAATACTTGCCAATGTGCGAAGCCAGTACCACAAGCATAACAAAAATTCCCTTTGCAAGCACACATAAGAATTTCAGGATCTGGTAATTTGTCTGTCATAAGAAGTGTGTGATGTGATGGCATCAGAATGTACTGCCAGCATGTATTGCTTGGCACAGACAAGGCCTTCTCTGAACAGCAGTTTCAGTTCAGACCTTCTCTGAACTGCAGTTTCATGCTGTAGCCCAGCTACATCCCCAGTGTTCTCAGACTTTCTGTGGATGACACCCCAGAGAGAAACTGTGTGTTGGTCTCCTCCCTGCCCACTCATTCTGTGGGTGCCTGATGGGAAACCATGCTCAGTCCAGGATTAGCAGCTGGGTGACAGGTTAGTGGCAACTCATAGGACTGCTGTCCCTATAGATTATCCAGTTATGGATTTTTATTCATCCTGTCACGCAGCAGGCAATCAAGGCACCACTCTACCACCAGGCATTAGAGAAGGGTGTTTTAACCAGGCAGATGCAAGTCTAACAAAGATCTGCTGAGATCTGTGTCATGCTTCCCTGTCACAATTTTACATATAATCCTCCACTAGCTTCTGCTTTGGGAAAGGAAGCCGCAAACAATGTCAGGGAATAAAAAAATTATAGCAAGGAACTAATCATCATCTTATTTGCCTTAGTAGAACACGGGTGGGGAGGGCTGCCCTGTATAGAAGATGGGCCAGCAATCCACAACACAACATTTAGTGTTTGCCTAAGATCCTGTATCTATCAACAGTCTGTGTGCCCAGCTATAGTTTTGTGAATTTGTGCTTCTTCAGGTAAGATACGTAAAGTTATAATAGGAAATTGTCATGTAATATGGAGCTTGGCATCCTAGATGATAGAGAGTATCCTCCAAAATAGGATCTGGCATATCTAATTTAAGATACCTTTCACTAAATTGAAAATACTCCTAATTTAGATAATGACAAAATTAGTGAGATGGTGTGATTGTATCTGTTTCTGTATAATATGCTGCTGATTGCTTACAGCAAATATCCCCAGATTTCAATGTAAGGTTTTCCCTGGCATGGAGATCCACATGAAAGATGGGTCAAGAGCTGTGAGTGAATACTGAGAATATCAGCATTTGGTTTTGAGCAATATGATAATCTAAAGAATATAATTGTATGCAAGTGATGTAATATATTCTCTTGGGTCTGGAAATCCAGGGCTGCACAACCTTAAAAGTGAAGGATAGAATATCATCACTAATATTAGTAGATGCAAAATACAGCCAGATGTCTTTGGTATTAAGATGATTGATGATAGGTGTATTACAGTTTTGCTTCTGATAAGATTTTTCTTTTTTGTAGTTCATTTAAATCCACATGCTGTTACTGTTTCTGATCTGTACACAAATGTTTTTAAGGCATTAACTGGGTTTTTATGGTTTTTTTTTTTAGCCAAAACCTATTGCTGAAGCATCAGCTTAGTGATGAAAAGGAAAGAGCTGACTTTTTTATACTGTAGTGGATATCTGTGAATGTGCAATTCATCAGTTCTGGTTTCACCACAAAATGGTTTACATGTGCTGTACACCCAGATGTCTTAATGTTTTCCAAATCTTAATATTTTTGAAATATATTGTGTATATTTTTCTGTGTGTTTTCTATTTTTTACATGTCTCTGTACATTAATATGTCTGTACAAATTGGTACAATTTGCAAATTGATCTTTATTTAAACGAGTTCTTTGAATAAGCTTTTTCCAACACTATGTATGATCCATGTAGTCTTGGGAATAAACAAAGGTTACTAAGCTACATTTTTGTTATTTAACTTTAAAATATATCTAGTATCGCTGTGTATGTGAAAGATGAGAATTGAGGTTGACATGCAAGGATTGCTTGCTCATATGCATTAAGTTTTGTGGATTAAGACAATAAAAGGATTACTGTGTTTGAATTCCAGTGAGAGCACGTGTTCCTATCTACAGTTTACTCTAGAATTATTATATCTGCTGGGACATTCTGCCTGAATAAACATTAAAGTGTTCCTATATTCCATATATCCAGTTTAGTCCCATTGCTTACCATTAAAAAGCAAAGGACCTAGTTGTCAGGTTGACTTCCACCTCCTAACACAGACATGAGTTGCTCTGGAATTAGTGGTAGGATTGAAATATTTAGTCTGAGGAACAAGTAGTCTGAGAAGTGGGGTTTCCTGCTCGATGTCTGCCTGGCAGCAGGTGGAGCTTAGAACAGAACTAGGGCATACTTTAAGCTACAGGTAGCGTAAGAATGGAGCTGTGTTGCAAAACATTCATATACAGAGTAGTAATCTCGGTTATTATTGCATGCCTTCAGCTGAAGCACAATTTACCAGTGTCCAGTGAGCTGCAACTCCTCACCTCTCATATAACCCCATAGATGTTGAACAGTGAATTGGGTTAGAGCCTTGCAGGGTACCTGGCCACTATGATCAAGCCCATCCTAATAAAAATATCTTTGGAATAACTGACTGACTTTGGAATAAAAAATATTTCCCTTTTTGTAGGGAAATGCCTTGACAAGTCATCTCTGTCATTAGTGTTGCTAGATTTCAGGGAGCTGAAAGAATGGGCAAGTACAACATTAAGTCTTGGTATTCATTTGAAAATTATAATCTTTAGAATAATCTCTTTCACACTGTTAATACAAGGTCTTTATTTTTCTCTTCTGTGACACATTAAAGGGACATCAAAGTAAGTACATTTGCTTAGTGGGTGGGGTAGTGAGGCATCAAATTACCTCAAGGTTGAAATAACCACTAATAGTTATGATTCTGTTGCTATGTTGAGCCAAAGAGAATGCTTTGAAGATGCAGATATGTGTGATATTAAGTTGACTGCAGTCCAGGGATCTTTCAGATTACTCTTTTAGAGTAAAGCAATTTTTAGAGGTGCAGTGAACTATTTGGCATAGACTCAAACTGCTAAACAAGTCTCTGTAGGGTCACATGAAAAATATGGTCTCACCTTCTTGTTTGCCTGCAAGCTTTGCATCTGGCTTGTTTTACCTCACTGACTATCTGCACCTGTCTACTCCACATCAGCATTTCTTTCAGATGACCTTAAAAATTTGTGTTTTGTCAGACTAGCAGCTTCTGGAAATCTGAGATATAATTGTTGCAAATTCAGTCTAAATCTTCAAAACATATTTTTGTCAAGCCCAAAAGCACTAGAATACAGCAGGGGTAGAACAAGCCTCTTATCTAGGGCAGTGATTTTCTCTGATGAATTTAAAGCAGCTGTGTTGTATTGAGTAGTTAGTTTGCACTAGCACTTAGCTCTTCATGGAGCTTGCCTTTACCAAGTGAAAATCCATCTTTCAAACTCCACTGCTATCTTTGCCTGTGTAAATCTTCCAAACACCAGAACAATCTGTGTAAAATGCAGGCAAAGCTATTAATTGGTGCTGTTACATATCCTGAAGTATTTGCTGGTACCTTCACAGCATCCATTGAACAGAAAAGCTCTGACTATACAGTAAAAAGACACTCTGCATTTTAGGCTTACTCACCTGTGATTAGATTGTACTAAAAATAGTGCTGCATGTCAGTCTAGGCCAGTACCTAGACTGGAGCTCAGTGTCCTAGAAAACTACTCAAGTCATTCACTGCAATGGTCAAGATGAGCTATGGGGTCACAACAGGGTCTTCTGCAGCACAAGTTTCTGTTGTGAGGGCCTTCTCCCATTTCTACATGTTTTCATCTGACTGTTTGTCCATCTCTTGACACCTGTGGGCAGCCCTTCCTGCAATCCTTCAGGCGTGTTCAACAGCCTTGGCAGGGGACACCACATTAAGCAGCCCTAAACTGAAGATCAAACATGCGTTTAAATGAAATCTGAACTGAGGTCTTTATGAAACACAGCATCTATTTCCTAGAGGAAATGCTATTTCCTCTACTACTGAACTTCCTTAATGAGCAGGATTCACTCCCTTTCAGCTGAAACTCAATCACCAGGGTTTTTTCCCAGCTTTTGACAAACTTTTTTCCCACTGCTTTCTTCCCTGAAACAAAGGGAGGAAACTGCTCTGTGCATTCCTGCCTAACAGAGGGAGGTGTGCTCGCACAGTCACTGCAGTGGGCATTCCCCTCCCATACCTCATTGTGGGGACAACATTCCCACAGCAGATGGTGTTTGCAATATTGTGATTTTTTAATCTGTTTTGAGCAGTGACAGTCTCTGTGGTTAAAACAGACAGCTCAGTGTCTGCCAGCACTGCCTGCCCCAGTGCTGCTTTAAGGATACTGAGTAGACTCTGAGTGAAGGCAAGACTGCAGAACTAAAATCCTTGAGTAAGGAATAAAAATGACTCAGACACCTCTTGACAAAGTCAGAGCAGTTATGAAGACCTCACTGCAGATCAAGCATGTGAAATTAATGTTGTCAGGAGACTTTTAAATTTAGTAAATGAAATGGATTATTGTGAGGATTGGAAGACCAGATCTGTGTTTGACAGAGTTTCTCACTTGCCATGTTCCAAAAACACCTTTTATATTTTCTTTTGTTCTTGTCATTATCAACTTCCATGTTTCTCTTATGATTCTGTGGGACTAAGAACTTTGAAGTAATATTTCTGCTCTGCCTGATAATGATTGTGCAGCCTTCCCAGATGGTAGTCAAATCATCTAGCAGATGAGAGAAGTTTATTATTTCTGAAAGGTATTTTTCCTTTACTCCCATATGCCAGCTCCAAAGTTTCTTTTTATTTGCAGAAAGCTTTGGTTATGATAGCTCTAATGCCTCTGACGTATTCAAAGAAACCTGCCAATCCCTATTTATCCCAGCAGGATGGAAAACACTTTAAGCCTTGAAAACCTGACCTTGCAAGCCATTAGATAATGAAGCACCCAGCATGATCTAGCCCACAAATGGCTTCCTTTGAAATAGAAAATCACAGTTGTGTTCTACTAAAGTTTTCACTGGAGTGATTACAATTTAAACATGATTTATGTGGACTGATAGATGTGTTTTTTCAGCTCAGGGCCTTCGTTGAGCTCTCTTTACAGCAAATGGTATCTATTAGCTACTGTAGAATCCTGTTTCAACATCCTTTGACACTGTGTCCTGCCCAGTTCTTATAAAACACATACATACAAGGGAATTTACAGCTGATGGTAAAAGGTTAAATCATAATAGGTCTTACTGCTCCACCCATTACCATTCCCTAAATTCTACATTGCATCATTTCTGTGCAATAACAAGGAGTCAGGGTCTAGTAACCTCTTAATGCAGGGCTCCTCAGTCTCTAGAACAGTTCAGCACTGTAGCCCTGATGGAATTATCAAAATAACACACCTTCAGCTGTGAAATGCATAAAGCAGAGTCTGCAGGCATACTCAAACCTTGCCTGTTGGATCAAGGCCAGCCTGGAAGTCAAGGACAACAGCTTCTGGAGACTGTTCTCAAGTTCCTAAACCTGGTTTCCTGCTTAATTCCACGTATTTAACAGAGGCATTGTAATTATGATTGTGGTCACACTAGGCTTCTTTGTAGTCATCACAGAAAGACCAAAATCTGAGTTATTCTCTAAGGGTATCTATTATTTCTACAATATTGCTTACTGTAAAGGGAACCTAAAGAAACTCAGATTTTTCTGATTGGTGCCTAAAGTTTTGAGAAAAGAATGTCAGTAATGTATCTGTGGGATTCATTATGCAGGCAAAGAAATGTTTTTACATCCCCCTTCTGCTCCTTTACTGCAGGAACTTGATCACAAGCCCACCACAACCAACACCAGGAGGTTCTTTCCAGCATGGATAACATGGAACATTCTCAACATCTGCTCCTGGAGCTGCTTGTATGTTTAACAGTGCACTGGATCAAAGGGATGCCAGTCCTGCAGGTGAGCGGAACATTTCATGATAGTATAGGATAGACAGGTTTAAGACCTTTCATTTGGATAAATGAAAAACAAATCTCCACCTACTGCTTACAAGAGGGGTATCAATGTCTGTTTCTGTGAGAAAAGCCAAGTTGACAGGTACCTAACTCCAGGAAACAACAGAGATTATTTTTCAAGTTTAGAGGTCATATCAAAGAGAGGTACCTGGTTGGCATCTGAGGGCCCCAGCTTCTAGCACTTATTTCTGTAGCAGAAGAATGTGAGCCCAAGTAACTTAGGGACTTTTGTCCACTATGCAGGAAAAATGTCTAGGCTCATTAAAAATGAGCCTAACCTTGGCCACATTCCCCATTTAGGCTCTGTGGAGAATTTAGTGCCCTTAGCATCTCTCCACACCTCACACACAAATACACTCCCAACGTTATGGCTCTGTGTGTGGCTTGTAGCTGTTTGTGTAATTGCTCTCTGCCTCACCTCCTTCAAAACAATGCAGTACAGAAGAGACCTCTTTGAATTGTGTTGTGTAAACCAACTTGTTCAATTTCAGATGGTTTGAATGGGGTAGCTGTGAGATGGCAGTTATGGCAGGGTGAATGGTGGCATCCCTGAAGACATAGAGGGGAAAGGCAAAAGGAGAGCTGGAGCGTGGAGGGAGTTGACAACCTACCCACGAGTTAGATGCTGAAAAACCACATCCATGCCCAGTGAAGTGCTGTTGGTGGACTTGTCCTCACCTCCTGGGGTTTAAATGCCTGACTCCAAAGTAATATTCTTAATGTGGATAAATACCAGTTTGTAAATTAGATGAAAAGTGTCAGAAGCAGGAACTTCTAAATGTTTGGTAACTATATCTACCTGTGTCTAGGGAGCCCGAGGGACTATAATGAATCCATAAAACAAGTTAACACCTGCTCCTCACACTTCTGTTAATTAAAATTCAGTACAGATGCAAGTCATTGAAATGAGTGATCTGTCCCTCCACAGGAGCCAGTCTGGAGCAGTGTCTGTCTAGACAAGGCTGAAATTACCACATTTTGTATCTGGTATGCCATCTTCCATGCTCCTCCAGCCTGGGCACTTGGGTTATTTCCTAAGGTGTGAAGGACAGAATGTAAGCCCTCAAGTTCACAGTCATTTCTAGTTTTGACTAGACAAACATCAGACAATCTGTTTTGATAGTGGGGATAGTGCAGAGCTACCTATAAGCTCTCAAACCCCAAATAACAGCACCACCATCTCAACACTACAGAATATCATCCTGCAGTTACTGAAAAAGAGTCAAGGTAGTAGCACAGCCCAATCTTTGGCAAGCAAAGTGACTGCCTTGTGCCAGACAAGGGCAGCACTTGGACATCTAGCAAGACTTCTCTTGTTCAGAAGAGAGGCTACCTGACATGGATTTGTTTCAGTTTATTCCACTTGGGAATTTAAGTCTTGCTCTGTCCACCATAATGAGGTCTCTGCCTCATTTTGGGGCTTGGGGAAGCTGGTATGATCCTCTCCCTTTCCATCATCCTGACAACACATTTTCTGGGATGTTTGTGAGTGAAAACACCACACTGACTATTTGTTGCCTGGTTCAAGGCTGTCGTTGCCTCTGCTGAGCAAAGGCTTTCTACACAGAGCATAGAAGATCTGAGGAGAAAAGTCCTACAGAACATTTAAGTGTTTGACAGTAATTCAGCCACAGACAAGTTGCTGAAGTGAAAAGTATGGCTAACATCCAACTGGCAGCGCACTGCAATATAAAATGAAAGAAAAATCAAGGTTTGATTTACAAGGGCTCTGGTAAAAATGCTATGACATACCACTGGTAGATTTTAAATAGGGATTTGTGTCTTCAAATCTTTCAGCAAGTAATATTGAAGGATCTAGACTTCTTTTTTGTTGTTGTTGTTTCATATGGAGTTACTTGCAGGATCACACAACATTGATGTCAGTGCAACCTGAAATAGGAATCTGAGGTCCAATCTTGGCTTGTTCATCTTATTACTTTTTAACAAAATATTGATATCCAGCAGAAATTCTCCATATCTTTCCGGGATAATTGTGACAGATTTAGAGACAACTGTTACCAAAGCCCCTAAGAACATGTCCTGTTATGGTCACATATTCAACTGCAATCAATGCATCTGCTTCCTGGATCCATAAATGTTTCATGGACATCTAGCCAAGAATGGAGATAATGCTGTGTCTTGCATGTAGTACAGTATGTGGACCTGTTCATGGCTAGACTCCTTTTTCCAACTGGTTACATTTTTGTTTAAAGATCCCCAGTGAAGTCCTCCAGATGGTCAGAAAATGACAAGCCTCTGAAGCCCAAAGTTCTTCAGATTTGCTTTACTTAGGTGCACTTGCTTTATAAGCGTGACTTCATGCAAGGAATTAATGGATTCTCCTGGCATATCTTGATGAATCCTGCAAAAAAAGTAATTGTCATCCTCTTACAAAAGCATTCCCAGGCTTTTCCTTTTCCTGCCTTTCTTTGAATATTCCTTACTAAAATCTTTCAGCCTTTCATTTCCTCTTCCATCATTTTTCCTTGCTTCTTCATCTCCCACCTCCTCTGTCTATGAACAAGTGACCAACCTCATTTTCCAATCTCCACATATCACCTTAGCCTGCTGACTAGTGTCCAGTCCTCAGCTGGTGAAGCCATGGTCTCCATCAGCTTTATTTTGGATAAATAGTGAAGGCTTTGTGAGCAAGCAAATGTGCCTGTGTTTACACAGGCCCACTGCATAACTGAAGCCTATTAGAAGCAAAAGTTGTAAGAAGTTGAAAATTAAAATAAGGTGGGAATGCATTTCAGTTTTTCATTTTCTTTACAATATCCATCCCTTCCTTCATCTCCCTCATTTTATTCTCCAGCTAATTAATTTTATTAAATTCCTATCTTCATAGAAATGTGTTCTACCTGTCCATTTATCTCCCACCCCTTGTGCCTGTATAGACAAAATTAAATGGTGTATTTACACAGCCATGTCCTCCTTTTTAGCTGATTCTAATACAGGGACAGTGTACAAGTGTACTAAGGAAGGAAAGCTTTGTTTTGTTGAGGTGGAGACCCCTGATTTAAATAGGTGGAGCTGTATTCCCGTAACATGGCAGATTTGGGGTTTGGTGATTAAATTGCACCAACTCTCACACTCACACATGCATAAGTGGTCTCAGGAGTCATATTGTAAAGCAGTCCCCCTTGTAACACATCACCTCAGCACACAGCTTTAAGGGTCTTAAAGCTTCTATTAAAAAGTTGTTTCCATAGTTTCTGGCCACTTTCTGAAAGTGACAGATTCTGCAGCTAGGGAGTAGTTTAACATCTGATTATATTTTTTTTAAGCCCATTTGCTTATTTTTGTGAGGCAGGTAAATTTCAAGTTAATATACAGCCCTTCTACAGCCACAAATAATACAATGAATCTTTGTCCTCCAACATTGCAGCAGGGGTCTGATCCAGTAGACACTTACTGCTAAGTTTATATGGTGTAAATATAGTCTGATATAGCTTGATTCACCAGACATTTATTTTCTGCTTTGTTTATACTGTACAGATAGTGCCATTTATTCCTCGAAAGTAGAGACAGATATAAAATAGAGACCATACAGAATATTTGCAAGCTCTGAAGATTTTATCATCAGGTCTGAGAACGTGTTTCTTTCCATTTTGAATACATATGATTCACTTAACATTTTGTATTTCCCTTTGATCTATGCTGCTTCACATTTTTGCCTTCACCAGTTTCTACAAGAGTACAATATTTTTTCTTAGTAAAGATATGTAATCCATATTTACTCTCTGTTCTTAAATTCAGCTTATGTTTTTGTTTTGTCTTTGTCTTAACTCTCAATATCTACATTTATCATAAGGAGGCATTAGTGTTGACGTTGCTAACAATATCATCTTCAATCTCAAATGTAAAAATAAAAATAGTACATCAGTTCCTCATAACTGTGATAATATAAAATTTGTGACAGCTGCAATAAAACAAAATATATTGACTTCCCTTTCATGTATTTTTGCACCTGAATCACACACTCAAGCTCCCTCTACAATCATGAAAGCTTTTAATCACATGTGCCCATTAAGTTGTACTTCAAAGCACAAGCCAAGTATCACCAAGTCAGTCTAAAAATCTTTCCTGTTGAATCCCCTATATTATTGGCCAGCATGCCATGATATCCTGTATAGCCTGAGGATGAGATAAACAGGAAGTGCACAGAGATACTAGATTTGCATGCTAACCAAGTCAGCTGTGTGATAATAAAAATAGAAAGCCCCTACGGCTTTCCTCCCCTTTGTTCCAACAGATATGGAAGTGCAACAATCCTTGGAAAACACAAGATGATGTAAAGATCTAATGATAGCTATTTCTGGAAAACAGCTAAAACCCTTTTTTTGGTGTGGACCAGGCCTGTTGTCTATCATCATGATGTTTGCCCATGACCAAATGGAGTTTCTTGGATCCTTGCAGATAACACCTCCCAGAGTGCAGCTGAAGAGGATGTATGTTCCATTAAACACAGATAATGGGATGTCTGGCACTGGAAAACAATTTTGAGGAATAACGTATAGCTTACGCTCCAAATTCATTATCCAAAAATATTTCCTAATCACTTCTGCAGAAATAGTTGTAGATATTAAAAGAAAAAATCAGCGACAGCAATGAAGCACCTGTCAGACTCTCACATGCAAAAGTACCAAGCACAGCTGGGGCAGTGGTGAGCCCAAGGAAATTCTAATGCAATTGCCGAGGATAACGAGAAAATTAAATAGATTATATTTACAGAAATGAGAAATTAAAGGACTTGATGGTCCTGCCTATTGTCCTTCGCTACCTAAAAGGCAGGGAAATTTTACAACAGCATAGCTAAATTTTCTGAGCAATAACAGAGGTTGAAAGCATTGGCTAGGAGTGTATTGAAACTATAGAAATAGGCTTATTTCTAGACAGAAGATGTCATTAACTTGGTTTTGAAGCTGTAAATAATTTGTTCATCCAGGAAAGAAACTTAATAATTTGTGCACTATTAAAAACAGATATTTATGTCACCATGGCACTTAATATTGCAGCTGTGTTTGTGAGCTCCTTTACACTTTGTCTGGGGAATCTTTCACATATCCTAGGAACTGCAACAAGCAAGAGATTCCAGGCATCTGGGCATCAGCCCTGTCTCTGCAGAATGGTGAGGAAAGGCAGAAGGAGTGGCAAATTACCCAGCTCCACTCTTGGAGTCAGGATTAACCACTGCACTTTTAAGGCACTGAGACACTTCCATCAGAGGTGTTTACAGAGTCCTGGCATCACCTGGATGCTCCAGGGCAATACTGGGCCATGTACCTCCTGCTGGTCTCTCAGAAAAGACTACCTGGCTGTATTTTCTCCTGAAAGAGGTTGGGGTGCAGGGTGCCTTGCCCTACTCTCCAGGATGAATCCCGAGGCATGATTGCTACTGCCCATGCCATACTAAGGAATACTGATCCCTCCACACAGGAGAAGGGGAAATTGTAGACGCTCAAGCTCCACACTGACCCCCTTTTCACTGGTGATCACTGGAGGTTTTTGCAGTTGTTGAGCTGTTCAAACAGCTCAGAACACAGGAGTAAAAGGAAGCTTTCAAATAAATAATTATAAGCACAATAGAAAACTACCAGTTGGAAAGGCATAAAAATTAAAAAAAAAAAAAAATCCCCAAACAACTCAAACCTTTAATCCCTATGGCCTTAACTTTTGTGTGATTTAGATTAATGCTATTACAAGGTTGCTGAGATGTTAAACCCCAGCTATTCTGATAACTTGCCAGTTTAGCAGAGTTCAATTAGTTGGGGATAGCCTAAACCCTGTAGACTTTGGCACCTTGCCCACAGCTACACACATTTTAAACCACAACTACCTTGTCTTATGCTACAGTGGAGAAATATCACAGCTGCAGAAATATAAGAAAGATAAGGTTTCCAAAGCAGAAAGACTTTCTTTGACAACAGTGTTAAAAGGTTTAAGTGGGTTCACACACTCCGGTGCCAGTCCCAGTCAAAAAAGAAAAAATTGTTAGAAAGGGAGAAGGAGGTGATCACTGAGGAGAGGAAATAAGGAATGGCTCAGGAAACAGGTAACATGTAACACTGACTTAGCAAGATTTAGTAAAGTTCGAAGAAGGATCTGATGTTTGTCATCAAACGCAATCAAAAATTTTGACAGTTCTATAATACCTGCTAGTGCAAGGCATCCTGTAATCATTTGATGTTAAAATGAATATTTATGAAGGGACAGATTACTTTCTTACTGCAGAGTGTTTCTTGCACCCTGATTTTTAGAATGGGACAGATCATTGAAATTGGGGGAGAGGGGGAAGTGTGTAGTTATTTGAATTTGGAATGTTTTAAATGCTGTCTTATAACTTGAATGGCTTTTAACTTGAAAAAGTAATTTCTTATTAATTTCTAATTAATTTGTTCCCATTACCACCACATCATGGGTTTAAAGGGACTACTTTTGCGGTTGTTGACACACTGTCATTCTTTCACATTTCTTCCTAAGCTTCCTCTGTTTAAACTGGCCTTGTAGGTAAATTCACATGTATGGTGCAAGTAGCCTGACCACTGGACCAAATGCTTTGCAAATTAGGCACATACCATACCTTGATGAATGAGAAGATAACAAATAGAGCTTTGCATCACAATGGTTATAGAGTAGATTCTTGTTTCTATCATTATCCTCACTCAAACAATAAGTAGCTCATTACAAATTGAACTAGCAACGAGAAACCAAGGACGTGATCATGGACTTGATGATGATGATGCACCATCTGACACCAGAAAATTAAATAGCTCTCTGAATGTCAGTTCCCTCATCATAGGATGGCAACAGTTCTGTGCGTGTGAATCATGTCTCTATTAGGATATGTAACAAAATCATCTATGAAAGTGTGGAAAGTGTTAATGCAAATGAACACTTGGGGTTAACAGTTGTGGTGGGAATATAAATTGAGTTGTAGACAGCACTGCTCCTAGGGGAGAAGTTCTTCCTCCTTCCTCTACCTGTATTATGTCAGAACCCAGGGCATCCCTCTGGCTGCCCTGGGAGCTCAGAGACCCTGGCCAAACAGTCTGGGGACCAAGCAAGAAGGCCTGAGCCTGGTACAGGGGGGTTACAGCCCTTTACAGGGGGGTCTGAATTTGGTACAGGGGGGTCAGAGACCAGGGCACAGAGCCCAGGAAAGCACCCTCTTTGATTTCAGTCCATGGGAAAGACTGTCACCACTGGGAGAGGAATTACAAGCCTCAAAGATGTAAAAGGCAGTAGTATAGTTTATCACTGAGTGAGAAATTTGTAGTTTTAGAGTTTTACAATAGAAGTATATGGAGACAACATAGAGATTTGGGGGCGGGGGTAAGGCTTCTTCTTTTTNTTTTTGTCTCCATCTTTCTGCTGTGATGTTAGCACAATATAGTTTATAGAAATTGGTTAGGAGTAAAAATAACCTGTTAGTATAGATAGTAATTATTGGCATATAAATGTAAACTAAGATACATAATATAGGATAGAAAAGAGCTCCAACTGCCTAAGGGCAGGCAGTGCT
>VWYP01012704.1:42501-75507 GCA_013400435.1 Pycnonotus jocosus | reverse complement strand
CTTCCCACTGGCATTTCAATATTGGTATAATTCTAAATTTGAAATTCGAAGGGAACTCAGATTATCTAAGGTTCAGAGCAGTCCCTTCTCTCAATATTTTAGTCACCAGAAGTTTCATTGGCTAGAATGATGAATGAAGAAAATACCTTGATGGTGGAAATAAATAAGGAAAGAAACAGAAACATTTCAGCTTCCTCATAAACATTAGGGCTAGGCTGCTAAAACACTTTTTAGAATACAGAGATAATAGAAATACATTTAAAACTGGTTCTGGAATATTTTTCTTTTCTCCACTGGATTCACTTCATAGATAGTATCTCCATATCTTAGCTGTTCAAGAAACGGCAATAAATCTCAGGCTTAGTTGAGTCTGATTTGCATCCTGTGATCTCACCTATGCAATGTTCCTCAGCACCAAGCACTAACCAGTGCTTTAAGCCCTAAAACATTGCTGCTGATGATATCACCATTAATCAGGAGTGATTCACTAATCCTGGCTCCTCCACCCACACAACACCGTCGATCAAACCGAGGATGTTAGACGTGCAGCAGATGAAAAGCAGCGTTGTTCCTGCTGCATTAGACAGACACATTGTCTGCAGCAGCAAGAGGCAGCATCACTGACACCTTCACAGGGTAACATTCTGTGTTCTCACAAAAGCCCCGGAGTTCAATGTTGCTGGTAGTCATTGTTTCCAAGGAAAATAATTGACATCCAGTTACTACAAGCTGGTGTGACCCCAGCTTGTGAAACCACATGCTGCTTATTGTCTGGGAGGATGATGCATGTCACTACTAAGCACTCAATTTCTGGTTCACAAAGGAGGGATCTTAGAGTGTATTCACATACTAGAAAATTACATGTTAAAAGCTTGGCTGGCAGCACTGCCCTTTTTGATCATTAATTAATTGCAGTGGCTTTCTTTAATGAAGGCTTCCCACCTGCTTTTTGTTTATGTGTTTCTTTTTTTTCTTTTTTTTTTGTTTAATTTTAACTGCAGAGCAAGATAATAAATTTTTTTTTCTTTCACTTTCAAGAAGCAAAACTTAATCTGCAAGTTAATGCTAAATTAGGCCTCTATATTTATACTTGTACAGGGAATGAGAAGGGAACAACTTTTATCTGCCAGGTGGTTTAAGCAGTTCATGTAGTTTAATGCCTGATTTTGCCATGTTGAAAATCTTAAATTGTGTGTAAGTAGTGACATACAGGTGGGCTGCTACCTTCATATAGAATCAGTGGGGCTGTGTAGAAGGATCATTTCTTACCACATAGATAAAAACTCTATATTACTGCTGCTCAAAAAGTGACATTTTATTAAATGCGACAGAACCAATCCTGCAATTACTGTGACCAAAAAACAAAAACAAAAAAGTATTTAGGAAACATGCCCACAATGATAGAGGTCCTCAAGGAGCAGGTAACTATTCAACACTTATAGTTTCTTCCAGTTCATGTAGGTATAACCATGCTGTGATGTACTCAAACTATCCTAGACAGTGAAAGATATATTAGGATACATTTAAAATGCTTTTAAACTTAGAAGTCAATGCAGCAGATCTGATTTGCACTAATGATCATGTCCTGAAAATTTAGAAGTTCAGTCTATGTGGAAAAATGCTGTTTTGTGCTCATGTATTTAAAAATTTCATGTATGTAAAGGATAATAATTTAAATTTGACAGGCAGATTTTATTCTGTAATTTTCTATCTTTATTTTCAATCAATATGTGCATTTTCTATCCATATACTTTTGGTAAATTCTTGCCACAGCAAGAAATATTTTAGACACATATACAATGACATGTGAAAAGCTTCAATGTTGAGCAATATCCTGCTCTGAACTGCAGTATACACTATTGGTAGAAAACAATAAATGTTCTTTAAGTTCTTAGTTATTTGTAATAATATTTTAAAGATGAGAAAAAAGAATATGCACACTACAAAATAGTTATCTGCCATGAGATCAAAATCGGCCTGTTCATGAAAAATGATTAAGACATTCTCCTACTCTTTGTTTCTGTGAGAACATCAGAAAAAAGCAGAAAAACAAAAACAAAAAGGAAACAAAAACCCCAAAAAACAAACAAACAAGCAAACAAAACCCAAAAAAACACATACAGGAAAAAAAAACACCAACAAACGCAAAACAGCTTACAAGGGATTCTGTTATGTTGCCACACAGGCACTCCCCAGACTCTCTGGCTCCTTCATAAAATAAGGCAAAAAAATCTGAATGACACAATTAACATGAAAGGACCATACTCTGTGAACTGGAGCACAGCAGACAGAAACACACACATAGCCTATGTTCAGAGAAAATGTTATCAGGAAAATTCCTTCAGCCACAGGAAAGTCAGTCCAGTCCAATGATTCAGTCACTCATTGTGCCAAATTACTGGAAATACTTTTCTGCTGTTCCTTTTGAAGTCTTTGTTCCACGGTCCAAACATCTAAGGATTAAGGAGACCACGAAAATGAGTAATTTCTCTGCAACTGATTGATGACATTTTGACATTTAGGTCTGTGATACACAGTAGTACTCTTTTCTCTTCCAACAATACTAGTAAATGAAAATACAACATTTCTTTAAAATTTCAGTGTCATCCTTCTGGCGTATATCCATTTTTTAAAATGATAGCTTTAATTTTTTAAGTGTTAATCTTAGTTTCTAGAGCTAGATTGGAAACAATTCTGTAATTATGTAGGCTTTTAAAATGGTTTCAAGATAGCCTGGATCAAATTTTGATGCCACTAGACACACAGCAGTCTGACATTTCCCAGGAAAGGAGAAAAAAAAAAACTTTCTTATTAAGTCAGTTTGCATTTGGAGATTATTTTTTGGAGGAGAAGTTGCTTATGTTTCCATGATGTGGAGAAAAGGAGATTAGACAGTTGAGTAGAGAAATGTTTACATCTTTTAGAGTCCCACATGGGCTTCTATATTACTGTAGATGATAAATCTGGAAGATCTGTAAATATGGTGAAGTACCATTTTTTCTCCTTTTTTACCTCTATGTGTTATGCTAAATTTTTTCTCTAGGCTAATTTTTTAACATGTAGAAATTATGTGCATTTTCCCATGAGGAAAAAAGCATTAGACTTTGAGTACTCACAGCAAAAGAATTCAAAAGCCACGACAAAGAAGAAGAACAATTGTCATGCTAATGACATGGAATAGAAAGTTTATCATGTGTCTGTGAGTGGTGGAATTTTAGGATTGACAAACACCAAGCTATCTCTACGAGACAAGCCTTTAAGCCAAATAAATTTCTTTTATGACTTTACTAATATTGCTGGAGTCATATCAACAGTGAATGTGATCCTCTTTATGTAAGTGTCAAGAGAGGTGTCCTTATCAGCAACAGACAGAAACATACCATACTACCCTTACTTTTGAAATTTGCTGTTCACTTTTTATCTGTATTTTAATTCCCTTACAATCTTTGGATACAACTTCTCAAATCTGTAATTTATCTTTCCCAGGAACTATAGTAAATTTTCTCAAGCTGAATCATATGGACCAGTGGAAATTCAGGCTGAAATTCAGTAGAACATGCCAGGGTAAATCCAACAAATAGAGTTTTCTAGTTGCTAGCAAAAGGTCTTAGGCTTTTACTACTGTAGCAGGGTGTCAGGACTTGTTTGGCTTATCTGGAGCTGAGCCCTTTCTATCTTTCTATCTTTCTTTTGACAGCAGCTATGCAGTGCTACAGCCTGAACATTTTCTAACTTTGGACAGTGGTGTGTTGTAATACCTTGTTAGTTACTGGATAGGAATAACAAGCATTTAGTCAGTGGGGTGCAAGCTATTTATGGACCTAGAACAAAACACAATGAGGGAATGCAAAGATGCTGGAGAATGTCAGGGACTCCAATCTGTAAGCCCAAAGCACAGTGGCCAGTTACTGATCAATAAAGAAGTAGAGCCTTGTAAGCCAGTGGCCATACATGGACCCTGCTGAAAGGGAGAAGAAATCCCTGTCATATTTCTCCCAAAAAATGACTTAGGGTGTTGATAACTTCCGTAGCTCAAATCCTACCCTTCCTTGAAGCTGCTGACCTCAAGATCTAAAGAAACATTTGAAGGTGAATTTACACTGGAGAAAAAGATTTGATGATAGATGCTTGTGCGTAGAAATATTGAGTGTATTATTAACTATAGGAGTTAGTATCATCATAAGTACACTAATAATAAATGGTAGGCAATTTGGGCAGACTGTTCAGACCTTATTAGACTCAAAATAATGTCTTGGATGTGTTCCCACAAGATTAATAGCAACTTCTAAACTCTGATATGCAGTACCTATCATAAAAGAAGAGCTCTGAGTCATATCAGAGGATACAGCTGAAGACAGAGATAATGCAGTACACCACCAGTTGTTATTTTTGTATAGCAATGGTGACAGCAAAAGTGACAATTTATTGTCACTCTCTGTTTCCATCTAGTCCTCCTCCTTCTTTCTAAATTACTCTAGTGCTTATCTTTTTAAGGTTAGTCACCCATTTCCCTAATTTTACTTAGTTTTAGTTAAAATTTTGTCAGCTGTTCTCTAGATTATCCTAGGTAATGTCAGAAGACACAGTGCTTGAAGATTATTATGTTCTGTGCCTTCTGAGTTAAAATTGCATGCTTTATTTTTTTGCCTGTGCAACTATCTTTATCAATTTTGGCTTGAGAGAAAACACAGAAACTCAAAAATCTATAGAGATGGCCAAACAGGTTGATATTTATATTCCCCTTGAGAAAAAGGAGGATTGAAAGAAGCAGAGATATATGAACTCTGGTTGTACCTCCACAAGGGATCCATATCAAATTTGGAACTCCTTAAGTTGCGCTCCCAGTGGCGTTAACCAAGACAGCAAGGAAAGCAGAGATATCAAAGTGGCATGAGGGTAAAGACAGTTTTTGACAAAATAGGATTTTATTTTAAGAAACAATGCTGACAGCAAAAATATCTGCCAGTGATGGTTATTGCTGCTGCCTGTTATAGCTACAAGTTGGCTGCTTCTCTCCCAGATCTCACACAGTGAAAATAGCATCACTTGTTTTGATGCAGTAAGCAGTGAAAATAGAATAGGGACATAAACACAGACACCTTAAAACTCTTTGTGTCTACAGTGCTCACAAAAGAGCCAGGTGAGTCAAGTTTTTTTGAAGAGCACTTTATTTTGAATCTCAAGAATTCTCGGGAAGGCAGTGACTGCTCCCTTAAAATGCATCTTGTCAAGCTCTATACACACAATCATTTTGTCATTTGGAATTCTCTTGTTCTCAGTACCCATGCTTTAATTGTGGACAAGACACTGTTCCCAATGATAGTTTATTTTGCAATAGCTATGTTACCCCACTTCCATTATTGTATTATAGTGTCAAATAAGTACATCGTGTCAAAAACCCCATTTTGAAATCGCAGACAAATTGCCATCTTTTGGACAGCATCACGAGCTCTGTGGGCTGCAGAGACTGCAATTGTGGAAGCAACAGAACACATGGCTGCAATACAGACTGCTCTGCTCTTGTTTTTGATCCTGTGAGCACTGCTGACATGGTGGTGGAGTCAGGCAAGCTGGGAATGCCAGCGCTGAAGTTCAACCAGTGCTTTGATTCCATGCCTGTTCAGCACAGCGTATAAAACAAACACACAGTTTTAGCTCTTTCAAGCATTTCAAAGGATTGTAAACAGCCAAGAAATGATTGCTAAACAGATTCCAAATATACACCACAAAAGTAAATGGAAGAGCTGGGACAAGAATTACTTCAATTTGTTCTATTGAGAAAAATGATGTTGAAATAATGTTAAGGCCTCTTAGAAGAAAAAAGAAACATATCTAGCACAAAGTTTGGTATGCCTGTCTGAACTCTTACAACATTAGAAATCATAAAAAGAATGCAGTGTAGCCCAGTGTTCTCTGATTCTTCATATTCTTGGTTAAGAATTAGGTGGTCTTGAAAGTTTCTTGACTGGAGAAACTTTATTTTCAAAAAATAGTTCACACCATTTTGTAGTTGACCTTCCTTTTCTAAATACATTCAGATCTGTTAACAATTCCTGCTTCATACACCTACACTACTACCTTGGTTGCAGTATAGAAATATTCCAGCCAAATTTCCTCTAAATACTTTGGATACAATATGCAAGCTGGAATTGCAGCAAAGATGTGAGATCATGATATTTTAACATAAATATTTTAAAATGAGTCAAAATTCTTTCACTCTTGTACACAGTATCACTGCTGAGAGAAGTCACTGGATACAGCGGTAGTACCAAAACCAGCATTTCATATTTGGTTCTTCCTCTTGTGGGGGCACTAATACCTTTATTTTGTTCTCTTCTAACATGCCTTCTATATTGCTGAAACTTATAGAAACTCTACAACTTTAAAATTATTAACGTACCATGAAATTTAGTTCAAGTCATGAATTCAGATTTAAAATTAGGAAATACAATAACAGAATGGAAAAGAAAAAAAAAAAAAGAGAGAGAGAGAAGGTAAAGAGCACATCTCAGATCTCAGATGTGGCTAGAGCTCTGTAGAATCTGAGGAAGCCAGCTAGTTAAAACCAGGAAAGGGAGGAATGTGTTGTGATAACAGGTCCTTTAACTAAAAGCCCTTGATCTGTTGAGCTGAACACATTAATTAGTAAGATGTCAGACAAAGAGCATTAGCAGGAACAGGACATGTAGTTTAATCTACCCCCATGTGTTCTGTGATTTTCAAAAATGTGTCTTTCTGGTGTACGTGCAATGAAATATGCTTGTATTTGCATTGTAGAAGGGAACGAGGGTTTGCTAAAAATCCAGACTTCTGAGTGGCAAGAATTCATGTGAAAAGAGGTCTCAAATGCACTGTATTTGAAATACTTAATTATTTATATTTATAAACTTTAATATCTACAAAGGGTTTTGAAGATGAATGCTGCTTGGCAAGTGAAACTTTCTATATATGTTACAGAGCTGAGACAAAAATAGTAATCCACTTTCATAGAAGACTTCAGCATTCTAGAAATAAAGATTCATGCTAATTTCAAACAAAACTTTTCCAAGATTCTGGAAATGAATGCCCATTCAGATTGCTTAGCTGAGGAAAATTAAACCAAANCATGCTAATTTCAAACAAAACTTTTCCAAGATTCTGGAAATGAATGCCCATTCAGATTGCTTAGCTGAGGAAAATTAAACCAAACAAAAAAATACACACATCATACACACACGTGTGCCCCCTCCAACCCCTCACACTTGCCCCAATATTGATTCCAATTTCATAATTTAGCAGAATGGGGAAGAGGGAGAGGGGAAGTTTCAGAAATTTTTCCACAAGCCTGTAAACTGTGTCATTCTTAATATGTCACAAAAGGACACTTAGCTATGTTTCTTGGCATACTTTTGTAGAACTTTTCACCCTTGTTGAAAGCTTCTATCAACACCTTCACAAGCAATTCTAACATGGACTTTCATAAGAAACTCCAAGAGAATATAGCCCTACAAAGGAAGAGAGATAGCCAAACTTAGCCATTGCAATTCAGAACTTTTTCTATAAGTTTAGGATATTTTCCAAATAAGTTAATATCCTACAGTTTTGCCAATCCCTGTCAAGTGGGGTCAGTTGAAGGGACTATTGCATGATAGGACAGACCTCAGATTATTCTTATGCCCACCTCAGTAGGTGAGTACTGAAATAAATGATACATTTCTGGTAAAAAAAAACATGACCTAAAAGAAATAGAACTAAGCTCACTTTCTCTCTTAAACATGACAGCAAGATTAGAGTTAAAAAGGAAGGAAGATTGAAGGTCTTTGCTTGTAAAGGGAAATGAAGTTTTCTTGGAATGCAAGGAGGAAAAAAGGCATGATTCTAAAGATGACTTTTTTGTTGCTGTCTCAGAACAAAATGCTATTTTAAAATGGAAATACAAGTCTATCTGCAAAGAAGCTTATCATGCATATCATCATTTTACACGATGGTGTGGTCCCTGTAGGCTTGTAGCGAGATCCTTGGAGTGCCATCATATCACTTTGGAACCAGTAATGGAACCATCCCACTCTCTCCATGGATTTCTCGTGAAAGTATTTTGCTTTTGCAGCTTCACATTGTAATGGCTTCTTAATGGAATCCCTTTAGAATGATATTGAAATCATCTTGCCATCATTAGTGCACGTCATAAATGGTATCATAATAGAGTCTCCATTAAAGACTTGCATTAAAATCTTATTGAAATTGTTACTACGTTACTGTCCCACCAAACTGACTGTGAATGTAGCTTGGAAAATGGCTGGTAATGTCCTCTAGCTAGTTTTCAAACTGACATTTAGTATTTTTAATACAACATCTTTTGTTTATATTTTTTACTATTTCTATGACCACTGAAATTTTATTGTTCTCTGGTGTACTATAAACACTTTGTCTTTTTGCTAAAATATCAGTGGCTGTTTTAAAAAATATGTGTATTTTTAAGCCTTCTAACTGGAAGATGTTTCTTTTAAGAAACACTGATAACAGTATTTAAGAAGTATAAAAGAGGTTTTAAGAGTACTGTCAGAAGAGCAAAGCTCTGTGTAATTCTTTCTTCTCATTCATGTGACTGAAAAATGTGACAGTTCAAATACCTTTCATCTGAAAGAGAAGAAAAAAAGAAAACACTTCAACAAAGACAATCTCCTGAATCCCAAAATACTGAGTTATTTGGGTTTATAATATGGTAATTGCAATCCTACTGCTATGTTCAAGAGACAATAAAATCTCTCTGAACTTTGGAATATTTAAAACACCATCTGAAAAGTGTGTAGCAACCCTGTTAGGTTCGATGGTGTGATCAGCTGAGTGGTAACATGAGAAAGAAATTTCATCACAGATTTACCTGGCTGAGACACCTCTACAGAAAGAGAGCTCCAGTCACATGGGCACCAAATAAATAGAGATTTACTAGAGGTTAAAATGAGGCATTTATCACATGTCTGATGCACAAAGTATGGATAGATATGCCAGCAGTGTCAGGTCTGAGATCAAGAGTGCCAGATGAGGGTGGCTATGTGTAGCCCGTGTTCAAAACCTTGCAGAACTGTTCTGCTGCCATCTGGGACAGGGCATTCCCCCAGCTGTGTCCCGGGGTTTCACAGGTTTCACAGACCTGACACAGCTCCATGGGTACTGGAAAACAGGCATCCTGGGTTTCACCACTGAAGAGGCCCAGCAACAGGACCCCACTGGTGTATTTTTTCCAAGACGTGCATTCACAGTTCATATTAATCAGAAATGAGGAATATCCCAGAGGATCCAGCATTAGACCTGCTTGTGAGGATTAGTTGTGGCAAATTACATAAAGGATAAATAATGCATTCAAATTACTTTGGGTCTGAGTGGTAGTAGGGAGATCTTAGTTCTGTGTATTGATGTCTAAAAATACGTAGAATAACCTTCTGATTACTAGAGGTGAGTGGAGAAGGACACTGGAAAAAATCAGAGATGTTAGCAAGAAAGGGAATAAGCACAACATTTTTCAAGTTTAAGGAATCCTTTGTTGTATGTGGAAATTAATTAATGCTAAATTACAACAGAATTCCTAAGGGATTACATATTGCAACCCCATGAATACTGAGAGAATTCATCATAATTAATGATATATTTTCGGAGGAATGTTGCCCATTGCATAGCTTTGCAATATCTCTTTCATTCCTTTAGGGGTTTTATTTACGAAACATACACAGGCATTACACAGAAAAATTAGTGTGTATCTATCTATCTATCTATCTACATGTGTGCATAAATATACATTACATANGCAACCCCATGAATACTGAGAGAATTCATCATAATTAATGAAACATTTTCAGAGGAATGTTGCCCATTTCACAGCTTTGCAATATCTCTTTCATTCCTTTGGGGGTTTTATTTACAAACCATACACAGGCATTACACAGAAAAATGCGTGTCTATCTATCTATCTAACTATCTATCTACATGTGTGCATAAATATACATTACATATATGAAGGAGGAGTCATATTTTTATTTATATTTAGTTTTCACATTTTTCTAAATGACAACCCTATCTCCCAAAAATGCATCTCCTCATACACACATTTCCTGGTCCTATCACACAGTCCAAAAGGGATTCTAGCAAAAGCAAGTGTTTCTAACACTTTTAGTTCTGTGTTAAAAAAGGGCCTGCTGGCAGTGTGAAATGACTGCTCTTGAATATGACAGGGTGAGAGATCTTCTGAAACTTTTTGTCACACAGCCAGTCCTGAAGATTTGGGGATATAGAGAAGAAGAATATTGCAGCTTGGAAAGAAATGCCTGGAATTTGCCCCTCAAGAACCTGGAGGTTTGAAGGAAGAAAAACAGGATACATATTTGGACCTGTACAGCTTAAAGATATTTGCAAACCCCATCTGTCTAAAATATGAGTCTTAGTTCTGCTTTTATGAATCTCTTGAAAGCTGTTCTTAAAAACACAAAAAAAAGAACTGAGAACCTATTTACCTCAATGACTGAAACTATATGTGGTCTAATACATTCTTAGAGCTGCTTTCTGAAATTTCTTTTTATGGACACAATTTTTCATTAGCCCTTAAAAAATATTCAGAAAATTCTCAATTTTATTTCCCAATAACAACCTCTCTTTAATTTTTATCTCCCTTGTCCCTACTTTGTCGAAGTAATTCATAGCCTGAATTCCAAGGAACCCCCCAGTGAGCCAGCTCCCATTTCTCATCTTTTTGGGGGTTGTTTTTTGCTTGCGCATTTGGTTAGTTAGTTTTTACTGCTTCGTGATAGCAAGTCTTGTCTGAAGCAAACTGAGTGATTTAAATAATGCTTATTACAGTTATTTCAACAATGAAAAATTAGTTGCAAGAGTTTATTAGATTTGTAGCATTAAATGAATAATTTCACCTGAGTCATAAACTGAATTAAAACACAAATCATATTGTTTTGACATGCTTGTCAGGCAGAATATCAATTCTGGTTTTGGCTTCTGCAATAACTTTTTTCATTTTTGTTCTTCACAGAGCACTGGGTTCAATAGATACTTTGCAAGAAAGAGACCCAGTTGTCTGATACTTGGGCAAAATACAAGGAGTCAAAATGAGGAGCAGAAGTTGAGGCTGTCTTGAGGTACTTAGCTCATAGGGTAATAAAGAGGTAAAGGAGATTAAAAAGCTCACTTGTTACTTTTGTAGGCTAATTAACATTTAGAAAAATTTTATTCCCAAAGGCAGATACAGCAATGATTAATTATCACATTTTGATTAAGTCAATGATATGATGTATTTTCTCATTATATATGCTAATATCCATTCAGGCTTCACAGCCAGCCCCAGGATAAGGTCAGAGACCAGTAATCTCAGCATGGATAATACTTGTAACCTGTATTCAGTGTAACACATTCAGATCACCATCCTCAAGGTTTCTTTTAAGGTGGTAGGATTTTTTTCAAAAAATAGTTAATTTTTGTATTCTGATTTTGATTTTAACTCATCTGAGTTTCCCTTGCAGTGCACAAGGGGTCTTAATTGAGCACTGACAATATTATGAGAAGATAAATTTTTGTCTGGTTTTAATGAAATGAGACATGGCTCTGTAATTTCTGCAATGTCTGTGATCATTTGGACACCCTCTTTCTTAGCTATCAGAGCTGAAAAGTGCACTGTTATGAAAGATCCTTGCCCTTTTGAGTCTTCTTGCCTTAGTGCCCCAGGCTGGTCACCACTGCCATTATCTCATCAACCATGAGACTATTTTCAATAATTTAGCTGATAGGACCAGCAGTGGATTTTCTCAGAAAGGCTTTACTTCAGCTGAACACAGTGGCAACAGCTACCTCTAGCCATGGTTGCTTTAGCCCTAAGGAAATCTTTTTTGCATGTTAAATATGCAATATTAGTGCCAAGGTCTTGATTCTTTCCCTGTTTATTGCAGTGCAATATATCACTCCTTACAGAGCAGCTTAAATAAAGTAGAGCTATGAATGGTGTCTAGTCAAATTCATGAACTTTCATCATGCAAATGAGAACACCTAATTAAGAGCCAATGGTCAAAATTTCCATAATGATAGAGCCAGATGAAATGTGTTTCAGGTTCCCACAAGAACCTAGATAATTTTTCTTGCTTGATGTTGATCATGCAAAAGCATCTTTTATGAAGATATTCCTTTACAACCTTAGGTCTAAAACGACTTTTTTGGTTGTTGTTTGCTTGTTTGTGTGTTTCTTTTTTTTTTTTTAACTAGGTAAATTTTTCTAAAACTTAGTTGACTTCTCTCCCTGAGTTCTACAGCAATCCTGAAGTTAATGAAATGTCAACATCATAATACAATAAGAATGACTAAATGGATTCATCAAAGCTGTTTATGCATTATGTAACATTTTAAAATTGTGTAATTTGGGAACTGGAACAGCATATTTTTATGCCTTTTTAAATTATATATTATTCCTCAGAGTGAACTATTTTGGATATTGCATCCAACAAAGGTTACCAAAACAAACTAAAACAGGCGGCTTGAAATTGTATGTTAAAATTGAAAGATTTGTGCAGTGAGATAACATAATTATTTTGCGAACAGAACAAGTGACTATGACCATATCCAATACGAAATCTTTTCCAGATCTACCACCCCTCATTAATTCTAATGAACTGAATCATTTGAAGCTGTGATGTAGACCATTAAGTGATTTTATGGAGCTCCTCCAGGTCAGTGTCGCAGTGAGCATTTTTTATTATCTCACACTTAAAAGCATGTGCCTGAAATCATACACATAAAAATAATTTTGACTACCTATTAGAGCTCTGTATTGCCATGGTTCATTCATACAAAAAAATTTTATAGAACACCACTTACCTACTCATTCAACTGCTCTCAAAAATTATGGAAACATAGAACACTTTTGATTGAAAAGGACTTTTAAAGATCACCTAGTTCCAACTCCCTGTCATGAGCAGGGACACTTCCTAACTCTACTAGATTGCTCAAACTCCCATTCAGCCTGGCCTTGAACTCTTCCAGTAATGGGGAACCCACAGATTCTCTGGGCAGCCTGTTCCAGTGCCTCACCTACCTTACAGAATAGAATTTCTTCCTTACATCTACTCTAAACACACCCTCTTTTAGTTGAAATCCATTGTCCTTTGTCCTATCACTACAGGCCTTGGCAAAAAGCCTCTATGCATGTTTCTAACAATTCTCTGTTATATATTGAAAAACTTCTGTATGTTCTCCCAAGAGATTTCTGCTCTCCAAGCCAAACAATCTCAACTTTCTCAGCCTTTTTTCAAAGCAGAAGTGCTCCAGATCTCTCAATATTTTTGTGGCTCTCATCTGGACCTGTTCCAACATGTCCAGGTCTTCCAGACATAGTACTGAGGGTGATGTCTCACAATAGAGTGATCATGGTCACTCCCCTTGACTTGCTGATCTCACTTCTTTTTGCGCAGCCAAGGATGTGGCTCCCTTTCTGGGCTGCCAGTGCCAGGTCATGAAACATTTTTGCCCACCAGTATCTCCAAGTCTTTCTCCAGAGGGCTACTCTCAATCCATTCATCCCATAACCTGTACTGATACTGGTGGGTGTCCTGACTCAGAAGCAGGACCTTGCAAGTGACTTTGTTGAAGTCCATGAAGTTTGTATGACAAGTATTAAAGATTTTCTTTTCCAGGGTATTTTCTGTGGGTGTTTGCATGAAAGATCACTGATCACTCAGTTCATGTGGCATTCTCAGTCTTTTCAGCTACATTTTGGAAGTACTAGAAATAAATTAATGTATTTTACAAAGATGCTTCCATCACAGCATAGAATACAGATCTTGTTTCCAAAGCCTACAAAACTGTTTATTTCCTGTGTGACCAGAGTCCAGGCCAGCCACATACATAATGCCACACAATGCAATAAAATTTTATCTTCAAATAATTTATCCCCTATTCTAAATCTTAATAAAGAAAATGCTTGATTATAAATAGAAAGCATGTTATTTAGAATAGTAGTATTTTTGTAATTAGAGAAGAAAATCAAACTTTTCCTCTCTAAAATGTATGTTATTTTATCACTGTATATTATCAGTATTGCTATTGATGTTCATAGAGCCAGTCATGAGCTATTACTTCTCTAAGCCGGAAAATATAAAACAAATCAGAAAAAACAAAACAAATAGTAAGTATTTGGTGAACTGATACACTTATGTGTGTAAAGTAGCCCTTGCTGATCCCAGCCAGGGTTCTTCATGTTCTTAAGATGACTATGCTTTGCAGGCATGTGTGAAACATGAGCAAGAGGCAATGTGGTGCAGAGGGAAACCTGAGATGCTCACAAGACCAGGATAAGCAGCAGTCACTCCCACCAATACCACAATGATTGCTAAGTTTTGTTTGGGTCATCTCTGCAAAAATGTCTTATAGGAAAATTAAAAGAGATCAATGAAGCAGCTTTCAGGATGTTCATGAACAGTGAATACTACATGTTCTGGGGAAATATTATAGATATATCCATTTGGCAACCCCTCTGGACTGATGCTGGAAGAATGGGTTAAACACTGGTCTCCCAGAACATATATGTGCAAATAAGGACGTACCAAGCCATAAAAGACTTTGAAAATTAAAGCAAAAATTTATTTTCACACTGAAAATATTTCTATCTCTCCTCTGACACTAACAGCTTCTAGAGAGGAAAAGATAATTTGTCCATTCAGAACATTAGGCATGGAAAATTCAGACATCAGAAAGTCACGAATGTGCTCACAGTGAAACCTTAGAGGAATTATTTAGTGTTCCAGATTTATCTTTCCCTCCTAATCATGTGGTTATATACAAGGAAAAGAAATACTGATGATATATACAGAAGGGTTTTTCTATGTCACATGAGGGCAGAAGAACATTAACTCTGGTAACAAATGAAAAAAAATCCCAAACCTCACAGATATATATACTAGGGAAGATACATGTTACGTGTTATGTGGACAACAAGAAGGATAAAGTTTCTTATTTTTTTCCCCAACATCTCTTCTTATGTTAAAAAGTAATTTTTATAATGAATTTCAATGACTGACTTGTGAAGTTTATCTTCAAATAGGCTGAACTTGAACTGGATATTTTTAGCATGGAAAGACAAGAGAAATAAATACATTTCTATGCATTTATGCTGAAACTGCAGATCTCTAACAATATACATCTTAATTTTACCACTGTGCTTGCCAAGGCTTTTTCTGTCGTTGGCTGCATCACTAATACAGTGTTTACTAATAGCTCTATAGAGGAACAGTATTTCCATAGTAACAAATGAACAATACTAGAGATATTAATCACTTCTACATCATCTGTGTACAGTTTGCTGTAAAGCAACATTTTGTAGTTTGATAATTGCTAGACTGAAGTGATTGTACATTATGAGATTATTAGCATAAACACTTAAGATGAAGAATGCCTGTTGAAAAGGAGAAAAATTTGAAGAAAAAGTGATATTGTACTGCAAATAATACCATAAGAAGAAGCAGGAAGAACTGACTTTAATATCAGTCACTATCCCTGATATTAGTCATCTCCTGTGGATTAATCCATGAAAGATCTCTCCAAACTTTAGCAACATGGAGACATGCATGTTTCAGCTACCCAGTTTCTCTTTGAAAATGCCTTTTTCAGTAGGAAAAATGTCTGATTGCTGGCCACTTTAGAGACATCTCTGTGGTATCAGGGTACGTGATGGCACAGTGTCATGAGGGAAGGAAGGAAGGAAGGAAGGAAGGAAGGAAGGAAGGAAGGAAGGAAGGAAGGAAGGAAGGTTGGTTTACAGATTTGGCAAAGTGACAGTGACCAATATTAACAAAGGGTCTGATAATAAGCAGATGCTGAAGATTTTTAAGGTGAGTCCCATTTAATTTATTATGATGGAAGATCATAGCTATTCTTCCTTCATCAAGACTCTGCCCTTATTCAAAACAGAATTTGGAAAAATGTATTTTATTTTTATTTTGATCAACACTGTTTATCATAAATAGAGTATCAGCTTAAAATACAGAAAAATAGAATACTGTTCAAATGTAGCTGCTAAGTAATCAGAGCCTCATTGTCTGAACTGTGCTTGATGATTTCATATGAACATAGAAAACAAGTATGACATATCTAACATTTAATAGTTTTGCAATAAATATTCTGCTTCATTTTTTTAAAGTTCATTGAAACCCAGACCAGGATTGATTCAATGATGAGAATTTAATAACAAGAATGGTTTAAGTCTATAGAAACTCCCATAATTGTATTGAACCCTGTCAGTGGCCAGAATAAATCTCATGTAGCAGAATTAGAGCAGCTTTCCAAGTGCAAGATAACCCCACTAAACCTTGCTGCTCAGCAAATTGCCTTTTTCTTTTATCATTATTGTCTAATATTGCCTAACATAGCTTTTTTAAAGTAAAATAAATAAAACGGACTGTGTTGTTTTAAAATTAATTTACATATTCTCTATTTACTGCCTTCAGGCTGTTTTTCTAGTTTGCTTCTGTCCTCCCTTCTGCTCTCACTGTGTTTGGATAAAAGGGCTGCATTTTCAGTTCCATTCTGTATTTCACGGAATTGCTAAGCTTGGAATTTTCTTGGACCTCCTTCATGTGTGTCTTTTGTTTCCATTACAATAGCTGGAGACCATTTTAAGGGTTACTATGGCAGATATTAGAATCTTTTCAGTGTTCAAGCACTAAACAACTCCTTGCAGTTACTTAAAAGAAACATGCAATTTGCTGTGAGAATAAGTTGTGGTACATACACTGAATAAAAGCTCCTGTATCAGAGTACCATACATTCATTATCTTCTTTTCAGAAGGTTCCTGTCTCATCTTTGGTATGTGTTTTAGATGTCATTTCTTCAATTCCTAATAGTACAATGTTGCCAATAACAAACCAGAAGCAAATTGTTTTGCACTATAATCCCATTAATTGATATCAGTTTCTTCTTTCACTTATAAGCATTTCAAAAAATCCCTGAGGTTTAAATAATTCTCAAAGTTATATTACGTAATGTTTCCCATACCTTCATACCTGATGTCATTACAAGATATTATTGACTTTTAGCTCTACATTAAATCAGTTCTTTTTTCTTTGTTTTTTTTTTTTTTCTTTCTTGTTTAACATACTTGTCTTTTAAGACTCAAGCTGTCTACTAATGCATATATACATACATAGAACTACAAAGATTTCATTAAGGAATTGATAGCATTTCATAGAAAAGATACACTAAGGCATAGATTTGCTTTTCTCACTGCTGTACCCTAAATACAAGGATAACTATCTGCAACAGTGGGGTTTTTTAACCATTCTTACTGGCAGCTGGACTTGTTCCTACATATTTGGAACCTAACCCCTTTTCCATGGAATTTGGGACTCCCCAGATGCACCTCATCAACAGCTTTTTCTTCCATCTTAGTAAATTATCTTTAAAGGTTTTTATCTTCACTAAAGCAATTTTAAATTAAATCTTCTAGTATTTAATATCAAATCCTAACTAATATCATTAACAGAAAACCTCTTACACTTCTGGGATTTAATACACATTTACATGTGTTTAGCTTTTCAGGAAAATAAAAATATAGAGCAAAAACATTTATCATATTTTAATAAAATATTTTACTTGCTCATATCAAGCCCCCATACTCTTTATTTAATCCTCTTTCACCTTCTTACTATACACCTACATCAATTTCTCACCAAATAAAGCCATGTGCTCTCATCCTAGCTTGAACCTCCCATCTCCCTACTTGAAGACTCAAGTCCTAAACTCTCACTCAGACTTTTTATCCCTGTGCTAAATCAAAAAAAGCTATCCTGAGGACTAATTCTTAAGACATCATCCCAAAAAGCGTTGATAATAACCATGTCATCTGGAAGACAGTTGATCCATACACTTGCAGTGTATGTATATTCAGAATTACATGATCATGACTGCTGTAAACCAATTCTGAACTGCTACAATGTTAACCCAATTCACCAAAATCAGGAGGTTTCCATGAAAAGAAGTAGGGTAGAATTCATAAAACTCTTATTTTAAAGAATAGACTACAAGATACCTTTCAAATTCAGAGACATATTCTGACATGAAACATTCATGTAAACTAGTTGCAGCTCAGAAAGGTGCATCACTTCAAAATATTTCTAATTGTTTTATGATTTGGAGCTGAAAAGCTTTCCAAACTATCCACAGCTGTGCTTATTATATTTTTCTGAGGAGTTCCAGTCTATCTCAGCAAAAAAGGTCTTTGCCATTTTAGAAAAATAATATTTAGATGAATATGAACAGACATCAAACTGCTGTAGACAGATTTGAACTCTGTATTTCATATTTCCATGGCTTTCCAAAAAAAGGTTTATTTTACTTTACTGATTGGTAGGCTGATAGATCTGCACTGTAGAGGCTCAAAATCAGTGGAAACATTTTGAAGGACTTTGGAAAAGTAAACTCATTACTGCTGAAGTTAATTAACAAGAAAGGCTTAAACAACCTTGATAAAACTGCTTATAGAGTTGAATCACCAAGCAATTATTTACTGTCTGTTAGCAGAAATGCCCGTTATTACAAACCTACAGGAGTTTCATTCTATATACATACATTGGATTAAATGTTATTCCTTATGGTTCTGGCTGATGCTTAGAAAATGAAAAAAAACCCCAGTATTTCCAGTCAATTTCTTTTCCCCCAGTTATGTCTTTTCTACCTGCAGCTCCTTATTTCCATTGTTTTCCCTGGAAAAACATACTTGGAAGTCCACCAGAAGCTTTCATGGGTATGTTTTCAACTTGCAGTTTATCATCCCCATGTAGTTTCTTCTCCTTACACAACATTATAAAGATTCATATTGTTTGTTATAAACATTCACAGAAGAGTAAGTGCTATTGCTGATTCAGTCTAGCTAGCATTTTACTTGTGCCTCTCTGTGAAAACACAAATAAGTTCCATAATCACTTACTGCTTCACTAGTGCATAGAATAATTCTAAATTCCCATCTATTCCTCTTTTACAAGTCCTGTTAAGTACTTCCTGATATGCTTTATATCTTTTTGAATCCAAATATTTTTTATTTTCATTATTACTCTTTAGAGAAGTTGCTGCTGGGTTTTGTTGTTGTCGTCTCTGTTTTATAATGACACTGAATTTAAAATGAAAATAGATTTCATTATTTATTCATAGGACTTGATTCACCCTCATTGTGACATTATTTTTGATGCTGACAGTTGTTGGCGAATAGTGTGGAAAGCTAGAGGGCATTTATTTGACCATAAAATGCCATAAACAATAAACTGATATTGTCTTCCTTTCATTTGGGGATTTTTCATCTTCAAAACAAGAAATAAAATTAAAAAAAAAAATTAAATTAGTCTGTGAGTTTTATAGCATCCACATGAACTTCATGTCTTGCTATGTCAGCTGCAGTGTGTTAACATTAAATCTTACTACAGGAGTTTTGACAATGCCTGTCAAGATACAAAAATAGCAAAAAGAACCTTGATACCAAGACTCACCTCTATTAAACAAAAAATAAAACTTGTTTATATAAAAAGGCCTCCTTTATTTTCTACCTTTTTTTATGTCTTTTTTAAAATTTTATTTTAATGGTGCATGGACAGAAACCCTGGATAATGAATGCAGAGAATAAATTTACAGAATAACAATAAAAATTCCTAAGTCAGGAAAAATAACAGTATATTAAAATTTACTGTTAATCAAAAGGAAGGTTCGGTTTCTCTCAGAATCCATTATAATTAAAATTATATTTGAAATCACAATTTTAAGATTTTAATTGATATGGAAACAATACATTTAAGCTGCAGAACATAACTCTTGAACTTCAGTCAAGGAATAAGCTGCTCAATAATACAGCCACACAGTAATATAGTTAAATTGGAGAGTTGTATCAATCATTGGTGGTTTTAAGGATAAATGAAAGTACAGGAAATTTTAAACTGTGTCTCAAAGCTGTTGCCTAGATTCAAACTATCCAATTTATATCTGTCACAGGCAAAATCTGCTCATGTAATTTAAACCAAAGCAGTTTTTTGAATTATTAATGGCACGTACTTAACAAGCAATCAGTACACTGCACATTCAGGATCAATGTAATTCAGCAGATAAACCACAATGCTAGACATGCAAACCATTAATAAACACTTATGAATTTCTAAAGCTATCTTCAGCTAGTCCCAGGTGGTACTGGCTGCACACACACGCACCCATGCACATACACACCCTCTCTGAAGGGCAGCCTGTGTCCCCAGCAGGCCTCTAGCATCCCTTTCTCCCCAGGCAGTGCATTTTCCCTGCCCTGCAGAACCCACCAGAGGCCACAATCAGGACCACAGCATCATGCCCTGCACTGCCTCTTGGCCAGTTGGGTCCATGTCCCACCCCAGCAGCAACCCTGGTGCCACAGGGTGATGGATCATGGTGCCAAACCATATCTGGGCTACAGCTTCTCCTGCTGCTAGAATTTGACATCTTTAACATGGACACAGCTTTCTTTATTTGATCCACATCCTCTTCATGTTTACTTTTGTAGCTTACAAGTGTGATTTTTGCCTGACTGAGAATATAAAACCATTCCTGCAACGTCTTTCGTATCTTGGTGGGTTTATATTCTGAAAATGGTATCCTTTTGTTTTGCAATGCAAACTAAGTGCAACAATAAGAATCATCACCAGTGATCATTCATAAAATTAATTTAAATTAGTGATAAATCACTATACGGAAGTCTTTCGTGTTTGGTTTTACCAGATAAATGCTCTGGTAAAGCTGTTAGGAAATACCATAACTCCCAAATTCTCCTTTTGGATGATGTGCTCAGGCACATTTGATGCCCAAAAATCTCCTGGAGGAAAAATTCCTAATACTGATATCATTCTAGGTGGAGGGATGTTTATGCTAGTTCTGTGTGGGAGTCTCGTTAGTGGAGGACACATATCAAAATATTTCATGCTGTGGTCTGACCCTGTCTTGTCACAGTGTGACTCTGGCTTCAGATGAAGTTGCATAATTCATGAACAGTTTCCAAAGTGAATGGTGGATTTAACATGCCTGGTAGCCTTCATCTCGCTGAAAGGTAAGTTTACAAACAGACAGACACACACAGACAGGGTCCACCTACAGCTGCTCAAAAATGTTTCAGCAGAACATCGTAAAAGTCTAAAAATTCAGTTTTGTTGAAATCGAGTTGTTCTACATGAACATTTCAATTTTGAAGAAATTTTCCACAGGAAAGTGTCAAAATTAATCATTTCATCCTTCTTGTTTCAGTCTGATAATGCCAAAACATTTCATTTCAAATGAATCACCCTATTTCATTTCATTTGACATTTAGATTAAATGTTAATATTTTTTAAGATCCTGTGTTTATACACTAATATATGTATACACACATTACATTTTTTTAAAATCTGAAATTGTTGATATTATAGGATTTTTGTATTATCAAAACAAAGAATTATCTACTGGAATTTATATACTGGAAATGAAAAGATTTAAAAGAAAGAGAAGGAAGAAATATTGTTAGCTCCTTCTTGGAATAGTAAAATTTCCTTGAAATTTTTGAAACTGTCCAAGGGAGCCAGAAAGGTCCATTTTTTAATGCAGTGGATGCTGGCAAAATCCTTGTAGCAAAGTAAACAGCAAGGCAGTTATATCTGCAAAACATGGCACAAAGATTCAATAATTCAAAGATTTGAGTCAGTATTCCTGACTTTAAAATAGTTACCAGTCACGTTTAAATCATTGGAAAATCTCAGTGTTTCATCAAATCTCAGAG
Organism: Pycnonotus jocosus; assembly: GCA_013400435.1. NCBI lineage: Eukaryota > Metazoa > Chordata > Aves > Passeriformes > Pycnonotidae > Pycnonotus > Pycnonotus jocosus. Next base: position 53,737 of record VWYP01012704.1, on the reverse strand, counting down.
CTCTGTAGATCCAGAGAAGGGATGAATTCTTGGACATCTTGTTTGTTTACCTTTCTCATTAGCTTAGCTAATTGGGTTCAGATGTTAATATACATTAAATCATCCTTTTTCTTTTAAATGCCTGTGAAGAATGCTCAAGAGACAGGATTAGAGTATGAAAGCCTTTATGCACAAAATGTGGTCATGACCACAGCCATTCAAGCTCACACATATCAGCCATCCAGGGAATCTCACAGCTGCCTGACAGGGATCAGGCAAAAGGAAATATTAGGTAATAAAATCTTAGAGGCATGCTCAGTCCTCGGCTCCTCTCCATCTGCCAACAAGAGTGAAAAATGAGTACTGGTTCTACTGTGATGCACATCTGCCCACCAGTCTCATGAACAAAAAAAAAAGGCCAGCGGATAGCCATTACTATATTTGGAAGATTTTACCCACTACACACTCTGAGCCCATTTGTTCCCTGATACATAGAATGGCAATCAAGACCATAATTAGGACTTTTTTAAGGTAAATATTTTACTGTTAATTAATCAACCGCCTGGTTGATTATTTAAGGTGTTTTAAGAGCTGGACTGCTCTGGTGTATCACTCACAAGATGTGAGACATTTAAGTTCGAACCAATGAAAGTGTTGAGGAAAGTTCCCACCACCATGACTTACTTTTGCAAGTGTGACTGTTGTGACAAAGTAGGAGTGACTTGCACACAGATATAAAATGCCACTAATCCCCATCTCCTCTTGATAAGTTAAAATCTAGCTAGTATTTTCAGAGGCCATAACAAACACCTCCCCTTTATTTACATCAATCCTAAACTACTGACTAATTCTGAATGCGACAGCACTCAGCTACTCATTTTTCTTGGGGATGCAAAAAACCACATTCATTTTAAAGTTTGGTCAATCACCTTTGCTTATGTAATAGCTAAATTGCTTCTCCAAATACCCACAAGGCCAACTCATGGACCAGGTTAGCCTCAGCAGCAAATCATGTTTAATTTCTTCCACTACCACTCCTAACATTGTTATGGAAGCTATTAAATTAACAGATTCCCATGACAGTGTTTCATTTCTCATTATAACGAAAAGGCAAGCAGCTAACACTGCAGAATTTTCATGAGCTAATGCCTTGTAATAAATCCATTAGAAAGCCATTGGTATCTAATTGTCTAATCACAATGAAGGCCTAGGAGTGACATGGCTGTAATGGGATTAAAGTAGATTGTAGTGCAATGCCTACATTCTCTGATCCAGTCTGGAGATAGCAACAACCTTGCAGGTCATTTCAGTTAATTTAGCCAGACTCGGAAGAAAAGAAGGAAAAACTACTTTGATTAAATAGGCCAAAGAAAAGACAGAGTTTTGTTTATACCTGAAAGAGATAAAGTGGATGTTATGGCTGGAAAAATTACAACATTAACTTGAAAGTAATGTAAGGTATCTGTGAAGAGCTGTTCCCCGGACTGAACTTGGTTGTATATGAGGAATGGTTGCATGTGGTGTGATGAAGCACGCAAAGTTCTAAGTGCGCTGGAGGCACATGATGTGGAAAAACAGAAGTCTTTGTTTTGCTGAAACCATTTCAGGCACCTTGGAACATTGCTTTGAAATTTGTACTGCCAAACATGGAAAGACGCTTTATCCTGGACTTCATGTTAACAAGATAAATGATTACTACAGATTTGCTGAAGATTTTCAGGAAATACATTTATCCCTTTCCATCAGAAATCTCTTTTGGAATTTCTCTTTAGCTTCCGATGTAAGGTAATTACACCATCGCAACCAAAACAGAGACAGTATGTGTGAGCAATAGATAAGATTTGGGCTGAAAAATCACAACAAATGTGTATACATTTAATCATAGCAGCTGCAGATTCCTGGTTTAGCTTCCTAGTATGGGCATATCCAAAGTAATCTGTCAATGAGGCATTGTTATTCTAGGAAATGGGAATAAGACCAGTCTTAATATAAAGTACTCTAGTAGCATATGGTGATTATTCAAAATATTTCAATTTATCTAAGTGACACTGCAGTGTTTAAAACAATTACTGAAATAATTACTCTTTCAGAAGAGAAACACGCTACAAATCTGACATGAAATCTGAGCAATTTTATTTAGACTTTGCTACTTATTCCTTTGGCACAATAAAGGTTTCTGTGCCTTGAATGCTGCTAGTTTGAGAACCTGATAAACATTTGTAAAAATATTTTGCAGAATAAGGAAAAAAATAAACACAGGCCTTCACCTACTGTTGTAGTCAAATCTCAGCCAGAAACTAACCAGCACACATCATGCTGCTCATTTTCCCCCCAGCTCCACTGGAGGGAAGAAGATTTGAAGGTTTTTCTTTCAAATTAAACATTGAGGGTTGAAATAAGAACAATTTAAGAATTGAAACCAAGCAAAATAAAATAAAACTAAAAACACTAATGATGATGATAATAATAATTATTATAATAGCGACAAAAATATTAGCAGTTGTAATGAAAAGGAGAGAGAGAGAGGAATAAACCCCAAGAAATATAAGTGTTACACAATTGCTTGCCGCCTGCTGACTGATGCCCAGTCCATCCCCCAGCAGTGATTGGCCCCATTAGGAGTAAGTGCTCCAGTTTGTGTCCTGAGCATGGTGCTCTGTGATATGGAATATCTCTTTGGCCAGTTTGGGTCAGCTGTCCTGGATATGCTCCATCCTGGTATCTTGCTCACCTGCCAGCAGGCAGAGCATGGGTAATATAAAAGTCCTTGGCTTAGAGCCAGCACTGTCGAGCATCGACTAAAACATCAGTGTGTTATCAGCATCATTCTCATACTAAATTCAAGTCACAGCACTGTACCAGATACTAAGAAGAAAATTTTTTTAGTCCCAGCTGAAACCAGGACATGGACATAGGCCATGTCCAGACCTTTGAGACAAATGTCACCGTTGTTTCCAGTGCATGTTGTATGAACAGACAAATTGAATGTTTCATTGAGTATGTTTTTCCTCTTCATACTGCACTAATCATGCAAATTCAGAAATCACAAAACATTTCAACCAGATCATTTTGATTTGATGGAAACATCTCAAAGTTTAAAAATATTTTTTTAAAAATTCTAATTTTTCTGAATTTTTGGCAGGCCATTCTTTCTTTAGATAATATCTTTAACTGTAAGCTAAAGGTTCAGTGCAAGATTTGTGATTCTTAACTAAGAGCCTTCTTTAAAAAAATTAAACACTGTATGTATTTTATCAACAATGTTTGTCTGTGATGAAAAGAGTAGAGATATAAAACATTTTAAAAACAAGAAAATTAAGGCATACAGTGGGACAGACAGTGCAGTGAGTCACACACAGAATATTGGCTTTGACAGGCTCTGTGCTGAGTATGCCACTCCTGAAGTCACTGGGACCTCATGAGAGTGTGTCTTCAACATTAGCTCCCTCTTCTAAAGGATGTTGACCTATTGGATCTATCCTGATTCCACATTAGTGTAACTGACTATAAGGATTTATTTATTCCTCATGCAAGCAACAGACAAATCAAAATTGTACCTAAATTAATAAACCTTGGCCAGGTTGCATCTGTTGAAAATCTTCTTCTTCAGTTTTAAATTACTTGTTTGTTTGCTTCAGCAGCTGATAGCCCAAAACAGGCACTCTGGTAAGGAACATGGAAGGTTTAACCGTACATTTATGTGTTCATCTCTGTTGGGGGTTAGATTTTTTCCTTTTTTTTTTTTCCTACTTAAGGAATTTATTTTCCCCATGGTTGCTGGGACACAAAGTGCTTGGTACTTTAAGGAGTGTTTGACTAAAAGAAAGAGATGCTCTGAGACGGGGAGATAGAGTGGGTTTTGGGGGCTGGTGAGGGACAGGACTGGTGGAGGTTTCGCTCTCTTGCTCTCTGGGCACTCATTAGAGAGGACACGGCCAGGCTGTTGGCTTGCTGCGGGAGGAGTCTCACTGTCACCAGAAATGTCCAGTCCTGAGAAAATCTACCATCTCTGCTCAGGTGTCCAGGATTTCTGAGCTCCTCAGGCTTCCCTGCTGGAGCGGAGCCAGCCCTGCCCCAACACAATGGTTTTTCTTCGGCACTGCTCGTTTTGCTACAGTGTGGCTCTGCATTTCAGCCCCTGCCCTGCTGGGACACCCAGCTCCAGCCCTGCCAGGGACATCCTGTCATTCCCAGCTGCCAGCCAATGAAGTTGCACCATTTCCAGCTCTGTGCTCCAAGGGTCCTGCAGGGGCACTGAGACAAAACTGTCCTGGGCTTTGGGAAGCGAGGCCCTCAAGGATCTTGGACTGTTTTATTATTAATATTGTAGTTGTTGTTTTGGTTTGCTTTGACATACATACTAGTAAAGAATTGTTGTTTCCTCTTCCCATAACTCTGCCTGAAGAAAAAAGCCCCCTTTAATTTTTTTTTCCTAAATTATAATAATTTGGAAGAAAAGGATTTGAATTATCCAGATACTTGTCTTTCAAACCAAGACAATTTCCAGTCTTTAAAAGCTTGAAATTGAAAATCTGTGTGCAAGACTCGGTGCACTTCTTCCAAGTAACTGGTTGTACTAGATCTAAAGAGTCCAGGTGTCACGTGGTGTAATTTGTGTCTGTGGGTGATACTCTACATAAACACTGAAGTGCTGTCTAATGCAGTTGGTGTGACATTTATCTTCTTAAATGACCTCATGATTTCTTTTCTATGTTTAAATATACAGAAGCAGCACTCTTAGGGTGTTTGCCCAGTAATAGAGGGGATTCTCCTCTCTATGGAAGAAGAAGAAAACATATATAAATTATGTTTTCCATAATAATATAATTTTATCTAATAATCACTAGCTCAAACCCCCAGATTTTACATTGTAGCATATATTAAGATGTTAAACAACAGTGACAAAGCCATCTCTTTTCTATTTTCAAAATGAAACATTTTGAAATGTTTTCTACTTTTCTACTTTTCAAAATAAAACATTTCAAACACCTTTAAGTTTAATTTGGTAGTCTGGCAGTGCGTCTGTGTTGTTAGAGATATAGCTATATGCACTCTCAAAGACATACCTCAAAATTAATCTGAATGGACATCAAAATATATTATGAGTTCCTTGTATCTGAGAGGTATCCAGAAACTAAGAATAATCTTACAGCTCTACAGCTCACTAGCAAAGACCTCCTCACTAAGCAGAGAGTAGTGCTATCTAATGTAGGAAAGGATAAAACAGGGCAGCTGGGCTTGGATTTTCTCCCAGTGACAGGAGAACATAGAAAAAGCATTAACAATTTTTTGTCTCTAAGTCATTTGGGTCACAAAATAATAATAATAATTTAAAAAGTGTTATTGGCAAGCAAATAGTTGGACTGATTTCAGCCTTCAGAAAGAGAGTTTTGAAGACGCTATTTCAGAAAGCTGGGGTTAGCAGAGAAAGATAGAGTCTGGTAGCACAGCTCAAAATAAATATATGAATTTTATTCAAAAGAAGGACAGGAGAGAGAAGGGGATGGGTGGGAAGGGAAGGTAAAGAGAGAAAGGAGAGAGGATCTAGCTGTTGCTTATGTCCAGGCTTTTCTAAGTAACTTGATTCTCAAACTTTATGATTGAAAGATGAACTCGCTGAATAATTTATCCTCCTCCTTGCTAGCCTTTTAACACAATGAAGTACTTAGCAAGTATTGCATGATGAAAATAGATACCTTCTTGCAGTTATATTTATCTATAAAAGATGTACAGTTACTTCTGAATCTAAGAGGAACCTTACAAAAGTGTCCCCCTACAACAAAATTTAAAGCAGTTTCTGCCTGAAACATGAGGTTCTTCCTCCAAAACTCAGCACAGCAACTTCTGATTGTCTGTACAACCAACACCTGTCAACAACTGCTTTCACAGTTTTTATGCCTTTTTTTTTTACTCAAAGCTTTGAAAACTGTGCTGGGTAAAATCACTCCATCTAGGCTCAAATTACAGCATGGTAATTCACAGGTTCTCTTTTGTTTTGGCTGGTGGCATATTCCTGCGGTTTGCACCTGCATTTAACATCAACAGTGACTGTGACAACATCCACCAATGTGATTTAACCTCCACAAAAGTACTTCTTTCCTCCTATACACTTTTTCTAAAATTCTGACTGAAACGACATGCTTTGCAGCATGCTGGGGAGGTCACTAGCTTCAGTCACAATTACCCTGGAGAGGAGGTAAAAATTAGGAGTCTCTGATGCCTTGCTGAGAGTGCTTATTGTTAGCATTGTCCTTAATGCAGGGAGTTACAGGGGAGATCATACCCTCCTGAGTAAAGTCATAGAATTGACAAAAAGGCCCTCAGCCTCCTCAAACTGTCTTTACTGTATCACTGTGCTGTTCATTCAGCACTTCACAGCTGGCCTCTGCCTAATATCAGTTAGGAACTAACCAAAGAGGGCAAGAAGAAATCCCCATACTGTATCCCAGGGTTTGAAAGGTTAAGCGCCACTGTGTGACAAATAACACGGAGCTAGTGTGAAGGTGTACTGGAAGTGTGTTCTCCAGCTGATGAACTACTGTATTTTTCACTAGTTGTACTTTTAAAAGGTCATTCAGGTAGAATCTCAGATAGAAATACAACAAAACGCGAAAGTGAAGAAGTTACAGAGAGCAACCATGAGAATAGATGTTGCAAAGACATAGCTTAAATGTACGTTGTTTAATCAGAATAATATCACAGCTTGCCTTTGGGAGATTCTTCCATGTCAAGTCTGTATTGGAGTTTTAGTGATGATGATTCTTAAATATTACAAGATATAGATTAAAAATATTGGGAGAATTATGTTTCAAAGAAGAGGGCAAAAGAATTTTTCCCTTGAGTGCCATGGAAGAAAAAAAAAAGAGAGGTTGCAAAAGCATTTCCCCCACTGGAATTGCCTCCTGATTTTTTTTTTTCTTTTTTTTTCTTTCTTTTTTTTGGGGGGGGGGGGCGGAAGGGTGGGGCAAAAGGGCAAGGGGAGTTACTTTATGTGTTCTGGTGTATTCAGAGCAAGATGAGCAAAACAAGATGCGCTAAGACCATCTATGGAATCATTCTAGCATCATTGACAATGGGACTTCTGAGTCTTGCTTAACAAGGCATTTATGCTGCACAAACAAAGAATCATGAGAATTTTTTCTGACACATAGTTTGCAGGGAGCCAGTTGTTCTGGTTTGAACAAAGGAAAACCAGTGAGAGGCTCCAAGTCAGAAATACAATTTAATAGGAGGAAAAGAAAGAAGTAAAATAAAGTAAAATANGTCATGCAGCTCAGCATTGATGGGGCCATTAACAGAAGATAAGAGAAACACTGCCCCACCTGGTTTCAACAGCCCATGAAGATGGTGATAGAATACATACTTTGGGCACATCTTACATTTTAACCTAGGACACCAGTATCAGTCCAAAAGCCGAACAGCTGGCAGTTTGTTAGTCACTGTTCAGTGCCTGATGCCAACCTAGATACAATATACCTCAATCCTTGCTTTAGGAACTGGTTTCTCAGAAGTAAATTTCCTCTGAAAGGCAGAGACAAAAGATTTATATACAAAGAGGGTCATCAGCATATTTGAGGCTTAAATTGCCTATAGGCTTAGGAGAAACACTAAAAAGTAGGAGATTGTCCTAGAGTAACTTTATGATGCTTGTATCCCCAATTGTCTGTTCTGTTTATGCTGTTAAGTCCTACACTTTTAAGACTGGTTCAGAGAGCAAAGGGGGAGAAAGAAGAAGTGCACAATTTGTTTTCAGAAACTGCACTCACTCCTCTGCATTCTGCTCCTGGACTATGTTCTCTACAGACGGACAGCAAGAAAGAGCTCTCTTTTGTTTTTTAGTTAGTTTTTGGCTAGCTAAAGCAGAGAAGTTCCCTAGACTGTTTTTTTCTTTTTTCTTAGAACTGTTCAAACCTGCCCATTCAAAAGTTTCCTCCAAAAATTTTCCCTAAACCAAAACAGAGGTGGATTCACAAAGATATAATTTGTTCTTTTTTGTTTTGTGATAAACAGCTAGACAGGAGTTAAAATACTCTACATAACAGAATTAAGTTTTCTCTTGTGGTCATACTTCATATTAAGCAGGTGTAAAAATAGAGATTATAACTGCCCAAAAGTAACAGAAAATTCAGTAAAGCTTTTATCTAGATTGTTTATCATTACTATTACTCTGAAACAAACTATTCATGTCTGGGAGATAATATTGGTTTATTAGCTCTGGAACCCTAGCAGGACTGGTGATCTTCCTTGCTAAATATAAAGAGCAGTATTTTAAAAGGAGTTTAGAATTACTATAGTCATTACCAAGTAAACTACAATTAAACATCACCAAGATAAGATTGTCAATGGTCTTTGTTTTTGAAATGAGGAGAAAATTGTAAATATACTCTTAAAAGCTTCATCTTTCAGCAATTTTCCCCATCAGAAGACTGAGAAACAAAACAATCCCTCCCACACCGCCCCTTGCTTTTCAAAAAAACCCCAAAAAAACAACAACAGCAACAAAAAATGCTATGAAAAACCACTCTTTTCATATCTCATGAAAGAGGGGAAAAGATCTAAGAAAACTTAATAGCTGAGAAAATAGTTGGAACTTTTCTTGCATTTATGGAGGAGGGAAAAAAAAAAACAAATGCAAAAAAACCCCCCCATACATTTGTATTACCAGTGCCAGAAGAATTTCATAGTAATGCTTTTGGGTCTTGAGAATTACTACTTCTTTTAAGACATTAGTTTTACATTCTTCCATGAAGCCATCTCTCCATCCTAGCCTCATGTTAACAGAATGAGTTAATATACCACATGGAAACAGCGCAGTTCATCATGCTGAGAATAGGGTGGGAATGAATTTTTATACCTTGAATGTGTTTTCAAATGAAATCCAGTAAGGCTAGATTTGCCTAAACATAATTTTCTCTAGGTTATACATTCAGAGGTCTGGAGGAATATAAAATTAGTAGAGAAGATTCAATGAGAATGCATTTATTATAAAAGTCAAAATAACCCAAAAAAACCCAAAAAACCAAAACACTTGAATATTTATAATATTCTTTTGAAAAGAATATATTCATCTGAATAACAGATTAGGAATTAAGGGCTGTGGGAAACATGAAAAGTGCTATGTGAAAATGTTTTAGAGATGTCCATGTCAGTGAAATTAGGAATATTACTGAAATGAGAATATTGACTCTACAGCTCCAGTGGGACATTGATACCTCCAGATTTCTCTCTCAGAAATTATGAAAAAAAGGTGCTAAAAAAGAAAAATTATTCTTCAGTTTTGAGGAACCCTTACTCTGGCTTTGGAAGAAAATTAATATGGGAGCTACATCTTCTCAAAAAGGGCAAATGCTGAGGCTGAATGAATATTTCCTCCACCCTGTTATGTCTTCATTAATTTCTGGTTCACTTCCGTAATTATATTTCAAATAACCTGAATACACATTTTCTTAAATCAGTCTCTGATTTAGATTTGAAACAAATTTATAAGTATGGACACAGGTTTTTCTGGAAAATTGTTCTACAGTTACGATTATGTGGAAGATTCCTTGGTTCTCTGTAACCTCAGAAATATTTTTGCATCAGTTATAAACAAATAAGGATCTACCAACAGATACTCCAAAAGTTGCACCCTGTCTTAATTCTGACTGGAGGAAACATTTGATTAAATTTTTGTCACACATTTTTGCTGAGTAGCAATCAACGACTGCTGATGGAAAAGCAGGCTGAGCCTTTTTCCCTAACAAAACCTTTCCAGTTCCCTCTGGGAAACAAATAACAAATGAAGAGAATCAGAAAAGTGCCAAATGTTAGAGCAATTTTGTTTCATTTCTGAACTCTGAAAGCAAATGATAGCACCTCTATTCTCCTCTTCTTCCTGTTTTCCAAGTCCTTCTCCTGTTTGTGTGCCAGGGAGAAAGAAGATGAAACCCCTGCAGTATTTGCTCCAAAGGTCTGGTGGAAGATCTGAGGAAGCTTTGAGGAAGCAGATTAGAAGATGATTGGAGCAGGTTGGTGGAGTTTGATGTGCTTGCTGGGATAAAGGACTGGAATACATAATGCCCAGGCAGGAACTACAATTATTTTCAGCTATTAATTCAATGAAGTCTAGTTCTTTATAAAGCAAAGACTCATCCTACCTAAGACTATCATTTCCAAGACTGATGAAGTACTGGACCTTAGACTATCTCTTGTTGAGGATGTTCTTATACTACTAGGTCTTTGGAATCATAATCCAGACATTTCTAAAAATATTAACACTTTCATGTTTCTTTTAAATTTATTATTTTTTCTGCTTTCTTGCTTATTCATGCCACACTGCTGTCTCCAAGAACACTCCTTGTTGCATTTTTCACTGCTTATCCTTAGAAATTCATATTTTGAAATTGCATAAACTCTGTAGGAATTCCTACTGTTCTTCTGAACCCCTTGAGTTCAGAATGCATTCACATTTTACTTCAGGATTAGAACATTCTTGCATTAGACCTCAGGAGAGTACCATATGAAGAGGATCTCAGTAATATAATGTTTGACTATACACTACATTTGAGAAATATCATAATGATTTCTTTTACCTTTTGTACATATTCCATGAGAAAATTTACCAAATGAAGAGTGTCTCAGAGGTCATGATGCCTACAGCTGAATATGAGCTGTTTCCTGGATTTCTCTCTACAATAATACATTTTTAACTGAAAACTATAGGTGAAGAGATACCAAGCATGAATTTGGTCCTGAGAAATCTTATACACACTCTGCTAGAGATATTGTTGTTTTTCAGTAGCACTGCAACTTTTTAAAATTTGAAAATTTTCTGCTCTGATAATGTCTCATCAGTGGCAATCATATGTATCATTTTCTCTGTCCACAAAAGGCAACTTTCATAGATTTATATCACTCAGGTGAAACATACAATTGCACTGGTCAGAAGTAGATGTTAAAGAATGAAGTTGTTTACTAGAAAACATTGAGATCTCCTAATTAAAATGCTCTTTTAAGAGATTAGAACAGTAAGGACTGGACCAGGATCCCAAAGCAAAAAAGACTGAAAAAAGCTTGTCTTTTAAAAGGGCATTTATGCTCTAATATACAGAAGGAAATCACCAAAGCATAAATATAACCTCTGGATCATGTGATGAATGCTTTCTTTAAGGTCACTTGGATCACAGGCAAAGGTATCAGCAAAAGCAGGTTTTATATGAAAGTGAAAGCACAACAAAGTTGTTCAGGTTCACTCTACTACTTGTTAGATGTTAAAGCA
>VWYP01012704.1:0-42492 GCA_013400435.1 Pycnonotus jocosus | reverse complement strand
ACCAAACAGACCCCCCCCCCCAAAAAAAAAAAATGCCCAAAACTGTCTACTTGGGGGCTGGTGTAGGGGTGCAAAACTCCCCTCGAATTCCATGAAATACTCACTTTGGACACCTTTGCATCTTGTTAATGTGTGAAGAGTTGAGTCTGGAGGAGTGGAGGCATCAGCCCAGGACCCATCATCAACATTCAGTGATCGTCCAGGTATAGTGAAACTTGAGACCTCACCAGCTCTGAGAGGCGTTCCACTCAGAGGGAGGTTGCTGACTGCATCCTACTGTGGTCCAGAAGAGCTCAAAGGATCTCACCTAGGACTGCTGCTTACAGGGTCACTAGAGACTTGGTTTCAGTCAAAGTTATTTTCCATCCCGGCCATAATGCGGGTGTAACTTTCTTTGAAAGTTTGATAATGAAAATGTTATTCCATTTGGGTTGTTATTCAGGCAAGAATGATAAGCTTCCAAGGCTGTTCATTAAAATCCAGGAGCTCGTTAGACATCACCAGTCTCTGGGAATAGACTGTGTTTCTGATAAGCTCTAGAGGAACTCAGCCCAGGAGAAGTTTGTAAAGGCTGAAGAATAACCAGCATTTCTCAGACCATAGAGCAGCTTGAGGCAGGGCAGGGCAGGGAAGCACCACCACACTCCAGTAGCTACTCTCCACATCCAGTATCTAGAGGGTCCACAGGCTTTATCCTACTCACATTATTTGGCTCAGTCATTTCTTCTTTTTTCCTTTGAGTTCCTTTTGCCTATTTTATTATTTTGCTTAAGCTTTTGGCTTCAAGTCTAATGTCACTACAGGAAGTCAGAGAGCAGCAGTCTTCAAAAGCAACAATAATCTTTCTCTCTTGAGGATTCAAAATTTCTACTAATGGAAGTAGAATAATTTCTGAGGGAATATTTTGAAGTGTTTAACAAGAGTAAAAGATAAGCTGATATTCATTAACTTCCAGAGTTTTCAATTGAAAGTAAAGAATACAAATCACTTAAAGAAGACAGATGTGAGAAAAGTACTACACAGAAAGGTACTTAAGCTCCGAAAATTATTTCTAAATGACTATGCAAATTATTAGAAAAAGAAAGAGCCACCTTTATTGCAGCATGCCCAAAGGGAATATAATATACATTAAACAAAATTATTTGCCTTTATATAAGTTAGATGACTCAAGTACAGATGTTATAAAGTGTATGTAATGTAATATTCAGCAAAATAAATAACCCAATACTCTTTGAGCATCAAGGAATGCAAATGCCCAGATAACTGTATAAAAGGATAAAAGTCTTTTTTCTCTTGGATTCCCACAAACTAAAGAACTTTATGAAGGTGCAAGATGCATACAGAAGTGGATGATTATTTGTTTGGATTGGGGGAAAACTGGAGAAAGAAAAAAACAGGAATTCATATGCAATATATTTTATAAATCACAGACCTCTAAACAAAAGTTTGGAAGAGAAGATTGCAATGGTTTATTTCAGCAATTACAGTCAACATATTTAAGACATCTAGATGCATTTTTGATGATGTTTACAATAATTCTTGTTTGTTTAAATGGTATTTGTTCATGAGATTTGTTTATTTGTTCATGAAAAAGGCCATTTTTCTAGGATCTGCTGATACAAAAGACTCAGCAGCCTGCACTCACTATCTGCAGAATGTTGGAAGTCCTCTGCCTCTATATACACGCTTTTGCTCCATCACACAACAAAATTGCCTGTTTCCTCTGATTGATATTTGGATTCAAAGCATGATGAGTAAAAGAAAACCATGGACTCACACATGTCAAAGAGATTGTTTTGAAAAAGCTGGGTATGAACTGTATTAAAAATGAATGAGATGCAGAGGCCTATGTGGATAAGAAAAAGGATAATGATGTTTGGTTACTTTTCTATCCAGCAGATCTGAATTCAGCATAGTTCAATGAGGAACCAAAAACATGGTTGTTTGCCGTACTATATAATTCTGGCCTGAGTGTCTCATTGATGTTGTGTGATATTTTTATCGCCTGATCCACTAACTTAATGGGCAGATTTGGCACTGGTTGCCTCAATGTGTCCATTTCATACTAGGAAGGTTGTTTGGAGCTGATTAACAGTTCTCAGCTATTGTCTTCTCACAGCAGAAATGTTCCTTCAATTCTCTTGGAGACAATTTTACCCTGAAAGAACGAGCTAAGTTACAGGAGTTCTGTTTTTTGTCCTTTCCACCTACTTCCTTCTCCCCTAGTGTTTTTTTGTGTTTGTGTCTTACTTCATGGATATAATTCTTACTCAGTCTTTTTGACAACAACTTTAATTTCCAGTTGAAATGGTGATGCTTGAACATTCAGCTGCAAATCTCATCTCAAGACTATGAAAAATTTATCAACCATTCATCAATTTGCAGTCTATATTGAGGCAATTTTTACCAGAAACACATAGAAGGCAATATGTATTTTTCTCTGTAAAAACATTTTTTTCTTTCTTTTCTTGAATACTAATTACATTATTTAGAAAAATGAAACAAAAATTCTCTAGATCATTTTGACACCTCATGAACTGCAGTGCAAGATAGGATGCTTATGAGATTATGTGTTTGCTCAACAGGGAAAAATATTGAATATGCATTCTAAATTATTTCAGTAGCAAAATTATCAGTGATGTCTTTCTTGAGACATTATTTCATGAACACTCTACACAAAATTAAATCAAAACCAGATTGATATTTGGTTTTCTTACACTTCTGCTGTGGGACCAGCATGTGTGTTTTCATACTTCATCTTAGCTATATGCTCAGATCTCAAAAGAATCAAAGACTGATTATTTCTTTAAGGTCATAAAAATATGGCTGCTCCTGATACTCCACATATTTGAGACTATCACTTTGTCTTGTTGCTTCTCTTCCTGTGACAATTAAGCTACCAAGCTCAACAAGACTGACAAATGTTCCAAGGTAATGTTGCTCCATTTATACTTCTGAAGCTCATTCCCAATTGACTGAGTCAGTGTAGAAAAATTTAGCAGTTTGTTTTTCTTGTTTTATTTTTCCTAGTGCTGAGTTGTTTTAGGGGCACTGAAAATTTAGAGATGCACGGACACAAGAAGCATGAGCCTACCTAAATACACAGCCAAAAAACACATTCAGAGACTCAAAGTCTCCTGAAAACACAATCCCAACTTTTGGGATGCATTTAGAATAGCAAGTATAAAATACTAAACCAACAAGTTGAAAGCTTCGCTGTCCACTACTGAGCACTCGTAAGACAGTGGTCGACCAACAAAATTCAAAATTTCTTGAAACTTCTGAAACAAAAGGTAATTGAACACAAAATCATGCAATCCCATCCATTTAACAGTACAAGAGGAAAAAAACCCTGTCAGATCTTTCTTTTTTGTGCGTGTTTTATGTGTCAACAACATATTTTTTTTCCTCCTGTGAAATCTGTTCTCATAGTAATAAAAGAAAAACAATGTTCTTCAGTAAACAGATTTGTATCAGTTTAGGGAAGCTAAAGCCCTGATAGAATTAAATCTGGCCAGGGATGTTAAGGGCAAAAAGAGAAGATTCCATGTGTTTGTTGATGGTAAAAGGGAACCTAGAGAAAACAGGCCGTCTCCAGAATGAAACAGGAGACCTGGTTACCTGGAACATGGCAAAAGCTGCTGTACTTGAAGGGTTTTTTACCTCAGTCTTCATTGACAAATGCTCCAGCCAACCACACAAGTCAAAGAAGGGAAGGGCAGGGGACTGGGAAAATGAAGAACTGACAGTTGTAGGTGGAGATCAGGTTCAAGGCCATCTCAGGTGCCTGAAGGTGCACAAGCACATGTGACCTGATAAAATGCATCTGTGTGTCCTGAGGAAACTGCTGAATGAGCTGGTTAAGCCACTCTCCATCGTATCTGAGAAATCATGACACTCCAGTAAAATTCCTATTAACGGGAAAGGGGAAACAGAACCCCCTTTTTACAATGGAAAAAACAAAAAGGCCTGAGGAACTAGAGGCCAGTCAGTCTCACTCCAGTGCTTGAGAAGATCATGGAGTAAATCCTCCTGGAAACTATGTTAAGGCACATGCAAAATAGTGAAGTGGTTGGGACAACCAACAGGATTTCACTGAGTGTAAATCATGTTTGACAAGTCTGGTGGCCTTCTAGGATGAGATTACATCTTTGATGGATAAGGGAAGAGTAACTGACATCATCTACCTGGACTCATGCAAAGCATTTGACCCTGTCCCACATGATATCCTTGTCTCTAAATTAGAGAGGCATGGATTGGATGGATGGACCACTTAGTGGATAGGGAATTGATCAGAGTTGTGGTCAACAGCTCAATGTCCAGGTGGAGAGCAGTGGCTTGTGGCACTCCTCAGAAAGCACTATTGGCACTAGTGCTGTTCAGCACTTGATCCTGAGCACTGGAATCAAGTGCAAATTTGGAATGGTCATGCTTTAGAGAGGGAATATCATCCAGAGAGACCTTCACAAGCTTGAGATGTGGGCCAGTGAAAACTTCATGAAGTTCAGCGTCCAAACCAAGCCATTCTGTGAGACTATGAAACCTGAATACTGCCTATTAAATATTGCAAATCAATGACCTATAGACAGGTGAGATCATCCTGCTAATCTGCAGCCTTTTATGAACTTTTATAAATTGTTCTGAATATACAAGCTGAGTATTCTTCTGCACAATATTTTAGTTTTTGAGGAAAGGTATTTTAATGTATTTACTTGCTCTAATTCGTTACTTAAACTGGGTTAATACAGTAAGACTTCTTCTGACTATATATTTAGTGAGAACATATTGCCACACACAGCATGAGCCCTGAGAGAAATCTATTTATAGGATAAATGCCTCCTCTATCCCATTTGCTGTACAAAATACATCCACACACATATAAAAATCCTTGAGATGCAGAGACGTGTGAACACTGTATATTTTAAAAGGTTTTTCCATTCCAGTAGCTTTAATTGCCTATGAACTTAACCTTTATGGTTCAAATATTATTCCCATGCTATGATCCAGACAGTCCTAAAAGCTTCCAGAGGTTTGATCCTAGATTTATTTATCCTTTATGTAACTTCTGATAAACAATCTAAAATAAGCATTGTAAATAAATTGCATCTTACACATTTAATTGGGAAGTTCAGGAATTCAGAATAATGTATGCCTCTCAGTCTACCAAGTAAAATCATCAACAGCCATGCTCTAGTTTACAGAAGAAAAAAATGCTTTAGCTGTTGCTAAGTTACACTGAATACTCATTGAATTACACATGAAACCTATGTTAATTCCAAATACAGTCATTATGAGTGGCAGTATTACAAAGAATACTGAATAGATTTGAAAAAATGGAAAAATGAATTAAAGAACTGGTGTTGCCTTTTGCTACATTTTCTTCAGCATTTCTGAACCTTTTTTTTAAAGATAGCTTAACTGTCAGGTGAAAAAAAATTATAAAGTAGCCTCATTGGTTCTTTTACAGTAAAACCCTCTGTGATATAAGGGCCAACTAAAATTTCAAAGTAAAAATCAGAAAATGAAAACAAGGAAGAACAGCTGGACTATGCTGATATATACACTAAATTCAAAACAAATTCAAGCCAGTTATATTTTGCTGTGCCTTTAAAATATGTTCTAACTTGTCACTGTCCCTTCTGCCACTGCTGGAATTACATCTTGGACTGAGCCCAAGGAAGTTTTAAAGTAGGGCAACTCCTACCAAGCAGGTGATGCTAGTTTTTATTCACTGCCATAGTTGTGTGTCTCTGCTCCATGGTGCTGTGATCTGCAGCAGCACTGAAACTTCTGCAGCACGACAGACCTGTGCTCACAGACAGTGCTTTCCAGTGTAGGACAAATATTGTCTTTCAAGAATGCCTGGAAAAGAAATCCAAACTTCATTCACAATGAATCTGTATAATTTTGTTGGTGGGATTACACCAGATATTTGGCCCAAAAGTAGTGACTGATGATTAACATGAGATGACTCAATGACCAAGGAGATCACACCCAGACTTTTGCCCTATGCTTTGGTAGCCTGTTTAGATACAGCTGCATGCACTGCCCACAAAGCTAGGGAAAATGACATAGGACATTTCTGAATCTGCATACATATATTTTTAGAAAATTACTTAGGACACTCTCACTGGGAACCAAAAGTGGAAGGACTTCCTGTGCTTCTCATAAAGTAATGATGAAAGTTGCTATCCAGCTGTGAGGAAGGCATGTTCTCTATAAGTACAAGAGCTTTGCAGATGACATTACTAGTGCCCTAGTTATTAACTGCATCAGTACATATAGTATTCTGTCTTCCTTTTAAGCTAAAATTCCATTGTAGCTGAAACAAATATTGCTATGTGTCCTTGCAGGTGAGACATCAGTGCCTGTAATGGTTCTACTTTCGCTACTGGTAGCAATGCTGCAGTCTTTATGGGGTCAGCTGTCTCTTTACATGATATTTCAGACCACAGATTCTACATACATGGTCTACACATAGCTGCAGTAAGATTGCTGTCTAGAGGGTAACAAATGCTAGAAGAGCCCACTCTCTAATAGTTTCCATAAGATCTGTCTTCTGCTAACAGTATAATTACAGCACAGGTTTGCCACTGATCACTTACTCTATAGAACAGAATAGAATAAAATAAAATAGAATATTTTTGCTAGGAGGGACCTACAATGATGATCTAGTCCATCTGCCTGACCACTTCAGGGCTGAGCAACTCAAAGTATATTGTTAAGGGATTTGTCCAAATGCTTCTTAAACACTGATAGGTTTGGGGCATTAACCACTTCTCTAGCAAGTCTGTTCAGTGACTGATCACCTTCCCAGTAAAGAAATGCTTCGGAGTGTCCAATTTAAACCTACTCTGGTGCAGGTCTGAACCATTACCCCATATTCTGTCACTGGATACCCAGAAGAAGCGATCAGCAGCTTCCTCCCTACTTCCACTCCTCAGGAAGCTGTGGAAAGCAATGAGGCAGCCTGTCACCCTCCTTTTCTCAAAACTAGACAAACCTAAAGTCCTTAGCCCTTCCTCATAAGATATTCCTTCCAGCCCTAAATTCCTCTGAAAAGTGTGAGTGATCTTTCTTTCTCATTCTATCACCCAGATCCGTTGTACTGTGCCATGATTTACATTTCTTGGTTATTAAAAGACTTACAAAAGAAATTCACTGTCTTGAACCCTCTCACTCATGGCTGTGAAGATGTCTCTGGTTATGCTTAAATTTAGCAAACAGAGGTTTTAACTATTTGAGTGTTATATTCAGCAGGGCCATTGTAGCACAGCTGATAGCACAGACAGCAGATGTGCAAATCCAGTCACTCACATTTTTTTCAAAATGTATGCAAAAGCATGACGTAGTCTATGATCCAAAATGCAAATACCATGTCTGTGGAAATTGTCATGATTTGACTCACTGCCACGCTGACAAACATACTGCTTTGTTCAGGTTTTAAAAGCGTGACTGTAACAAGCTATCAGCAAATAACAGTTTCCTCCTTGCTCAAGCAAACCAGTTGCCAGTTCTTATCAGAACTCTCTGGAGTGCAGCACTCACTACCATGGGTTCTCCACAACCCCGCCTCAGATACATTGTACAAATGCAACTTTTCCACTTGTATGTCCATATTACATAAATAAAATACGCCTCTTAGCTGCTTTTAGCATTGTACCATACATTCACAAGTAGTTTTCAGACTGATTCCACTGAAATGTTTTTACAAGTCAGACGCAGTCACATTCTTAAGGCAAATCTGATTTTTTTATTTCAGAATCCTCATGACCTTATTTCTACCTTTGAAAGGCATAACTTCACTGCTTTGTCACTCCCTTATTCTCTCATCCTGCGTTATTGGTGAACACTGATAAACACTAATATTTTATCCATATTGCTCCTCCTCTTTTTTGTCATCTTCTGTAAAAGTGTGCAAATGAAGATCTGCAATCCAGATTAATCTTTCACTCCTGTCATTCACTTTGCATCACAGTGCTCAGTTCCCAAAAGTCCCGGCAAACCCTGGCACCGGCGTTATGGGAAGGTCCCCATCTGTGGCCACACCACTTCAGAGATCCCTGTGGGGTCTTGTTGCCCAAAAACACTGCTGGAGATGGCGATGGTGAGGCACAGAGAGAGACACTCGACTGAGGGTGGAACCTGAAGGCTTTATTGCTCCCTAGTGGGAAACAACAGGGGCCCAAGGTTTGCCCCGGTGGATTGTCCTCAGTGGAGTCTCATCAGCAGCCTCGTGCCATTGTCTTTTAAAGGGAGTGGACCACAGGGGTGGGTAAAACTGGGATCCAATGGTAGAGGGACAGGGGATGGCTTGTGACAGGACAGACACCTGTTGTAACCATTTGGGATAAAGGGGAAGGGGGAGGGCTCGGCCAATCACTAGACGAGACCCCTTGAATTTTCCAGAAGAAGGCGAGGAGGCTTGGAGTGACTGACAGAGTCCTGGGGGTGGCAACTTAAGATTGACAACTGCCAGTCTAGGGGAAAGGACCAAAGGTGAGGTATATGGAGGGGGTACACAGAACAAACCATTTCATAGAACTTAACAATAATCAATAAACCTGTAAAAGATAAAAATGCACCACCACAACTTTGGATGTTTTAAAATGAAAATATGAGGGCTTTGTGTTCCAAATACAGATATTTTGATACAAAATCTGCAACATTTTCTGTCATTTGCATGCAGCTGGACCTATACAAAATGCCTACTACTAGCAGCTTACAATACTTACTAGTAGATGCAAAATATGCATTGATATCTCTTGAACTATTCCTGCTATTATCATTGTCTTATAGATGCAAGGAAGTACTTATCAGTACTTTGGTAATTGTTCTTATTATACTTCATTTTCACTGTAACCCATATTGGTTTTTCTGTCAGAAGCAATGGTATCATTCAGACTTGGTGAAGATCATTATACTGAAACAACTGATTTCTTGATTTCTCTTCACTCTTTTAGCACCCGACTTACCATTTCTCAGAGACATTCTTTGAGCATGAGTTTGGATTTTATCTGGTCATAATCTCAAATGAAACTTGTAGCTCTTTTGGATAGTGTGAGGACTATAAAATGCTTTATCATTTTCACTGTTTTGGAACAGATTTAATGCTTCTTTTTTTAAGGCACGATCAAAGGGATTCATATGTGTTACTCTGATTTGCATTTTGTTGTGATTCAGTTTTAGGTGACATTTCCTGCATTTGTAAACACTGTGATTAAGTTTTTGTTGTGCACTTTTCTTGTGATGAAATATATTATAATGTCATAAAAGTTACTTTGACTTCCATCAGACCTTCTAACATGTCACTCTTCTGGAATATCTCTTGTGCAGTGGAATTCAGTATGCTGAATAGTCTTTTGAAGTGCCATCTTTGGAGTGCTGAAAGTGGTTAGCTTGCTACTTTCTTCTTCCTGATTCATCTTTGCACTTAGGGTCTGATTACCTGTTTCATTTAGGGGTGATGTTGCAATATAGCAAAGGAAAACTGTCAAGTTTTCTTAATATTGTTTCAAAGGCCTGTTCAATCTAATATTTGCTTATGTTCTGAGTACATCAAACTTACCTATAATTCCCCCATTTTCCTAATAAAAAATATCCAAATACATTTAATGACAAACTCTTTGGCCCTATTTGTGGCAATTCATATATTCCAGGCATTAAACTGGTACCAGAGGTATAGACAGTTGAGTTGGTATTGTTATGGTAGATATCCAATATAACTTAATGCCTTGTCAAAGTTTTACCTTTTTATTTTCAATTGCCTGTCTTTATGGATATTCTGTGTAGGCTCCATGAACAGATCCATTTTCATGTACTGATTTCATTTCAGGGTTATTTTTGCTAGATACTTATTACACAGATATCTAGTTATTGACATTTTTCTTGAACACACTATTAATGTTCTATGATAACTGAATATTCAATGAATGCGCTAAATCATATGAATATAGATACAAGCAGTGGTGCATTGTGATCTACCTTTTTTCTTAATTCGATTTCAGGGATGCAATTACTCTGATATTGGAAAATCTGAGGATTTTCTTTAGACTAATTTTAACACGTTAGCTTCAGCATTTAATGTTTCTTAACCTGCCTTGCAGGCCAGACCACAGTATGAGCCCTGCTGATTGTTGTATCCAACAGTTACATCCCACTGCCTACCTTGTACTGCTCTGATGATGTGTGCAAGACAACCATGCCAGAAGGTTTGTGCCATGACATATCATGACCATCTTCCCTAATTTTGCATTTAGGTAATAAGATGAAACTGATATCCAGTGCAAGCCTGACACATCATGGTGTTTGCTCTAATTTTTCTTGGAATAATACACATAATACACTATACTGAGCCTCTCTCTCCCTTCCAGCTTCTGTGCTTGCTCAGCCACAGCATGCATGGCACTACATGTCATTACTGCCCTTAGCAAGGAATCTCTTTTTCTCTTCAGATGTCCTCCGTACATTTCTGCTTTGAGAACAAATTTTGAACCGTATTTTTCTTTAGCATCTACTGCTTGATCTCATTAGTTTATCTCCTTTATTATTTCATGATAAGCTATGAACTCTGCATGACCAAAAGTCACCTTATTAAGTGTTAATATAAGCCTTGGTTCCCTGCACAGAAACCTTTTCTCACTAAGGCCTTTATTTCTGCTCTGGTGATCTTAACTTTGAACATTCATTTGCTGTCTATTTGTCTACAAGGAACTGCACTTCAAATGTTAACTCATATGCTACTTTCTTCCATTTATATTACTTATATTCATAAAAAATTATAATATTTATAATAATTTGAAAATTCTTATTTCCAGTTTCATAATAGCCACCTAATGATTTTTCACATTAATTGTATGCTGGGATTTTTTACTTTTTTTTTTCCCTGATTCTTCCATTTTCATTTTTTTCCTCATCTTTCTCACAGAAGTATTGACTTCCACTGAAGAAAGGAATTCTTTTCTTACAATTATTCAAATCAAGTTCCTTTTTTATATCAGAGAGGCACTTTAGACTAAAAGATTTTGTCTTAGGACCAATTCAAGAAGCAACATCATATTTCGCTATGCAGTTTAGCTTGTTTTGGGATTGCCAATATGATCATATCAAATAGTTTATCAAATTAAGACAACATTTATGCAAGGAAAAGAAAAAAAGAATCTAGGAAATTAGAACACTGATGAGAAATTATCCATGTGATTCTCAAAATGAGAAAAAGTAAATAAGAAGTTGTGAGGAGAAGTATAAGTGAAGGAAAACAATGGTCAAAAGTAAAAGAATGGAGGAAAATAGGAGGATAATAATAATAACAAGGAAGAAAGATATTAATATATTCTGGATATTCCTGATATTAAAAAAAAAAAAAAGAGCAAGCTATATAATTTGCTGTAATTTACAAGCTGAAACAAGCTACTTTAACAGCTCAGACTCCACTATAGCAATTTCCTGCCATTACATTTCCAATCTCCTTTGAAAATGTGTCCTTATTCCTCTTTTAAGGGACCAATTTTGTGTTACCATTAGCATTTGATATTTTGTTACCAAATTATTTTACATACATAATAAAATGGGTTGAGAATATTAAGCCTTGCATTTTGCTGATCTCCAAATTGTCCAGACAAACATTTCCATTGCAAAGAAAAATACACTAGACATACCAGATTTTTCCTTAAGTTAAACCCCAAAAAATTGTCCCTTCTCTGTACAGCTGTGGGAGCCTTTATCCAGCAGAGGTTATAACTTCCACTAAGACAAATGATTACTTTTGAGGTCCCACAGAAAATAGCTCATACATCGTAGTAAGGGAAGAATTTTATGGCTACCTTTGTAATCATCATTTGCCAATGGAATCTGAGAGCAGGAAGGGGACCCTTCCATTTTTGCCATTACTTTCAGAAAAAGAGAAACAGGGCTTCAAGCAGATATAATAGCACAAGAGTGTTCAACATCATGTTTAATCTAGGATTATCAAATTAAAATCTTAGTTTTACATTGTCAGGCCTGCTATGCATTATCATTTCTTTCATCAGATTAAATCCTTGAAGGAAAGTTTCCTTCCTTATGTGGGCCAATTATTGATCTGTTTTCTGTCTCAAATGCCTTGTCAGACCATGATCTTTGTTTATTCATGATTTTTCATATTTTAATATGGTGATTAATTTTTAATCTCCCTTTGTCTGAACATGACTAAAGACAATTACGTTTTCTACTTCATAAGTGACAGAAATGTCTGAGTGCTTCAGACTATTGCATTTATTGAGTCCATTTACTTTCTACAATCCTGTAAGGAATATCCTTTTTGTTCACACAGCTGGCATTTCAGGAATTACTGTATCAATAAATAAATTGTTCTGCTTCCCACACCCCCATCGCATCAGTCCCTCTGGGCTTGAGGAGTTGCATGTAACCTCTCTGTAATAACTGAATTTCAACACACTGCTATTATAAAATCTGTTTGTTTTTTTCTCCTTAGGACACTGACATGTGCAAATTCCTTTTCTTGATTGTAGGCATTGTGTTGGGGTGAGAGCTAGAGCACAAGCAAGAGGCTGCCCAATAAAATAACATCCCTCCTCTATCATTCTCACTGTCAAGAATATCTGAGATGCGTGCCTTGGCTTTGTCTTGCAGAATAAATAAAAGCTCTTTTTTTTTTTTTTTAAAGCCATATTCTCAATTACTTTTCCCTAGTGTTATTAAAGAGAGATTTCTCACTAAGGCAGAGCCAGAAGAAAGAGAAAACTCACAGAATCATGAATGTCAAACTGTAAGTTATTGAGCAAACAAACACAAGACATTGCAGATTTATTGCATGAGAGTCAGCCAGAGAATGAAGCTTTGATAGGGAAGATTTGTGAAAATGCCAAGTAGTAACACTCTCTACATTCATGACCTTATCCAAATTTTAGCCCTGGCAGCCACCTCTGGGAATGATTCAAACCCCAGCTCAGACTAATCAAGTTTTAAATCAGTGTATCAATGGGAACAAATCAACATCCCTTCTTATATCACCAGTTTGTTCAGAATCCCTGCTTGATTATCCTGATTGTCGAACAGGATTAGAACTATTGTTTTTGTCCAGATCAAGGTTTAATAACTGTAATTTGACCATTCTTTTAATACCATCAAATAAGAAGAGTTTTATTTTTCCAAGGCCAGTTGACTATTTTACTATCCTACAGTGTCATGTCCAATTAGACAGCAGACAACTCTACATAACTCCAGCTAGGATTAAAACATATTAAACAACGTCTAGCCATTTCTGCTATTGATTTCTCTTTTGGAGGTGTAACATAAAAATGCACATGATGCATATTGATACTCTAATAAGTGGTGGCCCAACTAGGATTGCACAATCTTGTTTGATGTTTTCTCAGACCCTTGTGTTAAACACAATCCTGCTGCTGGTTGTCAAATAGGACTTAGGGATGATAGATTTTCTTTCTTTCTTTCTTTCTTTCTTTCTTTCTTTCTTTCTTTCTTTCTTTTTTTTTTTTTTTTTTCTGAAGTGCATTTTCACTCTCTTTTGGATTTTTTTGCCTCTGGCCTCAGTTTAGTGCATGATGAACAGTAAGCTGAAAAGAAAACCTGAGCAAGAAGAATAACACAAAAAAAGATGAGAAAATGAAAAAAAAATGTTGAACCTACAAGGAAAAAATTGGAAGATAAGAATATACTTAAAAGAAACTAATTCAATGAAGTATCATAAATTAAAAGAAGGGAAAGGAAAAATTTGAGGACTGTGATAAGCACTTATTGATAAAACAGCAAATATGTTTTCCTAACCCTAAGTGAATTTTCCAGCATGGTGAGGTGTCTTCACTAGATTCTGAAAGATTTTACAGCACACAGGTAAGTTATCAGAGAAAAAAGCACTTCTTTACTTAGACTTCAGGTGCATGTCCTATTTGCAGTGACAAATTAATTTTTCCTAATAATATTGTTTTTCTAATAAAATTGGTGTTTTTTTCTGTTGGCACTGGGTTGCAGAGGTTTTTCGCATGTGCATTCACATGCCACTCTCATTACTGAGGACACACTTTCATTTTCAATAAAATTAATGGAAAGCCCATGTCTTGAAAGAGAATTTGAAAGTACTATAAAATATACAGTTATACGTTTTCCTGTCTGTATGTGCAGATATCCCTGAATGACAATGGCAAAGTAACTGCTTTCGTCATTCCATTTTTTTTCTTGTTGGTATGCCACTTTCTTCTTACAATTGTTTTTTTCTCTTCCTCATCTTCCAGCTTCCCCCTTTCAGTCTTTTTAAAAGAGCTTTTCCAGGAACATTTACCTCTTTGGATAATACTCCGTAGCCTTTTGAGTGAGTTTTTGTTTAGTTATCAAACAAATACAGTCTCAAAGCCATGGTGCAGTATCAACATGAGCACACTCCTTACAGACTGCAATTTTGTATTCCAGAACTTCAGAACTCTGCAGTGCCATATTTAACTTGCTAATTCTTACTTCATAATTAGGTTCCACTCATCAGGAATGACCCTCTTTGGAGATGCAAGTTCTGAGGACTTTATGAGTCAGTAGAATTAGAGAGAAGATTTTTAGTAGGAGAGAAAAAAATCTATGTTGTGAAAAGTTCTCCATGTCTGTGAAAACTACCCTTCAGGGGAAAAGAAAAAAAGGAAAAAGGAATGTGTTACCAGCAAAGGGACTCAAAGTGGAATTGTGACCAGCTAATGAAGTGGCTGGTCTGCATAAGAATGGCCTGAAACTACATTTACATTTCCCTGAGGATGTGAGAATACACATATATTAGGGAGGGTGAGCTGCCCATTCCATTTGAGAATAGCTTATACATCAATGAGCAATTTACAAATCTGCTACCAATAGAGAAGTATGAAAAACTCCATACATTTGTATTAGTAAATTAGTAAAAGGTAAAATTCTGTCATCTCAGTGCATCAACTTTTACTCTCTCAAGGTGGTAAACAATGGAGTTTCTTGTCTCCTTAAGAAGAAATATCTTACGTCAGAGACTTTCTTAATTAAAATCTTACTCAGAGAAAAATCTTTCAGCAGAAGAAACTGCAAGGAAGAAAAGGAAAAGTCTTAATGCTTATGGCATTCCTTTCTTGTCCAATACGTTAGTGTCTCAGTGAGAAACTAAACTTGAATTTTGATTGGATTAGGCACAACATTGCAGCTGTAAGATCATCTATTGAATATAGATTCTGTTGGGGTTGCATTCAAGTTGCATTATCAATCAATAACATGCAGTTATTTTTTAACTTATCAAAAGTTAAGCACAAAATAATTTACTCCACTAATTCAATATTTATCACAATAAGGTAATTATGAGCTTGTCACACATCATTTATTCATGGAAAGAGATTTACACAGAATTTTATTTTATTTTATGGACACTCCACCCAGGTATTTATATTAGTATTCATTTTCTTCTCTGGAGGCAAATTGTGCTTTGCATTGTAATTCAATATTGCATCTGTGATAATCACATTGAGAGGATCGACACCTTGGACTGAGATAGATTACAGAATTATTACAGGAAAACAATGTAGCACTTTCTGTAGTAAATACTTTTCAAAATAAAAAATATAATTTTTTTAAGAAAACTATTGACCTTGCAATTAATTTATCATCATCATTTGTCCAGTGCTTTTCATTCTTAAGCTGCTTTAAAAAGCGAACAAATTATATATAAATGATAACAAGCTATCTGTGGCAGAATATCTGTAAGTTGCTCTGCGTGACTTTCAATGGAACCATCAAAATAAAACTCACAACTCACAGTATTACTTCCAGTATTACTAACCAGTATTACTTCATAAAATGGACTACTTCTAAATCAGATCCTGAGCATAGCCAAATAATAATCGTATAATTACTGTCTTTGTCATGAAAGAAAATATTCTTGGGTAAAGTAATCTTATAGGGAAAATCAGTTTAACTTCTAAACAGAATACCATAAAAGCTTTGAATTAATTTTATCTGTTTTAAGACATAAGGAGAAAATACCTATAATTTCTAGTCAAGGAGACAAACAAAAAACCCCATAAACAGTTGTGTTTCCTTGTTCATCCCTATAATTGAAGATTTCTGAGACTAAAACCAAGAACACTTTCTAGCATAATACATGTTGATGTATTATTGACTATGTGAGTCTGCTTCCTGACCACTTGGGAGGGAGAAGCTGTGTGAAATAGTGAACATGGAGTTGCCTAACATTGTCCAGGAAGTCTGAGGCAGATGTAGAGTGTGTTTATTCAGCTAATCATATTATTTATGAAGCACTTATTCTGCAAGGTTTCTTCCAGAAACAAGAAGAACCTTTTCACCTTTGTTTTGTCTCCAGTACACGTTCAGTATTTCAGTCTCAAACCCTGAGATAAAGACCGATGCAAACAGACAATAATAGATTATTTGTGGGACCGGAAGAAATCGTTTGCTCACACTTTGCAGAGGCTGGTGATGTTTCTCTCCTGAAATCAATCTGTGTTCTGTAAATAAATTGTTAATAAACACGCCTGCTTATTGGCATCAGCCAGAGAAACAGATAAAATCCCCAGCCAATTACTCCCCTGCTCGAGGAATCAGGTAGTTGGCTGATTTGCAATCAGATACACAGGCTGTCTCTCCTTTGGGGGTTTTCTGTGGGAAAGCTTTCTGAACTGCATACATATCACCCTATCAGTAGAAAAAGGGGAAAAATAAAAACACCTCAGCAAGCTGCAAGGATCTAACTCACTGTGTCAAAGGGAAAGACTCAAGGTGACAAACTTTCATGCTCACTTTCCTGAGAGACACAGAATTTGCTGCTACTAAACCAGGTCTGTCGAAAAGGACAGCTCATGAAAGTGGAATGAGGGAAAAACAAGTCTCTGATGGCTCTTCCCAGTGAATTGAGGAAAGGGTTTGATTTCACTAGGTGTATTGACAAGAGTTTATACAACACTTTGTTGATAGGATTTCCTCCTGAACTATTTCTATGCAATGTTATCAAATTAGTACGAAAAATCTTTTATTATTCCTGCAATGTGATCACTCATGAAGAGACCAATGCATTGTGAAATTATATTGCAAAGCTGAAGTCCAGATTACTGGATGTCTTTATAGGCAGTTTTGTAAGAAAGCCTAACTTTCTACCTGAAGAATTTTTCCCAGGTCTACAAGTTCCCATAGAAGTAATGTTAAAAAATACATCTTACTTTGTTACCATACTGAGAGAGTGATTCACTATGAATCATTTATTAAATGAGTTAAGCCTCTTTTTCTGTCTGCAGAATATCTACAAGCTTATCACAGCTTTCTTGCATACATTTGTTATTCTAAATTATTTGACAGGTCTTTTTTGTGTATGAATTTATTTACTCTGTAGGTTGCAACACATATTTGGAAATTATAACTTACCTATCAATTTGTGGCTGGTTATCTAAGTCAGGCAGCTTTCTTTTGTTTCCCTGCTTGTCAAAGTATTCATTCTATCTAGGACAAGTCTCTTGGTATGGACAGTGCTCAATCTGAAGTTAAGAACACCGCTTCATGCATACGGGATCAGTCCTCCAGGATAGAAGCAGAAATTTGTTTTGAAAGCATATGGTCATAAATTTAAAGTGGTTAGATTTTTTTCTTTAATGAAATTTTTCTAAAAGCCAATTACACCTTAATGTACTATGGATAAGAGGATCAGAAACCCTCTTACAAAAAAATGTGAATGCTAATATTTTTCATTATGAGCTTAGAGTCTTTGTTGTTGCAAATCTCTGTAAAATTACCTATGCAAATAACCTGGTAGCCAGTGAATTGTAAGATGTACATGCTTGGGGGAAAAAATAAAGGTAAGGGATTTCCATCTAGAAGCACAGTTTCTTCTGATCATAGTTCAGGCAAATGCCAAGGGAAGTTGATACAAATAATCTCTTAGGTCAGCACAAAGAGATGGAATCCCCAATATCTGTTGAACCCCATTTCTTTCTGTCATCCTTATTTACAATAATAAGCTTTTCATTAATCTAAGGAAAATAAAACTAATCATAGTAAATTGGAATTCTAGATACATCATTTAAAACATGGCTTGAAAAAAGTATTCTATATATATTCTTGTATGATCTTTATGAGTTTTTCTGGAGCACTTGGGATAAATGTGATCCCAAATTCCTCTTGCAATGTTTGTGGAAGTGTTCACAGGCACAGTTAAGACAGTAGCCTTATTAAAAAGACGTGGAAATGAAAATTTTAAGAAATTAATCACAATCTGCTCTTACCACTTTTACACTGATGTACCACTATTGATTTTTGTGGATGAAAAGCAAATGACAACTCTGCCTGTTTTATCAGTGCAAGCTTTAAGATGACACACGTGCAAAAAAAGTCCTCATTTGCCCCAGGGGATAAGAACTTGTAATAAGTAGAAGGAAAAAAAAATCCTTTATCAATGTGAGGTATTTTTCCATTGTCCTCAGAGACACTAAGCTAAAATGGCCATCACAAGCTGAGCACTCATATGTAAAAGCTAGCAAAAAAGTTCATTTTAGAAGCTAACCTGAAACAAAGGGTAAATGTTTCTGTTGAAATACAGAGTGGATTAACTGTGAACATGAGAGGAATCGAAGCAATGGGTTGTTTTCTAGCTAGGGATTTAAAATTTAAACGTACAACTAGACTGTAGTGGTTTCCAGATCTCATTTGCACCTTCACTTCTGGAGAAGGAGGGGAGGCACGGAAACCAGCCTAGCAGTATTATCCACAGTGATAATAAGCATAGGTTGCCCCAAGGAGAAAGAAAGGGAAATTAGAAATACAACGTACATTAGAGAGGGTGTATACTGCTGACTGAGAATTAGGCATTGACAGGCAGCAACTGCAGGGGAGCTGTCAGTGGCTCCACCAAGCTTTTCTAGCAGGTGTCATTGTAAGATAGTGGCAGCAAATAAACTGGAGACAAATTGGAAGAAAAGCTGGAAAAGCTTCATAATGGAAGGGATGTATTCACGTGTCCATGTGTGTCCAAGTGCATGTAATACCTTTTTTGTCTGTACTATTCATTGAATAACTAACCTTTCTATGTAAAATCTTCTTCCAATCAGGAAATAATGTGAGCTGTTTCTGAGGTCTGTGTTTTTTAAAATTCATGCTGGCAAATGCAGAATTCAGCCACAACTGCCAGTTCACAGATACCTACTAGACAGAGATATCCTACCGATGTGCAGTGGACTGGGGGAACACAGTGAGTGGTTTGGTGTGGAAATGCATAGTTGTGCATATGCACAAGCATGACTTTCAGCCCCACCCACATATCCTTTCAACCCAGACTCCATATTTCACCATGCTGAGTCTAAACTAAAGGCAAACCAGCATGTTACCATTTCATTAGCAATCATCCCTTACTGTATATGCCTTCAAGGGGCAGATTTCCTCTATTTTTAGGCTCTACTCCTAATTTTCTAATTTTCTCTCTTTGCAATATAATTTTATTGTGTAGGTTTTATACTTCTCATTCCTCCATTATCTTGCCCTTTAGACACTATTTCGATTTGTGTTCTGTCTGACTGGATCCACAGCACCAGACACCTTCTTGTCAGACAGTCAGTAGAGACTCTAACTTTATTGCCCATAACGAATAAAAGTTATCTTCCCACTTTAAAGCCTATCTGTGACTTGGAGAGTCTACAAATTCAGCAACACTCTGTTGATGGAAGGCTATAATATGAATGAGCAGATGAGACAATTAGACTGTAACCATTTGTTTAAAGGATTTAGGGTCTCTTTATAGCCTCTGTGAGCCATTATTAGTATTTTATTACCTTGCCTTGTGATGGAAGGACACATAAGACAAAAGACATTTTTTAAGAGGGTTTTTTTTTTTTGGTGAAGGATCTGATAGGAAAATCCACACAAACTTACAAATTACATAAGGAGTATCTGTGAAGCAACAATTTGCTTGGAAAATTTTCTCTAAAGAAAACAGTCTCTTTCTTGTTTCTTTTGTTTTCTTGGCAGGAAATGACTTTATAATCCAGGATTTGTGTTGTAACTGTTTCTTTAGAAATTATACTCATAGGCCTTCTTTTGGCTTTGCTGAGAAATATATATGAATAAATAGAATCAATTTGTTCATTTTGTGTCAAGTACAGGGAAAAAAAAAGTTTTCAGTCCCAAGCAAATAGGGGCATTCAAGAGGAAAAGAATGGTAGGGTGAGAGCATTTAATCCAAGACAAAAAAATAGACTTTTGAAAGTGCACAAAATCAAGCACACAATTTTTTATTACAAGCAGAAAAATCTTGACTATAATGACCAAGTCAAAAGAGATATGCTGGTCAGGAGGAAAGGTGTTTTGAGTCAGCACTGCACTTTGTTTCTACTGGCATATTTCAGCATCTATGGACAGAAAATTGTTCGGATAGCCAGCTGTTTATTGACACATTACAGAGAATTCACTTTTTTAAAATGACTCATAAGGATATTTCTAAATAAAGCAAAAGCATTCCATAGGATGCATTTGGTTCTTTGGCTCACAGGGTGCTGCTCCAAGAAAACTGTACATTTGAGGACTTTGAGATATTAAGAGACTTAAAAAAGGCAGCTTCACAAGTTGCAGTACCATTTAATGTTATTTTTCCCTTTAATTTATAGGCATCTTAAACTCCAGAGTTCAAAGCTTGTTCAAGCCTTTCAGCATGAAATGTTAAGAGCTTTACAAAGAAAACATGTTTTTATCCTCAAAGAATGACATTTGAAAAAAGTATCTTAAAAGCTAATAGTACATTTTGATTTTTGCTTTTAATTCTACTCCAAATAGCATAGCATCTTTTTTATAGCACACTGACAGAATGTCAGTGTTTAATTTATTTATTTTTGCCTAAGAAGAAATTAAGATAAGAATTTTGCACTAAAATATGCAATTCTAAAATAACTGTAAATGTGATATTGAGAGAAGAAATCTGTAATTGCCTATTATCTTAAAATGAAAATTCTTATTTGCATCTACTTCTAATTACTACAAGCAAATGAATTCAGCTACTTCAAATAGCTGTGTTAAAGCATTGTGGCGTAATATCTCAGTAATTAACATGATGTAAATTAGGAGACAGACAATAAGGATGCCACAAATAGTATGATGGACCAAAACATTAGATTAAGACAGAAAAACTTGCGTAGTTTGTATTAGTTGTGGGGTTTTTTCAGAGTTACCATCCATAGCACCAACGAAAGAAAGAAAACATTTAAAAACTACCTTATAATATTTATTATTAAGAGATAAAATGTCACCAAAAATGAAAGTAAAACTAGATTGAAATTAAAGGGGATATGTATCCTATTAATATCATTAGTAGATTAAAAAGATCCTTAACATTTACGATGTTTTAATTAAAATCATGTTTCCAGTACAAAATGGGATCATCACCTTATGCAAATCATGACCCATTTGAGAGAGATTCTTGTCAGCTGAAAGGAGAAACTCTCTGGAAAAAAGAAGTCAGTTCTCTAAACTCATGAAATATCTGTGCTAAAAGGAAAGGGTGATCTTTAAGGTAGCCCCCAGTGCTGCTCATTCTGTACCAGGTAGATGTGAGCTGAGTCAAACTTCACTGCATTTGCAGACACCTTCATCGCTTTTCAAGATGACCTTGCTCAGCAAATTGCAGAACCAAATTTTGGCCTCAATTGGCATTCAGGGTGACCTTTAGAAGGTCTACTGATTTCAGCCTAAGATGTCAAATGTCACATGAGTACAAGAGATGATAACCTTTTAGTTGTTTCGAGAGACAGCAGGAGGATGCTGCCTTGCAGATCCACTTGTAATATAGATCATCAATCACCAAGTAAGTCTCTAAATAGATTGTTCCAAGTTCACATCAGCTGATGACCTGTTTCTGATGCATTCAGAGCAAGAGTGAATTAGTGGAAAAGTAAATGAGTGTGGATTTAAAACACGCTTTCTCAATTGGTTTAATAACTGGAGTTATTATATATATTATAATAGAGTATGTGGAAAAGATGAACAGCATTAAGTGCTTATTTTGAGTTAAGTCACAAAAAAATAAAGGAAAAAAGAAAAAGGAGGGGAAAAAAAAGAAAAAGAAAAAGTAATCCAAACTCAACATTGCTAGCAGCATCTTATGAAGGTGAATATTCTAAATTGTGCGTCACAGACGGAAATGGTAAGGTAAACTTGGGATGTGTTTTGTTGTGACATTTCCTTACAAGAGAAANTATTCTCTTATTATCTTATTATTCTACACAAGTAGACCTGGAGAATAATTTATTCCTTTCATATTTACCTGTCTGGTTACCTTTCTCCTACAACCTTCCAAGTAAATAATCCTTCTATTTTTCACTCTTTTCTTACAAGTAATATTCTAGACATCTGATCATTATTTCATTCCTGAAATTTAGCCTGGTAAAAAGATTTTACTGTTCTCGTACAACCCACTAAAAACAGATTTAGAAAAAATTTTTTAATTTTTAAAAATGACAGTCATGTTTATGCATTCAGGGCTGACACATTCACCACTGCTAATTCCCATTCAGTCTGTGGTCTTCCCTAATGCACAAGTCCTCCTCTGGACACTGGCTGCATACACCACACCATTCACTATTTTTTATCCTCGCAGCTCATTATTTTACTACTCAATACTTCATGAAAAACAATCTTTTTAGTTAATTTCTGCAAGTTCTTTGCATCATATATAAACCTCTTCTTTTCTTCTGCATTGTTTTATAGTCCACTCATCTTGGTATCAATAGTAAATCTTGCAAGCACTGTCCTATCTTATCCTATCCTTGGCATTCTGAGCATGAATGGGACAGGACATCCTGCTGATCAACCAATGCAAATTATTAAATGAACTTGAATTTTATGACTACAGATAACACATAGTGTTCATATTATTTGAATATAATTTCACAGCTGCTGAGAAATTCTATTCAAAAATATATCTACATTATACAATTTCTATCTAAATCAAATTTCCTTGTTTTATAATATTGTCAGAAAAACAGTCTTCAACTTCTGTAAAGTCAAAAAAGAAACCACATCAATTATTTCTTCACTCCAAATGGGCCTCTTAACCTGTGATTTAGAAAATCAGGGTGACTTAAAGTTTTTTTTTCTTTCTTTCTTTGCAAATGTATGTTGTCTTTTGCTCTTCTTCTAGATGTTTAGAAGTCTTTGCCCAGTTAAGATTTTTAGGGTACAGGATTTCTTTTGTTTGGGTGCTTGTTTGTTTGGTTTTGGGTTTGGGGGTTTGTTTGTTTGTTGGTTGTTAAATTTTTTGAGGGAGTAGCTTTTTTTTTTTTTTTTTCCCATTTGCTTGTTTAAAGAGAAATTAAGGGCAGGCTGACTGTTCTGCAAATTCATGGTTCCTTCAGCTCATCTGAAGAGCAACACGTGCCAAATTCTGACAACTTACATTATACTCCAATTCCTACTATCAGTTCTCCATATTAACTGAGTTTATCTCAAAGACTTGAGCCTTAAAGGGAAAAATGACTTGCAAACATTTGCATGGTTACTCATATAGGTACGATTATGTTTCCATGTTTTCTTTTTTTTCCCTCCTTCTGGAAAGTTTTTATGTGACAAGAAGAAAGTCCAATGGTTTTGAAGTTTTATTCCTTAAACATGTGTGTTAATTCTAATGATGTTTCAGTATTTAGTATTCTTCTTGCTGTTGACTAAAAACCAGGACAGATATCGGCTTTTAAAAAAGAAAGCTAAATTTTCAATATTGACTTCTAGATTTGATGAATGTTAATATATGAAAGCACACATCTTTTTCTAGATGTCTCTTATATCTGGAGACTGAGGGAAATAATGGAAATCTCCTACTATGAAGAATTCAGAGAGCAATTTTTTTTAAATTCTGATTTGAAATGGAAATCAAAAATTCTGAAATGAAGTGCCTCCATTTCTTTACTCCCATAAGATTTTTTAAAATCAATTTGGTTTAAATTTTCTTTTATAGGTATGAATAAAAGCAGATGAATTGCTGCTCTAAAAGAAAAAACATCAGATAATTTTATTTTGAAATTCTGAAAAAGGAAAATTTTATGTTCCTGGAATGTANAAAAAAAAGAAAAAGAAAAAGTAATCCAAACTCAACATTGCTAGCAGCATCTTATGAAGGTGAATATTCTAAATTGTGCGTCACAGACGGAAATGGTAAGGTAAACTTGGGATGTGTTTTGTTGTGACATTTCCTTACAAGAGAAACACAACAAATGTTTGATGGTAGGTGAACAGTATTTAGATGATTTACTGAAAGAAAGAGCACAGGAAAAGAGGCTGGAGAAACCTTTCCCTGGGGAGATCAGGGGTGCCTGATAAGAAAGACAAGAGGTAGAATCTTTTTTTTTTTTTTTAAAGCACCCATGCATGGTGAGATTTACAGTGTGCAGCAAAAGAAAGGAGTGATGCTATATTGACTATTTCTCTAGCTTGTGGCAGGGTCAGCTAAAGCTAAGTTCTTCCAGAGTGATATTTAAGACTCTATCTTATTATCTTATTATCTTATATTATTATTATATTTTTATATTATTCTCTTATTATCTT
Organism: Pycnonotus jocosus; assembly: GCA_013400435.1. Taxonomy (NCBI): domain Eukaryota; kingdom Metazoa; phylum Chordata; class Aves; order Passeriformes; family Pycnonotidae; genus Pycnonotus; species Pycnonotus jocosus. The sequence continues at coordinate 17,958 of VWYP01012704.1, read as the reverse complement.
ATTATTCTACACAAGTAGACCTGGAGAATAATTTATTCCTTTCATATTTACCTGTCTGGTTACCTTTCTCCTACAACCTTCCAAGTAAATAATCCTTCTATTTTTCACTCTTTTCTTACAAGTAATATTCTAGACATCTGATCATTATTTCATTCCTGAAATTTAGCCTGGTAAAAAGATTTTACTGTTCTCGTACAACCCACTAAAAACAGATTTAGAAAAAATTTTTTAATTTTTAAAAATGACAGTCATGTTTATGCATTCAGGGCTGACACATTCACCACTGCTAATTCCCATTCAGTCTGTGGTCTTCCCTAATGCACAAGTCCTCCTCTGGACACTGGCTGCATACACCACACCATTCACTATTTTTTATCCTCGCAGCTCATTATTTTACTACTCAATACTTCATGAAAAACAATCTTTTTAGTTAATTTCTGCAAGTTCTTTGCATCATATATAAACCTCTTCTTTTCTTCTGCATTGTTTTATAGTCCACTCATCTTGGTATCAATAGTAAATCTTGCAAGCACTGTCCTATCTTATCCTATCCTTGGCATTCTGAGCATGAATGGGACAGGACATCCTGCTGATCAACCAATGCAAATTATTAAATGAACTTGAATTTTATGACTACAGATAACACATAGTGTTCATATTATTTGAATATAATTTCACAGCTGCTGAGAAATTCTATTCAAAAATATATCTACATTATACAATTTCTATCTAAATCAAATTTCCTTGTTTTATAATATTGTCAGAAAAACAGTCTTCAACTTCTGTAAAGTCAAAAAAGAAACCACATCAATTATTTCTTCACTCCAAATGGGCCTCTTAACCTGTGATTTAGAAAATCAGGGTGACTTAAAGTTTTTTTTTCTTTCTTTCTTTGCAAATGTATGTTGTCTTTTGCTCTTCTTCTAGATGTTTAGAAGTCTTTGCCCAGTTAAGATTTTTAGGGTACAGGATNGCCAAATTCTGACAACTTACATTATACTCCAATTCCTACTATCAGTTCTCCATATTAACTGAGTTTATCTCAAAGACTTGAGCCTTAAAGGGAAAAATGACTTGCAAACATTTGCATGGTTACTCATATAGGTACGATTATGTTTCCATGTTTTCTTTTTTTTCCCTCCTTCTGGAAAGTTTTTATGTGACAAGAAGAAAGTCCAATGGTTTTGAAGTTTTATTCCTTAAACATGTGTGTTAATTCTAATGATGTTTCAGTATTTAGTATTCTTCTTGCTGTTGACTAAAAACCAGGACAGATATCGGCTTTTAAAAAAGAAAGCTAAATTTTCAATATTGACTTCTAGATTTGATGAATGTTAATATATGAAAGCACACATCTTTTTCTAGATGTCTCTTATATCTGGAGACTGAGGGAAATAATGGAAATCTCCTACTATGAAGAATTCAGAGAGCAATTTTTTTTAAATTCTGATTTGAAATGGAAATCAAAAATTCTGAAATGAAGGGCCTCCATTTCTTTACTCCCATAAGATTTTTTAAAATCAATTTGGTTTAAATTTTCTTTTATAGGTATGAATAAAAGCAGATGAATTGCTGCTCTAAAAGAAAAAACATCAGATAATTTTATTTTGAAATTCTGAAAAAGGAAAATTTTATGTTCCTGGAATGTATTTCTTTTTTTTAAAAAAAACCCCAGCTTTTCTCAAAAATCATATCTTCTGAATAACCAATATAAAATTCTGTAGCACTGAAAAGACAAGACTATTTTAGAAAATAAAAATAGACTGAATATCAAATCAAAGAGTCTTCATTAGAATTTTTATTTTGTGTCTAAATTACCAGAACTAAGATAAATCTTCTTTTACATAAGAAGTTAAAGCTCAAATTCCAAACTCTGGTCTTGAAACTATAGCACTATTATCTTTCACATATTGAGTAAATTTGAGAAAGGGGCCATTTAATGATAATTGTGAAATGGCAAAACATTCTCTGTAGTCAGAGAGGATATTAACAATGAAAAGAAAATTATTCCTTATGAAAATCAACTTCTGCTTACTATAAGCAAGTAATTAAAAATAAAAATAGCTAAACCAGGTTATAATCTTATTTAGCATTTATTGTTTGGAGCTTTTAAGTTACAAGAGAGGATAAGTGAAAAACTCCTTTGAGGAAAACACTAAGTCAGGTAAAGAAAAATGGATTGTGTCAACTCCACCCACCAAATAATCACAATATATTCTCTCCTGAAAGGAGGGTGTAAAAAACCAAAACATTTCTGAGTTATAGTCTAGGGTAAAGTAGACTTTAGGTGCACAAATTGAGAGAGAATTTATCTTAACTGACATTATATTTATATGTTTGGCATTTGAAAAGCAAGTGGTGCCATATTAATTAAGGGGGATTAACTACCTGTCACAATTTTCAACAGCTTGATATTGTTCTGAGAGTCAGGGGGATTAGAAGGACTGTGACTGCAAACTACAAAATGTATCCTCTTATGTTTCATTTCCACATAGTCATCAGATTAGATCTCTGGGTAGGCAAAGATTTCTAATAAAAGGCCCACTGTTTCCTTCTGCCATTAAATAGCTATTGCAAAAAGGCCTTTTAGTTTTCCAGCAATAAAAGGCAGTCACCTCACTTCACACCCATGTGCTGTAGTTACTCTATCTACACTATTAAACTGGCAAGATTTGACAATGATCTAAGAAAAATGGTTTATTAAAAGCCACTGTTTACTTTTATCATCCCTTTTCTTTTATCGGTATATTGGAATTTCAGAAGATAATATACTGCAGCCGTAGAGATCTAGATCTTTCTGATCTGTACCTAAATTGGATTCAAAATTCATGACTGGAGCAGGTCAAGTGATTTCTCTGAAGAATGCTGATGTCTTGCAGGCTACCTCTTGTTAATTCCAGTGGGGTTGGTCTCAGGTGATTTCATCTGAAGCTTTAAATTTAGCGCTGTGTGGAAGTTACTCTGGTTAGGTACCAGGTGCCCAGCAAAGCCACTCTGCCACCCCCCTCAGCAATGCTGAGAAGAAAGAAAATATAATGAAAGGCTCATGAGCTGAGATAAGGACAGGGAGAGATCACTCATTGATTACTGTCATGTGCAAAACAGACTCAGCTTGGGAAAACTAACTGAATTTACACCAACCAAAATTGGAGCAGGATAAGGAGAACCAAAAGAAATTTTAGAAATGCCTTCACCTCCACTTCTGCCTCCTTCCCAGGCTCTCTCTCGTCCTCCCACAACAGTGCGGGGAGATGGGAATGGAGGTTATGGTCAGTTCATCCCATGTTTTTCCTGCTGCTGCTCCCTCCTCAGAGAGAGAAGTCCTTCCCCTGTTCCAGTGTTGGGCCTATCCCTTAGAGGACAGTCCTCCATGGACTTCTCCAACATGAGGCCCTCCCACAAGTTCATTTCATCACAGACTGCTCCAGAGTGGGTCTTTTTCCTGGGGTGCAGTCCTTCAGGAGCAGGCTGCTCCAGTGTGGGTCCCCCGTGGTCCCACAGTCCCTGCCAGCAAACCTGCTCCAGGCTGGCCTTCTCTTCCCATGGCTCTGCATGGGCTTCCCACAGGGCCACAGCCTTTTCCAGCCATCTACCTGCTCTGCCCTGGGGCTCTTCCACAGACGGTGGACATCTGCCCCTCTAGGGACTGCTATGGACATAGGAGAACAGCTTACCCCACCATGGTCTTCACCACGGGCTGCAGGGGGATCTCTGCTCTGGTGCCTGGAGCACCGTCTCCTTCTCCCCAGTCTTCAATGACTTTACTGTCTGTGGTGTTGTTTCCCTCACATATTCTCATTCCTTTCTCTTTTTTTTTCTTTTTTTTCTTTTTTTCTTTTTTTTTTCTTTGTTCTTTTTTTGGCAGGAAATACAGATTTGTGCTTGAAAAAAAAAAATTCTCGACTGTAAGAAAATGAGATTTGTGTTTGAAGGTAAGGGACAGATTCCAGTAACTGTAACAGTAGGGAGTGCAAAGAAAGCTGTTCAGTGTAACCACTTCATTCTGGAGATGAAAGTCTTTATACTGCATAAGAAATTACATTTGTGATCTAAAAACTTCCTTCTTTTAATATTTTGGTGTAATTAATAGGGCTGAAAACAAATGAACAAAACCAGCCCGATCATTCATCCTCAAAATCTGTGATTCAGCAGTTCAGATGAGGATAGTGGTGGTGATCTGTCTCCATAATGCAACATTTAGCTGAAGCCCTTCAGTCCTTTTGTTAGTCAGTAGTGCTCTTGGGAATACATTTCATTGGGAGATTTCCTTTGTGTCTTTGGATAACCACAGTAATGAAAAAAAAAGCTCTTCATAGCATTCTTGAATTATATTCTCATGCTGCAGGAACTTGAAAGCCAAACTATGCAGAACCTAGTGCATTGTGTCAGGGGGGTTATGCAAATATTAGCTTAATAGTTATGAGCCATACAGTTTTTGCAAATATTTGTTCCAATTTCAATGTGACTTGGTCATGTACCTTCTCAGCTGTAACAACTTGTTTTGAGAAAATATTTGTATGAACTTTGTGAACCAAAAGCCTGTTGCGCAGCTCAACTTCACACTTTTGTCTTGGCCAGCTCTGTGATCAAGAAATGTGGTGTTGCCTGGGACAAAGTTTGTCTTGCATTTCTTCAAATATTTCTGAAAAAACCCAGGTGTTCTGGAAATGTTACTAACACAAAGGCAGGTAGTCTTTTAAGAATACAGATGAAGAAAAAATATATCTCAGACAACTAGTTTTATATTACATTAACCCTAAATGTCAGTATGAAAATATATTTTTTAAATTATTTAGATTATAAATTGTAATAGGCTGGGACTTTCTTTTGCCTGGTGTCCATAAACCACCTAGCACAATACAGACTCTGCTTCATCCAGCAACGCTTAAATACTCACAAATGAGTATTACATGGCAATGCAAACATTTGAAACACTCTGATTCATTTTGGTTTAAAAATAAATCCGAAACACACCGAATCTGGGTTCTTGGGACACTTTTTGAGCATTTCCATGTATTTGAGTATACAAAGGCAGGTGTTTGAGACAACTGAAGAGATTCAGCACACCAACAAGACAGAACTGATCTGATATATCCAAGATGAATCAATTATCTGAGCTAGCTCAGAGATATCTTACTATTCTTTCATGTTTTCTAAGAAACTACTAAATGGAGGAGTTAGTCAATCAGTTGAATGGCCATGCATGTACATTAATAATCTCTTCAGAATAATAAAAATTGTAAAATTTAAATTTCTTCACTTTGAAAGTTATCTGGATACAGGTTATGAATTTTATAAATATATTTTTCCATTTGCAGTTCTTCAGTAAACAGCTTGTGTAAAGAAATTTTTACTCATGATTCATTCATGAGCTGATCATTGAGAATATTCATTATTTATGCTATATAATTTGTCCTGTAAATTACATGACATTATTTATATTTCCTGTGTAGGTGATTTATAAATACCTTTATAAATAAAATTAATTTTATTTTCCTTTATCAGATAAACTGTAAACTTTCCTTGTTGTTCAAATCTATCATCCAAATAATAACAACCTGCAAATTGTTCTGTTGATCCCCACAATTCCAATAAAATTGATGGTGTCTTTGTCAATTTTTTTTTTTTTAATTGAGAAATATCATAATCACTTGTAAATATAGGTAAATTACTGAATGGGAGAAATCACAAACAAAATAGTCTGAGGTATTGTGAGCCCTGTTTTTATAGAAGCAATAAAGTTGTTCTGGTACTGAGGTATGTGAAAACATCATAGGGGAGAAATGTAGGGTAATTTGAATGAGTCTTAAGATTATCAGGCCCATTATTGTGCTCACAAGATCAGACATGTTACTTTCCCTCTCTCTCTTACTTTGAGAAAGAAGATACTTCTTTTAAAGTGTGAAACATTTTTACCAGAAAAGAGAAGTGAAGGGTTCCAAAGTTATTGGGGGTGGGGAAATTAAAAAATCAGAAAGCAACAAAACCAAATGACTGTTTTCTTTTCAATGCTGCCTAGTCCATGAGCAGTAACAGGCAGTGTGCAGAACAGCATGGTGCAATCCAAATGTCACTGGTCCTGGGGATAGCAATGCCCCTGAAACAATGAGAGGAGGTGGCACAGCTGCAGCATTTCTCTCAGACTTACGTTTTGCAGAGATATTTAGAGCAGCAGTGGCATCTGGGCCTTCCAGCTCAACTGCACAACACAGTAGGGGTTGAACGAAAAAAAAGAAATGGGAAGCAATGTACTTGGTTGGAGTTCCACATCTGCCTGGCACTTAAATACCATTGAAAATGCCAGGAACTCATTTCTCTGAGATTCCTTTAAATAATAAAACCAACAAAAACCCCTCACCATGAACAAAACCACAAAGTTTTCATTTAGTTCCTTTTCTAATAAAACAGACAATGAAATAACACAACAGATTTGCTCCAGGGATGTGCTTTATTGAAATCACCTTGGAAGCAAAGGAAAGCAGTAGCGTGAGCTGACAACTCTACATCAGGAGCAATCTGGGAGCCACCAAGGTCAGCAGGACAGTGTCCTCCCTGACAAGGAGTGCAGCCCAAACAAGAGATGCAGGACAGGCCTGGTGACAGTCACCAGGAACCTGCAAAGGGTGGCAGATTTAGCACCAGGGTTTAAATGTGGTACCTGAGCCAAGAAGCAGAGGATGCACAGGCAGAGGTCCCAGATAAGCTCTTCACAGCCTTGCTCCACAAGTTAGCTCTTTTGCCAGAAGCTTGGTCCAAGGATGCAGAGACAGATGCTAGCTATTGACAGTGGAGGCTACAGGCAGGTCAGGGCATTCAGAGTTTGTCAGTGAACTGAGGACCCTGACAAACATAACAATCCAGGCTTTTCCTTAGATCACACTGGGATTTTGGTATTTATTTTTTAAATCAGGAATTATACTGATTGCTAAAGGAGATGGGAAAATAATTCAATATTTCATTGCCTTGATGCAGTCCCTGAAAGTTCTTTCAATGGTGATTCTTTTACTACAGTTTGGGTAGCAATTCTCTCCCATCAATTATGATCATGATGAATACTCATCATGAAAATAGGCAGACACTGGGGTGAGAGATGAGGGGAGCATTTCCTGCCTCAGACTCTCCATATTACTCAAGTTACTGGAGTAAAGGGCTGCTTCCCAAACCTAGGAATCAGCTCTGCTTATTCCTTCCTTTGATCCCAGCCACACAGAGATTATTGAATAATGAACCTTGGTTTTCAGAGGATTAATCTTTCCCCTCACCAGTTTAAAGTCTGGTTTTGGGAAGTACTGGTGAGCAATTATGTGGTCTCTTATGACAGCCAAATACTTTGCCATGGTTCTCTGCCTCTGTCATTGAGCTCTGCACTTTGATTCCCTTATAGAGAAGAACTACAATGTACTTTTTTTATTAGACAATATATTGGATTGGGGAAATAAAAAATCAAACAAGCATGAATGATGTGATAAAACTACCCATGTTTTCTGCACTTCTGAATATACTATTTCTTTTGTGCCAGGATCTAGGAAGCTAAAACACCTCTGCTAGCCTCTAAACATTCTGAATTAATAAGAAAAACTCTCATCATTAATTAATATTAAATGTCCCATAGAAATGTTGATTAAAATCATGTTTGGTGGTCAGAAAGCTGATCATAAGTACCAATCAAAAGAAAAACCCCAAACCAAAAGGACAAAACAAACCTCAGCACTGAGTAAAGAGATTAAAGGATATTTGCATATTTTTCCAGTTATTATCAATCTAAAATGGAGGTAATTGTATTAGAGGTCAGTGTGGTAGAATAACAATGCCAAGGTTACTATTTAAGTAATATACATGACACTTTAAATTAATCTGAAGCAACAAAATAGAGGCAAATTAAAATCATGATTGTAGGAGAAGGCAAACAAAAAAAGTCAAACTGAAGCAAATATTTCAGCCTAATGTGTTTAGTGAAGGTCACTCTAATTGGTTTCAAAATGTTCCACAAATTTTGCTTTTAGGGTAGGTTTTTTTTTCATTTGATATTGAAAAATAGTGGCATGCCAAAGCCCACTGCTGAACCTCTGAGGAGCAGATCCACCATACCTCCTGGTTATCAGGAATTAGGGGACCGTGATGCAAATGTGGGCAAGACGTATGGATGCAGGGATTTGTAGGTTCTGAAACTTATTTGAAGTTACAGGAACCTGCAGAGTAATTGATTTTAAGTCCTGTGTTTGAAAATACGAATCTTCCACAGGAGCCATTTCTGTCCATCAAATATGTAGAATACTGGGGATGACTATTCTCCTTCCTTGCTTAAGCTTAGGCATAAGGAGGTAATGAGAAAGAGATGACCTACAGGGAAACAACGGGGATGTTATCAGTCTGATAATCCAACCCCATGAGAGTTCCCTGCAGTTGTTAGGAAATATACTTGGGAATGCACTTTGGATCCTCAGTTCAGAAATCCTGAAGTGAAAGCAGGTAGCAGCATGAGCTTTCTTTAGTCAAGCAGAGTAAGAATAATTTCTGTCTCATAAAATATGACTGCTCTTTTTCTACCTAATAGCTTAGTTACTGCAGTGTTCTTCTAGAGCATGAGATAAATCAGTTCAATTCTTTCCTTAGCTGTCTTGTAACATGTCCATTTTACTTGAAAAATACCTTGGATAAACCATTAGTACTGTCCTGAAAAGCAGGACCACCACAAAGACCTCTGCCACAAGACAGTGAATATCCTGAAAGTTAGACTACTGTTTGCTCTCTGGTTAATTTATAAATGACAGTTCGGGCAAGATGAGGAGAAATTTGTTTTTCCCTCTAAAAACCCTAACTCTGTCTTTCCTTTGTGTCTGATGTCTCTTAATGAGAGCCAAGCTGTGTCTGTACAACTTCCTAGATAAAAAAGCAATGCTTTTTGGATTTCTGTGCACACCCACATTAGTGAATCCACAGTGCTCCTTGCAGCTGCAGCGTGGTGCTGCATTGGGATGATGAGACCTTCACTTTGCTCTCCCTTGGAAGGAAGCCCAGGCATGCAGGCAGGGGATGTACTTGTAAGGGAGCTCTGGTACAGGCAATTACAGCTTGGAGACTGTGAGACATGCTGCAGAATGCACTGATATTGTATTCAATACACATAGCCTTTTGGGTCTAAGCACTTTCTATACCTGCATTGCATAACTGAGGCAAAACTTCTAGACATTAAAATAATTCAAAGGCTAAAGGACCTGAGAAGCTTAGAACTCAGATTTGATTTGAACTCTAATTTTTAGCCCATATGAATTATTTTTAAAGTGGCCTAGAATTTTGGTGGGTTTTATTCGGGTTTTGTTTGATTGCATTTTTTTGCTGTTGCTTCTTTTTTTTTTAATCAGATCTTCTCCTTTGCCCTATTACAGAGGATGTAACTCAGCACTGAAGTTCAGTTTAACAACTGCTTACCTGTATAGGCAGATGGAACCAAAAGTATCAGGAAATCTTAAAATAACAGGCTGATAAGTATTTCAGACTAAACAGACATAAAATATTTGCATAGATTACAAGATGCTATGTGCTTAGAAGTCAAAGTAAAGAATCTGATTCCCATGCCAAACTGAAAGATAATTACATAAGCAGTGTCTGTTAAGTCTTTCTAACACATAGTTTTGAGATTTGGGTTTTTTTCCTCAGCTGAGGGCACTTGTTATAAGCAATTGGAATTAAATAATATTTTTAGATCACTTTAATAATTTTTTTTTCAAGTGAACAAAAATAGGAAACTTTTGAGATGACCTAAATAACATCTAGAATTATGAGACGGGAATGATAGCAAAGGTAGGACAAAATATTCACAGTATGAATGATTCAGACATTAGAGACCACAATTTAAATGCAGGGAGAGAGATAGCACACAAAGAGTTCAAGCAGAGAATTTCACTTATTGCAGTTGCCAAGTAAAGCCATCAAAGCAAATAGCTCAAATGAGTTTAAGAGAGAACGCTGCACGTCTGATCGAGAAGGGAATCAAAGGATATAGTTACTAAGCAAGAAAATGGGTGTGAGATAAACTTAAAGGGAACAGTTTATTGAGTCAGATGTCCTTTTCTCTCTCTGGCAGTGCCTTGTGTCCTTGTTTCTTAATCTGTCATAAAAGAAGGATTGAAAATAAACGTAAGGAAAAGCCCTACAAAGGCTATAATTAAAATGTGTTGCAAATGTTTTAATCTGACTGATTTGTGTTTTGATTTGGGTTTTTTTCCATTAATTAGAGAGACTATAAAGGCTGTGACAACCATTTCATCAAAGACAAAGGCTTAAAGAACAGCCCAAGACGGAGAGATCTCTTCTTAATGAAAACTTGCTAAATATATTAAATATGTGAACTAAGAAAATGTTGAAACTCTGGATCTGAAGAAGGAAAACTACATAGATGTGAAAGTTGGAATATAAAACCTATACTGGGGAGAAATTGTCCTAAACCTTACAAATCAGAGAGTAAAATCTCTGTGAGAACTCAGTCTACCTGAAAAATTTCCAAGCATAGATTGCAATACTAGATACTGTACATCAGTATGTTATTTTTAATTAGCATCACAATTTGCATGCCATAATTATCTTTCCAACTGTCTCCTGGGAGATAAAAGCAGATCTATTAAGAAAACTTCAATGTATCACAGTTTCTAGATATAAATAATAAATAAATTTGCTTTATGATATTGCCTGGCAATCTTTCCCAAAAATGGCAAAAGCATCAATATGCTTCATTAATCAAAACAATTTGGAAACATTTGAGTTTTAGGATGCTAGTGTTTAAAGAATATTTTGTACCAACAGCCATTTTAGTGATTTTCTTCCAAAAGTAAAACTGCAGTTTTATTTAATAGCTTGATTACATTTTTCTTTAAAATGCTTGGGTTGCTATAAGCTACAGTTTGGTGCTTACCTACAAAACCAACTTGTAAAACCTTGGAAGGATTTCACAAAGGATAAGCTATGGCCATCAATATTAAATCAGTGTTTCTCATGTAACCAGATAAAAGTGGGATACTCTGAAGTGCTGAGAATTACGAGTGGTTTCTTCTTAAGTTGAAGCTAACTGGGAGGCAGGATCTATCTTTAGTTCTTCAGATAATTTATAATCTTTCACACCACCCACATTAGTCTTGCAGACCAGAGGTACAAGATAGGACATGAATGTACAGCAAGGGCCTGCAGGATTTAAGAAGATTTTCTGAACTATAAATAGCTCTTTGTGTCTCCTATGTTTGAGTTTTAGCAGTTGCAGGGATCAGATCACTGGACTACGTGTCTTCCTTGCTGAAGAGCTTGTGTATCTACATGCGCAGAGTACAGTTCTTTCCTGTACTCAAAGTACTAAATTTCAGAATATTGTTCTTTACTACCTCCAGTTTAGAATATATAGATAACCTGAAGCCCAAGTTAACTTTGCACTTGAGATCTGATGGCACACTCAGGCTGACAGTCAGGTTAACAGTATTTCTTTATCTTCCCTTTCTCCTTTCTCCCTTTCTCCCTTTCTCTTCTCCTTTCTTTTCTCCTTTCTCCTTTCTCCTTTCTCCTTGCCTTGCTTTGACGTTCCTTTCCCCGTAATAGTATATCATTTTTAGACAACATCCATTGCAGAAATTTTTATCTTAGTGGAACAAATCTGAAGCTGATTATTTACCAGCATATTTGGTGTGGGTTTTTCCCCCTGCTTTTATTCTTGTGAGCAGAATACAGAAGTTAAAATAATAATAGGGGTTTTTTTAAGTCAAGCTGAAAACTGAGGTGCTGGTGTTAACTGCTCTACAGTGAGACAACATTTAATGTACATTATATCAATTCCAGCTAATTTTATTTTTCAGTCTTACTGGACATGTTCAGAGAAATAGGATTTTTTTTTTGTATTTTACTTTTCCTCAGGACTCAAAAATTCTTCAAGGAAAACAGAGGATCAGGTTTTCCCAACTTCAGCTCCAATCCACTTTATTGAATCTCTCAGTGTTGATACTGGGAGACTATACTCTTAAAAAGCAGCAGTGGTGAACTTGAAGAAAATAAAGTAAGTCTGAGTGATAAGTTAGTGGCTTTCCATTTTATCTTTGTCAGAATTAGTGTCTGCAGACTGGTTTGATTTTATGGCATGTTTTTTCTCTAACAGAAAAACAGAACCAGCTCTAGCACCCAGACACACTGTGGTGAATCATCCTATGGTAATTTAAGACAGTAACTTACTGCGCATGCAAAAGAGGAGAAGAAAAGCGTACTTGAAGCACTCCAGTCACTGTCTAGTGCAATCACTTCAGCTGCCAGCAATGGTAGTTTGTGCTTCTATGCCAGAATGAAGCAGATGAAAGATGCTCACAGACTCCCTTTTGCCAGCTCTGCTATCAGGGTTTAACCTCCAGGAAGCACATGAGGCAGGCAGCAGAGTAGTGGTGAGAGCTTAAGTAACTGCAGAGATCTGCTTTGCTGAGCATAAGCAAGCCTTCAGCTCATAGCCAGGCTGTGCATTTTTTCTGTTGGAAACAGGCAACTCTGTGTGCAATACCTGATGACTGGAGAGCAGAAACATATAATTTTTAATTACCTTCTTGGTTGCAGAGTAGAATGAGACCAGAGCATTTTGCTAATTTTCATTTTGGATTAGAGGTAGGTTTGAAACTATGCTTCTTACCTACTCCAAATGAGTGATATACTGATTCCCTGTACTGCCTAAAAGTTCTCCAACCCATCTTTACAAAAGAAAGATATTTCGTAAATCTGTCTTTTGTAAATTTACTTTATATCATGAGAACCCTTGAATTTCATTTACCTTTATTAAAAAGTGCAGCAAATTACCTGCACTTAAATACCAACCAGATAGAAATAATGGGTTAAATCTAACCAGACACTTTATCACAAATAAAATAAATATCTGATTTTGTCAGTGAATAGACTCATCTTCATCCTTTTTTTTCCCCCCAAAATAAACTTTATTCTAAATGCAAAATGTACATGACTGTAGTAGAGTTTACATTGCACTCTGCTTGGAAGACTCAAATTTCTTTTACATCTTTATGGGTTTGTCCTTATGTTTAAAAAATAGACCTTTCTATTTTCATCTGTTTTGTTTCATTACTCCCTTCTCTTTGACTGTCTGTCTCAAAGATGTGATGTGAATAATCAATTTCACTCAGGTTGCTGGGGGCAGTGAGCAGAGATATGCAAGCAGATCCACTGTGTGAACTGTCATTATGAGGCTCTGTGATGTTACACCTTCAGCCCAAAGAGGCTAGTTGAAATCATATTGAGTTCCTAACACTGATGACAGAAAATGACAATAACATTAGGGAAAAATACTTTGTCACTTTATACTGCAAATGCATATGATATCCCCAGAAACAAGGTCAGTTTTCAATTCATTGTTCTTCCAAGTTCATATTATTTTGTTACTCTTGATAACACGCTAAAGGTGTTTTGAATCCTTCTGACTGTGATTTTCTTTGACAACACTTTCAAAGCTCAGACAAGTTGATTCAATTAAAATAAGATCTGAAGTTGTCAGTATAGGAAGAAGTTGAATAGTCTTTTTATACAATTAATTGTACATCTGAAGCACACAATGAAACAGCCTGAAAAAAAATAGTCTTTTTTCTTTAATACAATTCTTTTGCTGAGAAGAAAGTTCTGCATAGCTCTATGAGATTCAGTACATCCAAGAAATAGTAGCAACAAGGTGAATATTTTGTTTAGGTTTGGTCTTTTGGCATGGTTTTATATCTAACAGTAAAGAATTCTGTTTCTTGTTCTCTAAATGTTGTTGTAGAAATTTGAAGTTATCCATAACCATGGGGTCTATAAGGTTATATCACTAATTACCTCACATGTTCTTTTATTACCACAACACAGTGGATGATTGAACAAAAGAAAGAAGATGAAAGACCAAAGTGAATATATAGTTTTCCAAGGGTATTGAAAACATGCTCTCTTTTTGCCTCCTGCTATTATTCAAGACATGGGATACTACACATCCTACTTGAGCTTCCATGGGACAATTGACAAAATCAGAATGATGAAAAATACTTCTGAAAAACATAGGAACATGATAGAGCACCTGCAGACTCCAGGCTGTCCAATATCAACCTTCTGTTTCCATCAGGAGGTAGTGTGGCACATTTGTAAAATGTTACAATGGCACTAAGGACCCAAGACCTGGAGGTTTGGTTTGGGATCATTACTTGAGACAGGCTCTCAGCCAGTTTCTTGCACCATACACTCCTCAGCAGCTGCAGGTTGCTTCAAGCTCCTGAGGATGCTACAAGAGCTCCTGGAGCATGGCTTCCCATTAGTTTAAACAGAAAAGGATGCCACTCATGTGCTTAAATAAGTCCATGGGATATGAGTCAAACAAGCTGGGGAACTTTTTCACATCCTTAGTACTGTTCCACATGAAAACACTAATGCCCTTTATAAGTGCTGAGTGCTGTGAGGCAAGCTGATGAACCCTGTGGGACAATGTTCCTGTCATCAGGATGGATGGGATAGGGATGTTCAGACTGGGTCACATCAATTAACCCGGTGTTATGCTTGTGAAAGGGAGCACAGCAGTCATACTCTTCTATGGCAGAAAGGAGAACCTTGCATTTCACTGCTCACAGTGGATGCTTTACCAAACATGTCTCTTAATTGCTTCCTAGATGGCTGTAAACTCCTGGTATTCACTGAATTTCATAGTTGGAGTGTTGGGTGAATTCATGACAGTATTTTTATTTTAAACTTCTCATGTAGTGATGATTTCTTCTGAAGCTTCCTGGATAATGAACAGTCAATTGTAGTTCTTCTATGTATTCTTATATGTTCTTGTGCTGGTTTCAGCTAGAGTAGAGTTAATTTTCTTCGCAGAGGCTGATATGAGGCTATGTTTTAGACTTGTGCTGAACACAGGGTTGATTAAACAGAGATGTTTTTGTTATTGCTTTTCAGGGCTTGTTTTCTGCTTTTTGCACTGCCACACTGGCAAGAAAGTTGAAGATGCATGGGAGGCTGGAAGGAGACAGTCAGGACAGGTGGTCTCAGCTGACCATAGGGATATTCCAGACCATATGGCTTTGTGCTCAGAATATAAAGTGAAGGAAGGGGGAAAGATTGTAGTGATGGTGTCTTCCCAGGTAAATGTTATGGGTGATGGCACCCTGCTTTCCTGGAGACGGCTGAAGACCTGCCTGCCCATGGGAATGCAGTGAATTCCTTGTTTTGCTTTGCTTCCATACACAGCTTTTGTTGTCCCTATTAAACTGTCTTTATCTTGACCCACAAGTTTTGTATTTTTGACCCTTCCAATTCTCTCACTGATCTACTGGTGGAGGAGTGAGCGAGCAGCTATATGGGGCTTGGTGGCTGCCTGGAGTTAAACCATGACAATTGTATAGATCCCTACCATGTTCCCTTTTATCTGCCTTTCAAATTAAAAGATCCTGTTCAGTAGTCCCTTCTTGTACAAAAGCCAATCTGTTTCACTGATTTACCTTTACCTTTGACATGCATCTCTAAACACTTTTTGATACTGTCTCCTTCTTGAATTAGGGAGATGGGACCTGCTCTTAACACTGAAGATGAAGGATGAAGGCTTATGCTTTCTAGTTTGTCCTTTGCTATTCTTCTGGAATTCCAAACATTCTATGTGCTTCTTTGAATACAATTACTTATTCAGGCAATACTTTCATGGAGTTGTTTTTTTACAAACCCAAAACTTTGTTGTTGAATGTTAACAGCTTTGTCAGGTCCTTTTACAGTATATGTCAGGTTAGAATTGTTTTCCTACATGGTCAGGTTTTTATAGTTAATAGAATTGAAGTTCATCAGCCATTTTTCCATCCAAGTGTTCTGTTTAGTGTAACAAAATGCTTGACAATCATTTCCAGTTTTCAGTGCCCTGAGGGGTTAGTACCAATAAGTACAGCACTTGTTTATGCCACCTTAACCTCACAAGTCAGAACTTGACTTAAGCCTTAATTGAAGAAGATATTGCATAAATGTATGTTTCTAATGAGATGTCAGTGAACCCAGTGTTAATTATCCCCACTGTTATTTCATAAATTTTCTAAAAAACCCTTTAATTTTAGTTTTACAATTTCTTTAGACATCCTCTAGTTAGGATGGGATGGAACAGTGAGAGCACAAAATTCTTTCCCTAGAACAGCTTTTTTTTGTAAGTTATAATCATTATATAACTAACCTTTCAAGACAAAAACTTCCAATAGTCTTGGCCTTTTGTCCAGAGATTTTTTTTTTTTTCACATACAATTTCTTGACATGGAAAGAAAATTACAAGCTCAGCCACTTTTACTGCATTTTGTCATTGTTATTGCTTCCAGACCAGCTTCTTCTGAGTGAGAAATTAGAAGGGCAGATTCACAGCAATAGCTGCACAAATCAGAGACCTTCAGCTCTGACAGTTCTAGGGGATGAACTTAATGCACATTGAACTACATCACTAAACGTTGTAAATGGGCATGTCTCTATTAAAAGCAAAGGAGACATGTCTCTGACACCATAAGACTGTCTGACTCATATTGATGACATGTCAAATGTCACAGGACTCAGAAAATAGCTTCTCTTGAATATGCGTGATAGAATATGGTAACTAAAAATGTAAATTCATTTAAAAATGTTTGGGGAAATGTCAATTTTCAGTTGCTTGTGAGGTAGTTGTCAACTCTGAGTCATAAATTAAGAAAAAAATAGAAACAAACTTTCATAGATTCATTTTTCTTTTATGCTGACACTACCTATGTGGAATGCCAAAATGCGTGGATTGTGGCTGGCTCCTCAGAAAGGATGTAGTGTTAATAATCCAGGGCATTATGACAGCTTGGTTCTTGGGGCTCTCAGAATACTCTAGGTGATGAATATACATGTATCTATCACTCTACACTACAGAAAGTAAAGTGTTCAATAACAGAAGATGTTGCTTTTCAGGATCCATGAACAGATTAGGTATTCTCATCAAAACTGGTCTGACTATGTGTGATATATCAAGTGGAAAGAGGTTACATTAATTTAACAGACAATTAATCTGACAAAAAAATATTTGGGAAAATCTCATTTCTAATTTGTGAAGCTTTTTTTTCTTTTTTTTTTTTTTTTTCTTATTGCATGTCTCATATAATAAGCATGACCCTGCAGCACTGCCCTTTGGTGCCATTGGTTTAATATCTTATGGAACCTGCAGGAGGGCGACATAAAAATAAAGAGATGCTGCTGCCAATATTACATTCTGGGAATGGAAGAAAGTAGCTGTAATCACATGCATTTATCCTCCTTTACAAATGGGGTCTGTCCTGATTGTAGGTGAGTTGGTTGGTTCACATTGCTAAAAGGGTGAGGAGGAGCTGTGATACTATGCCTGCTGACAGGCAATCTAAGTAAGATTGCATTTGTTTGTCTATTTCCAGGGATTCATGTGATTGAATTTTATATATTTATTTATTTCTGTTGTTTCTTGCTGCTTGTCTGCATTACTCTGCTGCTGATGTACTTGTGTTCTCTTTATGCTCATGATGTTCTAATTTACATTGTGGTTGACATATGTTTATTTTCATTGGGTGTCTGATACACTCCCCTGGTTTGTTGCTAATTTGCATTGTTATTTTCTGAGATTTCTTTCTACCTATAGTACATTGTTCTCAAAGATTTATCCTGACAAAACAATCTTCTTGGGCCTTTAAATAAATAAAGTCCAATATTTCTTTTGTCACTGTTGTAATTTAATGCACTCTTCTGTTTTATATAATACACCACGGTGGCTGGTGGAAAAATCCTTTTTGGCCTACTGTCTACAAATTTTAATTTCTTACAGAAGGTGAATGCGTCCTCTTCATGTTGTTTGATTATTTATCTCTTTTAAAATTTTCTCATAAGTTGTTCTTCCCATTTTCTTAATTATTTTGATTGTTCATATTCCAAATTCTTATCAGAGCTGAGTGCAGTGTTACTTGCAAAGGAATG
>VWYP01012702.1:261625-276399 GCA_013400435.1 Pycnonotus jocosus | reverse complement strand
AAAAAAAACCAAAAAACTAACAGCCTGGGGTTGGGAGTGTTTGTGTTTGTACATGCTCATGTAGCCCACCCAGGCCACCACCCCCTCCTGAAATTCCAGGAGTTTGAATTTTAAGCGAAAGGTTACTCTGGGAAAATGCATTTTCCTATTTCATACTGCTAGGCAGGCCTGTGTCACAGCAGTAGGTAATGCTTTTTCCTGAATTCCACACTGTTCTTTGAAACAGAATATTAAAAAAAAAAAATTAGTAATAATGAAAAGCACTCCGAGCAAAAGAGAAGCAGAATAGACCAGGGCTAATCTGCCAGACTCAGAGGAAAAAAACATTTTTCCCTACCACAAAGAACCCTATTGTTCCCATGTTATTTAATTTTGCCTGCATTTAAACCAAGCTGTCTTAAATTCTGTTTTCTTATGATGGGGAAGCATGTGCCAGTTACTGCAGCAGTGCTCAGTGGCTCCAGGGAGGAGCAACCTCTCCGATTTCCAGGGCCCTTCAATTTTTCTCAGCCTGCTTAAATTGATGTTTGGTAGAGGAGAGTGTGACCTGCCCTTTATGGCTGGGAAATCTCAGCACCTGTTCAGCTTGTAAAAATTAGAGTCACATCAGGGAAAGCAGCCTATGAGAAATCTGAGCACTTTGGGAAATGCTGGGCATAATGACTTTTACCCACATATGTCCTTCTGGTAAATCTTATTAATGAACCTTCAGCACATGCACTTTCATATAGGCTTTGTCACTGTGCTGAAACTCAAATTTCCATTTTTTTTGAGCTAGGAAATTTTTGTGTGCATTCTTCAAGTAGCTAACAAAAGTCAGGCACATATCACTACACAGCGCATTTCCCTGGTAGGGTGTCAAGTCAGGGAGCGTCTCTTTCAATATTAGAAGAATTTCTCCTTTATTTAGCAGAAATGAGGATGCTATTAATATAAGCAAGCTGTTATTAACAGATAGTTACTCACACAGTACTTTCAATTATTTCCTCCTACAGTCACATTCACTCACACTGGTTACCCAGGGAGGAGATGGAGAGGGTTGGCATGCTGCTGTGTTTGCTTGGGCAGTTTGGCATGTTCCTAAGAGGAGAAATGAGGAGAGGAGCACGGGTGGCACTGTCACTACACAAACATTTTTAACAGGACCAAATAATGTGATTGTTGTTGGCATAGCACTTCTGCCTGTGGCTACAGCTTGAGGACTTTTAAGTTATGAGGAGCGTACAAAAAACCCATGGTACCCAGAGAAATTACTCCAGTTGTCTTCAAGTTTAGGTCACCACTTGAAACTTCTGCTCTCTGTGTTGCAAATTATTCAAAGCAGTGAATGTTGTCTTGAAAGCAGGTGAAAAACTCTTTTTATTGAGCGAATCTCAGTTTGTAAGGACAGTGTGCTTAAAATTCTTGTACATCTTCACATGTCTATGTGATTTCTTTGGTCATATGGAGTAAAAATTTGTGGGGAGAAAATTGTTCCAGAGTAATATAGTTTAAATGTAGTTTAGACCATAAGAGGATAAAATATCTGAAATCTCCAAAGTGTACTGACCTGGTATATTTTTACACTGTGTGGTATTGTTGCTTGGAGAAGTTTCTCGATGCTAAAAATAACCATTTCTAACACTGTTTTCTATCTCCAAGGTTACTAAATCTTTTTAACCTGAACAAAATTAATGTTATACCTACAAAATATATTTTTAGCCTGTTAGATTTTCTGTGATGTGATGTTCCAGGAGATGCAGCTGAGTTAGAGGAAGTCTGCTCAATAGGAGAGAGAACAGTAGAAGTGAAATCAGTGGTTTCTACTGCCAGTTGTTCTTTCTGTGGCTTTTTGCATGGATACAAAAATTCTGCTTAATGACTCACAGATCTTCAAAGACCAGCAACTAATTTAGAGAAAGAAACTCCATGTAAACCCTTAAGAAATTTGAAGTCTGTATTAGGATGTTTGAAATGTGACATTTTCTAATGGGTTTGAAACTAGAACTATTCACTGGGTTCACTTTTTTGTACTATTTTCTTGCTTCAGTGTCTTAAGAAGTATGCTACAAATGAAAAAAGTTAATGGAACAGATGTGCCTGTTATTTCAGATCATTTCAGAGGGCTAAAAACGTCTCTTTTTTTTCTTTTCCTTTTTCTGCATTCTGTATTTCAATGTTTAAGTAAGTAATGGATTGGTGACAGGAACACCTGCTGAAAGCCTGTGATCCACACAACAGAGCTGCTCTCCTAAAAGCCTGACAGCCATCCTGCAGAGTATTCAAATAATACCTGCTCACAAATGACAGCCTTTGATTAGCCATTCCTCACAGGGCCTTGCTGGGCACAGCAGGGCTGGAGCTCCAAGGGCTGAGCTGGGGAGCTCTGACACAGAATCTTTTCCAAAGCCAAGCCAGGCTGGTCCTGCTGCAGCTCCCCCATCCCTCCCCACCTGAGTGTCACCCAAAACTCTACATGACTTTTTGCTTCTTTAATGCAATTGCTGCCATACAATGAAGTCTCTGCTGGAAATATCACCAGGAGCATCTCAGTGGGTGGATAAATCCTAATTCCAAGTGTGCAAGCACACATGGGAAAGGGTAGCACCTTACAAACAGAGTTTTGTCTGCAAATGAGGGTGATTTCAGAGCCTGCTCCCTTGTAACTGAGATAGTTGAAGTATCTCGTTTGTGATGAAAAAAAGCCAAAACCAAAAACAAACCACTGTGCCAGAAAGTGTGCTGTGCAAAATCTTTGGAAATGTGACAGTTTCCTTGGAAAAGAAACTTCTGTGCAGGAATTCCTTAAAAGGACAGCCAAGCATATTTGTCTAGTCCTTCATGAATCTTTTCAGCTGGGAATATTTTCTCAGACCTAAATCTTTCCTTTATAGGAAAAGGTATCATAGGTATTCCTGTGAATACCTATTCATAGCATTCCCATTTCCCAAATGGTTCCATTTGTAACTTCCCTTTTTCCAAAGGATTCTTGGGAGAAAGATTGGCATATAACACTCAAAGTAATACTTTCACACATACCAAAATAATGCTGAAAAATACTGAAATCTCCTACTGTAGGAAATAGCTTACTACATGGAGAGTTGAATTAATAGAATTTATTCTATTGGTGCTGTCAGACAGGTCAGAGATTTGAAGAGTTAATGATTTGGAATGAGAGAAGCATAGATATTTAACTTAGGAAAAAATGTTTTCAACTTGAAAAGGCTCAGCCATCTGATGATGCTGAGAGATATAGAAAGGCTATTTCTAGAACCAAGATTGTTGGAGAAGAATATACTTACACATTTAAGTAGGTGAAGACACTGCTGAGTTTATATGGGGAAAATACTGACAATACAAATGACAGTTTAAACTGGATGCCAAGTTGGAGATGTGTTCATGGGAAAAGTGGATGAAGGATGCTTCCTGCATGCTGAATGATTAAAGCACACATTTTGGTACACAGAACAGCTCAAGGAGAAAATGTGCTCTGAAACGATCTGTGTATATTTAGTAAGGAAGCAGATCTGTGAGTACGACACAGTGTTGTAGTTAATAACTTGTAGTCAGCGGTGGAAAAAGGGAAAACCACTAAGGGAAAGAGAAGGATTGAAAAGCCATTTATATCGTGTAGTCAATATATATAAATTTATGTATCTCAAACCAATCCTCCTTTATAAATACATGCACAAACAGTGCATTTCATGAAGTAAGTCTGTCAATTTAGAATTAAGCATGAAGCTTGACACATCTGGAACTGACTGATCTTAACCTTTGTCCCAAAATTTTTAAATCAATGCAAAGACTAAAAAATAAATAATTGCTTGCTTTAAATATAGAGTTACTTGTTTTTTTCAGCTAATTCAAAGAGAATTGAAATGGGATCAAGAAGACTTTGTATAAAGCAAAAGTACTAAAACCTGTGGAAGTAATAAATATGAATCATCAGTGAACCTGAGATATATTATTTCCTAAAATTTGGGACTTCCTTGAAGTCTCCTTTCTCAGCCTCTTGAAGTGCAAAATTAAAGAGCAGGAAACCTCTCGGAGACTAAATAAAGATGACCACACTGAAATGCATGTAAAATGAAGTCATGAAAAACGTACATAAACCCACAGGGAGAGAAATCTGGCAGTGAGAATCCAAAAGCAAGTGTGAAAATATCCAAGAGCTGGCATCTCTATAGATAGTTCTCCATGGTGCTCGTGGACCTGCGTAAGCGCAGCACGGGCACACGGTGAAGTGAGAGGGGATGGAAAGGGGGCAGCAGGTCCCCACAGTTGTGAGGATTTTGGTAAAGGATTGTCAACAACCAATTTCATTATCTTCCAAAGCAAAGTTTACATCTGAGGCTTTCTTAGAAGGGAGAACATTTTATGCTTCTAGAACACAGCAAAGCAGGTGGGTGATTTATCCTGGGTTTATTTATGGCTGTGGTTAACAAACAAATGCAAATCAGAGATGATTGAGGGTTTAAAGATCTCTCCCTTTTTGCAATGTCTTCTGATAGCCCTTGTGGATGGACACAGTCAAATTCTCTTCTGATATTAATTGAGTGACATCTGATGGACAGTGCATCAACATGCTGCTACTGGTTTCCTCTGTGGATGCTCACTTAATAAAGACCAAAGCATTTAACAGAGGGTGAGTGGGTAGTCAAGCTGAATACAGGCATTTAAAAGTCATTTATTTTAAAGTTATTCCTTTTCATTTTACGTATGTTTTCCACGTTATGTCTACTTTTATTCTTTTGAAGAAATACCGAGGTTGAGTGACAATCTGGTCTAGATATGTACAGTTCTTTTTTTGGAAATATCTGCTTTGAGATGGTTTGTATATTTACTTTTGCCTTAGCTACCAAGGTGCTGCATGATAAATTCAGATTTAACAAAACATAAAATTAACTTTGGTCATTAAAACACTGAGATGAGCTGGTAATAAAATGGTCTCCTTTCTTCAGTCTTAAGGCAGCAGTTATTCAAGGCCCATATGCATGCTACTAGTTCACATTTTCTTATTTTCTGTCTTTAATTTACCAACTTTGGGAGGTACCCTGCATGTTAGATGGGGCAACTGGCACTTACTATCTTCCTTTATTAATTCATGATATAGTTATCACTTATTGTTCTGATACTCCCTTTTGGTTTTGGTTGGTTTTTGTTTTGGTTTGTTTTTTAATATATCCTCTTAGAGCTTTGAGGATATTTTTCTGTTTTCTTTCCTTCACTTTTTCTTTCTTCTGCTGGAGTATTTCTTCATAAACCTCAACTATTTCTTTTTATAGAGCTCCTTTCTCTTCTAGATATTGGTGACCCCATAATATTGAATATCAGACTAAAGGTGTTTTCAGTTGTTCCCAAAAGCTTCCTACCCTGGGAGCATGGGAATGGTGGAAGTTTTTGCTTCAGTGAGCCACTATTAGGGATTTTCTGCTGTTCCTGCCAGATAACATAGTAGGAAGATACACAGAGATGCAAACTGTAAGAATAAAAGATAAAAAGACTCAAAAATACCACTAGCACTTGTGTGTTTGCTAAAACCCAATAATAACAGCTATGCCTAGCTCTGTTTGCCGTTGCTTGGAAGGAAAAACAAGAGCTTTGCTGCCAGCAGGGGAGTATCCATCTCCTGGATAAATACAATGACTAATGATCTCAGCAGCAGATTTTTGGGGCAGGGTGTTGCTTATGATTGAGACTGTGAAAGTTTTGTTAAAATTACCAAGAAAAATGAGGACTCTGTAAATTTGGTTTATCATATTTGCAGCTGACATGGCTGAACTACCAAGTGCATGAAGTAACCTGAGCAGAAAAAGCAACTGGTGTTTTGTTAATCAGTTAATGAGCAATCACATGTTCTTTTTCAGGACATACTCTTTTTTTACACTAATTTGTAGAGCATATAAAGACTGATTTTTTTTTTACTTTTGGTATGTTAATGTGTGCTTGTAAGGTTAAATAAAGCTAGTAATATAATCTTTAATGATATTATGAGACTCGTATTGAAACTCATATTGAACCTATAGAATAGGGCATTGCAAGTATGTTAAAGAGTTTCAACTAATAGATAATTTACTAAAGAGTGTGTAAGCTAGGTGGGCAGTTTAAGGTGTTAGAGAATGGGGCTTTGGTACTGCTCCTTTCAAATTACATGTTAGTGCCCATCATTCATACTGAAGCTGAGCATGGGAAGTTGTCTGCATATTTCAATGAAGCTTTGTGAAATTTTAACAATAAGAGAACCAACTGGTTTTATTGTAAAAATACAATTTTTCCTCAATAGTTGAGAATGTATAGAAAAATAAACCTAGCAGAATAACTAGAAAACTGATTCACCTCTACAAAGACACAGGAACATTTTTTGCCAGCTTCAATGAGTATCATTAATTCTGTGTTATCAGTTTTGTAGAGATAATACAAACACAATTGAACAGTTGCTCTGCAGATGTCATCTGAGCACTACTATCCCTATATCACAAAAATAGTAAACAGTGCTAGCCAAATCTCCATGCAGGGATCAAACCCCCAGCTTTAATGTTTTTAGTACCATGCTCCAACCAGCTCAGCTAATCTCAAGGTGTTGGAGGTGATACACAGATTTTGGGTGACAATGCCTGTGAATGGTGGTATAAAGACAGCATAGGGACCTTCTCTGAAAGGACAGTTACAAATATTTAAACCAAAACAAGGAAGTAAGATGATGGAAAGGAACTTAAATGCTTTTAATACATAGTGCATTTCACGAGTTTAAGGCTAAAGAGCAATACTTGTTTGCAGCAAGATGAAGCTGAAGGTCATCTCATCTTTTTACCTAAATACTGAAAGCAGATTATTTTTCTTTTCCGATAATTGCATTCTTAAAAAGCAATGTTCAGTGCACTCAGGTACTGTATAGCTCATTGCTTGTTTGCCTGTTTCCTCAGGAGTCATCCAAG
This sequence comes from Pycnonotus jocosus, assembly GCA_013400435.1. NCBI lineage: Eukaryota > Metazoa > Chordata > Aves > Passeriformes > Pycnonotidae > Pycnonotus > Pycnonotus jocosus. Next base: position 269,485 of record VWYP01012702.1, on the reverse strand, counting down.
AGGTTTGCTTTACACAAAGGAAGAGTTTGGGGAATCTAAATTAAGCATTTGAACTTCAACTATTTAGAGGAACCCAGAGATGTGGGGAGGACTTGGCCTACTGTGTTGTGAAAACTGTCAAGTCTGAGGTGATTGCAATGTGGGATGAGCGGGCCAAGGACCTGGAAGCTGTAAAATAAAAAAACAAACCATAAACTGGCACCAGGCATGGTTTTAGTTATCTGTCTTTTTTTAACGCCTAGCCCCTGTTCTCTGCCTTTCTTTCCAGAAGGAGGTTGTCCTAATCTCTTGGGTTGCCGTCCCTTTGCAGAGCATTCTGCTGCCTCTGGTCCCAGCAGCTCCATAGGTTCCCTTTTTTCTGGAGACCTTTGGCATTTCTGGTGTTTCAGAGCTGCTGGGGGTGGAGGCCTGTGTACCTTTGCTGTCCCTTTCCCAGGGCTGATGGCTGCTCGGTGGTGACACGAGCCAGCACACTGGGACTAAATGCCTGGGAAAGCCCAAGGACTGTTCAGCCGATCCCTCACTCAATGTTTGCATTTCTGGAAGCTGCCACTCCCCCCTGTTGCTTAAACATACAGAGTGATAAATTGTAATCTGAACGCATACCCCCAGGCCCCAGAGCAAACACAGACTACAATATTGTTGAGCTTGGTGATGAGATGGCCTGTTTTTATTTAAAATATTTCAGATTCTTTCATACCAGTTCTTTCTGTGGAAACAAGTTACTCGTGCATCTAACTCCTATGGGTTTGTTTTCAGGCTCCCTGACTTTCATTTCCAATGGATATTTCTTTTACTCATCCCAAAGACAAGAGGTTCTGGCCCTGGATTCCAGCATTATGATCTCAATCCCATCTCTTGTTTTCCAGAAATGAAACTATCGTGCTAGTGTTCAGTCTTGCTCCTTTCCGGAGTCCCAAAGTCAGCATACCTCATCTGCAAAATAGCAAATTCTAGAGATCTAGGAAGTTGCATAATTTTAGCCACAAACCAACACACACACAACTTGTGTAAACTTAGAGCAAAATGACTGTAAATAAGTTCTTACTATGGCTAGGAAGAGTATGGATATTTAAGATGTATTTTGTTTCTCCAGATTTGCTCAGGATGCTCAGTTTTGTCCCGGGAGTAGAAAAGTGGCACTCTGGGTTTTTTGCTATTCTTACCCCCTGCTCAAGATGTGTGGAAACTACATCCTGAGTTCTCTGGTTTCCTCTTTTTATTTGTGCTTCAAGTTTCCTCCTCAGCTGTCTGGAGCCTTATCTGAGCACAAATGCCGGCTCTTTTTTCCTCATTGTGTTTTCTTATGGAAATGACTGCGACACAGAATCTGCTGTTGCCTTCTGCTGGTTTGTGTATTGCAGGCAGAGGTTTGCCCGAAGGCAGGAGGATCAGCAGACAGAGCCAAACTGCTCTAGCAAATGTGGATCTGACCCTCTGTGGAAGGGGAGCTCTGCATCTCATGTCACATGAGGCTAAAAAATCCACTCTTCCCTTTAGGCTGTTACAGAGGATGGGGAAAGCATTTTCATCACTGTCTCTTACACCTAAACTGAATGGCTGTGGAGCAGTGTGTAATGGCACCATTCTCTCATCTTGCAGCTGTGGAATACTACTCACAAGTGTATCAGTCCATCAGTTAAGGTAGATCATCCTCAACACAGAAATCTGTTCCCTTGGCTCTGTGAATGACCTGGATATTTTTAGGTGTAGTAGACCATCACTGCTCGCAACAATTCTTCCCCATGGGGCCTTCATGTTCGAGGTAACGACTTCCTCTTGTGTGAAAAAACTGCTGTGTGTTTCATGGTCACTGACTGATAATGTGTCATCCTTCCCCACAGACGTTTCATGTGTCTCAGTTTGAAAGTGAACTTTCCTAAGGAAAAAAATAAACAAAAACCTGGCACTGGCAGACTGGTCAAAAAAAAAAAAAAAAAAAAAGGCTTATTGCGCTTTGTCAGCTACATTTAAAGGACTTGAAATACACAGCTCTGGGCATCCTAAGAGGTGTTAAACATGGTGTGAAATCATATCTATTTTTTTTTTCTGAGGGGAACTTGTATATATCTTCCACTTGGTAAATTTGGACTCCTCAGCTCACAGGTGAGCTCAGCTGACTGAGTTTATTGAATTGCTGCCTGCAGAAACAGTGAGTCTGACACAGCATTCAAAAAATCAGTGCTGAATTCCAACTATCTTTAAATTATTTTAAAACTACTGTTCAGTGGAGTTAATTTATTCAATGTGTGGCATTTTTGTATATATTTGGTTTATTTCCTATGATGATACTCTACCAGCAAATATTGTTTAGGGAAGTCAGTGTGTAAGCTGGTGCATAAGGACTCATACTTTTTCCAAGTTTGTTTTTGTTTTGTTTTTTGAAGTATTTCTCACTGCTATATCTGTCAGTTGATATTTATTACAGTGAATAGTTTTAAATTTGCATTTCTTAACTAAGCATTGCATCAACTACACTCTGATTTTTTTTAAAAAATTATGTTCAAGGTGACCAACAAAATTACTTCTGCCATCCTAAACCTATGTTGCTGTCTTATGGAAATAAGATCAGTTCTCTCTTGCACTTCCCAGGCCAATTTTTCTCATTAAGATGACAAACACTCAGTGTCTACCTTCATCTCGTGAAACACTCCTCCTTGAGCTTTTAAACCAACACTGACACAAATTCACAAAGAATCTAATCACTAAAACCTAAATTACCACACAATCACTAAGTTGAAAGAGACCTTTAAGATCATCAAGTCCAACTCGTGCCCTAACAGCTCAAATAAACCATGGCACCAAGTGCCACATCCAGTCTTTCCTTAAACATATTCAGGGATGGTGGCTTCACCACCTCCCCAGGAAGATAATTCCAGTAATTTATCAGTCTTTCCATAAAAAACTTTTTCCTGACATCCAACCTGTATTTCCCTTGGCACAGCTTAAGACTGCTGAATGTGATTTCTTTTTTCCCTCCTAGAATAAACAAAATTATAAACAAGACTTTCCTCATTCTGTCAGTTGCTGCCTGGAGAAAGAGACCAAACCCCACTCGACTACAGCCACCTCTCAGGAAGTTGTAGAGAGTGATAAGGTCATGTGGGTTATTTCATTGATCCCTATTTTCCTGTTCCCAGGAAGATTATAAACAGGAGGGTTGTCTTACCAGGTTGGAGTAATACAGGTCAGGTCAATGTTTGTTTGTGAAGGAGAAGGAATTGATCATTGTGATGGGCTGCAGTAACAAAAAGGATTTGAAACCCCACGTCCAGAAGTCTTTCTCCAGGTCCTAGCATCAGGATCCTGTTTTTCCTGTCTCTCCTAGGGGCAAGAACTCTGGAAGTTGGTGGTAGGTGCAGAGCTGGATGATGTCCAGCCACAATGAGAAAGTAAAAGTGGCAGCTCTGAGGGGGGAGCAGGTTTTGGCATGGGCAGGGCAGAGCAGCTGGCTGCAGGTTCTGGTGGCCTCTGCTCCAGTGACTTCTCCCCCTGGGTGACCAGCAGGGAAGATGCTGAGAAGCTGGTGTTCACTTCTCTCAAAAGGAAGTCAAAGAGCCAGGGTGGTTCACAACTTCCTTTGCTGCAGTGGGAGGCTGACAGCTCTGTAGGAAGTGGCATGGAGGCACTTGTGGTTCCTGGAATGGGACTGAATGTCATAACCTGTGGAGAAAAGTTGCTGAGACTCCTCCAGCACTACCTTGTATTTCTTATTTATGGTGAGTCAGGGATAAAAAGTTGTGGAGGCTAGGATGCCTTCAGGCCTTCCGGGCAAGAAGTCTAAGATTGGCTCTTTCACGAAGTTCCCCAGCAGATGCAGCCAGAGGTGTGAATTCATTCTATGGGACAGGTAGATGCAGGAAATTACTTCCCAGCAGTTATTGCAACTTTGTCTCCTTTCATGATTTGGATGAGTTTTTTCTCCTAAGGGCTGGACCTCAGATCTAGAAACAAGGAAGGTCATCTCTTCTCTGGACACTTCCTTTGGTGTACCTCGCTGGTGTGGAGGGGATCTTCTCAGTCTCGTGCGACTTTAGAAAAAAACAAACAAAAACAACAAACCCCCCCCCTACCCTAACAAAATACTTTCTGTAGCCAGGATGCACTTCTGCCCCCCGAGCTAGGGATGCAGTCCTGCTCCAGCGCCCTGGTTCCCTCGGGTGGCCCCGGGCACGCACCGCTGCCCCCGGCCGTGCTGCCCCCGGCCGTGCGGGACCCTCCGGCCCGGCGGAGAAGTCCGAGGCGCTGGTAACGTGGCAGCTCTGAGGCGATCCGTGCTCTGAGAAAAGCAGGAGGTCAGTGTGCAAGTTACATGGATTGAGTCATGTAGAGTTAACTAACCCCTCCCACAGCCTAGGACCACTAAAGCGCCCGTTTTCATGAGCACCTCTCACTAAGGCAGCTCGGAGCCGGCAGAGGCTGAGAGAGGAAGGAGGGGGGAGCGCGGGAGGAGGGAGCGAGCACCGGCACTGATGGACGAGCCAAAGGGTAAGGACAGAAGCGAACCGCCGCTCTCCCAGAGCAGCCCTCATCCCCGGCCAGGGGCGCGGGGCTCGGCGAGGAGCCCCCGGGGTGGCGGCATCCCGCGGCCGGCGCTCGGGGGAGGCTGTGCATATTCATGAGGAGCTCCTTCGGGATGTGCCAGTCAGGCGGGAGCTGCGGCTGCAGCATCCCCGGGCGGCGCGTCCCTCCCTCCGCGCCCGCGGAGCGCTGCCGGCGGTGGGNCCGGTCCCGGCTGCCCTCGGGCCGCGCTCCAAGGGCGAAGGGGGCGGCGAGGGCAGAGCAAAAACTCAGGGAAGTGTTGGCTCTTAGGAGTTCTCGGTGGGAAACAATGGCTCTGGAGCTGAAAGCAGCGCGGGGCTGGGTGCATGAGCTCGGAAGAGGAGGATTCCCCTTCGGGCAGCCTGGCAGCCCTCTGGCTTAACTGCGGTCCTGAGGAGCGGGGCAGGGACCCGGCAATAGCTGCAGATGCTTATGTTGCACCGTGCTTTCTCTACAAGATACATGTCTTGTGCTCGGCTTTGCCTTTTATAATCAGCTGACACGGTGCACGTAGCAGGACTAGTCACAACGTTTGGCAGAAACATTTCCTAGTTTAGTATCAGCTCTTTTCTATCTGGGTGCCTTACCCTCTGTTTACAGTGCCTTCTGCAACACCGTCCGGCTTTCCGTGCTGCTGACAGCACTGCCCTCTGTGCGGGGCTTTCAAACACAAAGCAGGAACTCGGAGAAATACGCAACAGGCAGTAAACAGGGAGAATATTTGGGCAGATAGTTTCTTGTTCAGTACCAGGTGGAAGTATCTCATTTATCATTGTTATGACAACGGGGAAACAGACTGTGATTTCTTTTTTCCCCCTAGAATAAACAAAATGGTAAACTAGACCCTTCCAACGCGTTATCTTCGTAGAATGTAATAAATTGCATTTGAGGGGAAGAAGTATTTTCTCTGTCTGACGTACATCAAAATCTAAAGCAAAGACTGGCAGAAGGAGAAGGTTAGCTCATTAGTTGATGCAGTCATGAGTGAAGCTGGAAATATTTGGAGATAATTTGCCTCCTTTGAGGAGGGAGATAAGAATAGCTTTGAAACCAGTCTTTTAAAAGTTTCCTTCCAAAAATGAAATATAATTCTCGAACAGAGATGTCTTTTCTAGTGGGTGAGGAATCACGGGGAAGAAACTTGGATAATGAGAACTGATTTAGGAAAAACGACTAAGTAAGCCTTCTTTTAGAAAGTGGAATTTTAAAGAGACAGAAGGGAACTAAAGGAAACTGACAGCGCTCAAGTCAACTGCAGATGAGGCAATGATGGTTCTATAATGGGCAGACTCCCAGAGCATGCAAGTCCTGCAAGACCCTATAGAAAATGAGAGCAATAAATAGCAAGGAATTGCATTTCATCTGTGTGAGAAAAGAAGACACCACACTGTTTCTGAGAATGCCTCTGGCAGTAGCTTTCCCAGAGGCAGCAGTCAATGGGCTCAGCACAGGGCAGCCTGGGACAGGTGGTATCTATCAGGTAGCAGGAAGGTTCCACCTTGAAATGAGGCACAAATGCATACCCAGGGCATGTCCTTTCATCAGAAAGGAATTATTAGGAATTGTTTCAGTGAGACACCTGTTTCCTGTGAGCCATGTCCACAGGGACTGTAATAAATGCCTTTGGAACACTACTATTAAGTCTTAGGAAGCTTGTTTTTAATTACTGATACCGTCAGCTCTGCTTTGAAATGTGGATCAATATGCTAACATGGCCAAGAAAGAAATTCTGGTTGGGATGTTACATAGCAACAGGTTATATCATTGATCACTGAATACTTTCTTGGGCAGAAAGCATGACACAACCTAAAAAGTACACATTACTAGAAGATACATGGGTGTGCTTCAGTCTGGCAAGAGCATGACACCGATCTCATGTAGATAGCAGTGAAAAGAAATAAACTTTATAAAACTTATCTATTTTAACATAAAAAGTACTCATGTAGTAACTCTGATCTGGAGGTCTCTATAAACACAGAGATTAACTAATCACTGTCTGATGACTGCTCTCTATAGATCATTCCAGCATGGAACAGTAACAAAGCAAAATCTGACGGGAAAAAAAAGTAAAGAAATGTGAATGGAAAAATCATAAATTTAAAGAAAACATATTGAGCAGCACATCAAAACCAAGAATGAAGATGACTTTGATTTGTTCATTCAGGCAGTGAAGGCAGCAAATAGAAGTTAAAATAAGTAAATGAAAAGGAAGTGGAGAAAGAGGAAGTGGAGAACATCTGATAGAAAACATAGACTCTGAATTGGGGAAGATTATTTAGAGAAAGTAAAGATGTCAGGGGAAAATCTAAATTTATCAGGGCCTGGCACAAATCAGAGGAAGCATTTATTATGCCTTAGGAACAAAATAATGTGTATAGATCAATTGCAAGATCATTATAGAGGTATACAGGCCAAGATTTTAGTGATGATGCAGGACAAAACCAGGAAAGTGTTGACTAAATACTTTTCCAAATTTGGGGAGGAGGGGAGGAAATGAATTCTGATATGAAGGAATATTTCATGGATGTTCATAGAAGTAGTTTGTTTTGTAGGTTAATGTTTTGGGATCAATAAAGTTTAACAACAATTCAAAATGAAATGTGCCTAATACTTACTGAGAAGATCTACACACAATGATATTCATTTTCAGCAAGCTGGAACACTGTGGATATCCCTGGCAATGGGAAGAATGCTACTGTTCACCCAATATCCCAGCAGTATGATGGTGGGTATTCTGGAGACCTATTGCTAACTTAGTTTGACATCAGTTTTATATAATTTGCTGGATGGATCTCCTCAGTAACCAAGTTTTAATAGCTACTGTGGTTATATTATTTTGGTTTTGTAGAGAATAAAACTTCTCAAAGTAACTTTCAGAATAATATTGTAGAAGTGGGTGACATTGTCAAAATGGAATGAATGCATTGAAAAGGAAATTACTCATCCCAGACAGAAGCAAACATGAGTTCATGTGGCCCCCTCGAGTGAGCAGATTGGTCTGCATCCTAGAATGAAGACAGTCCCACTTACAAGAGGCTGCAGCAAGAACTTCAAGGAATATGTTTCTTTTGGGTTTGGAACTTGGCTGGAGAGTGCACTTATAAGGAGTGGTGGGAAGTATTTCAAGTACTGGTAGATCTTTTAATCTGTCTTTGCTTTCTTGAAGACTCTTTTGTTTACACAGTAAGTCAGCTGACTTTAAAAAATAGATGTCATACAAGCCTGGTGTGATTCCCATCTGGAAAAAAAAGCCAGACTGCATTTTGTCTTATGCATGTGGACACTCATTGAAGTTCTAGGAGAAAAAAAAAAAAAAAA
>VWYP01012702.1:230279-261604 GCA_013400435.1 Pycnonotus jocosus | reverse complement strand
AAGGATGGATGGGAAAAAAAAAAAAAAAAAAAAAAAAAAAAAAAAAAAAAAAAAAAAAAAGTATTCTTAAAAGCTGAGTGGCTGTTGAATAAATCTGGGCTGCAAGTTAAGGGACTCCTAAAGTCTGGCTCTCCTGTTAGTTAAGAACCACTACACAAAAGGGGAACTGGAAGAACTGAATTCCCTGGCTGGTATTTGACAGCCATGGTGTAGATTACAAGTGTAGGACTGGGAAGGCACTGGTCCTTTCTTTTCCAACTAATTTTTTGCACTTGTTTTATTTTCCAGAGGAAAAAAAATAATGTGGTTGAAAAGAGTAAATATGAATACCTTCCATGTTTAAACTTCTTCACAATAGATGCACTTCTGATGTTGTTCTGATTGCAAAAGTCTCCCTATGACTCTCTAGCAAAGAACGAACTAATGGATTAAGACCTGGATAACAATAGACCTCAAAAATAGTTATCAAAGGAAATAATCATGAAACAGCTGTGTTTTCAGAGGTATTCTGCAAGAGGCCTGATGGCATTAGACATTTCCAATAACGATCTAAAAAGCATAAAATCATTGCTGATTTGCAGATGGAGTTTGTCAATGCTAGGAGGACCAGTACAAATACCAATTAAGTCAGAGGAAAAAGTCTAAAGAAGCCAAGAGTGGTTGGAAAGATAAAGAGCAAATAAAAGGCTTTAAGCCAAGCTTGTAAAAGCACAGCTAATGTGACTTTGTGAGGAAAATTGGACATTCAAACACTGAATAGACCAGAAAGATTTCCAGACAGTGTTGCTCAGAAAAAAATATGTAGAGGTGTGTGTATGTATGTGTATGTCTATAGATATATATATATATGTCTGGGACAGCCATAACTCAGAGGGTTTGGGTTCTTCATTACCATGGAGGGAGAAGGTTGTCCTCTAGTCAACCTTATTGTGACCAGTGCAATCTGTTTGCCCCGTGACTTGTAATTACCAGAGGCATATAGAAAACCCTTGAGAAATCTCTAGAGGAGAAAGAATAAATTTAAGAGGCTAAACACCTGAAAAGCAAAGGCTTACAGGAGATATAATGATTTATAATCTTTTTGGTTTTACCTAAGTTGCATAACTGGCATAGTGTGATGTGAAAGTATCCTGCTTACATTCCTTCTTTTCCTAAAACACCTTTCCACCTGTGGGTTTGAGAGCAGCTAGGCAATGAAACTTTTGAGTTTATACCCTCTGGGTAGGTATTTTATACCTTCTCACTAGCCCAGTGCCCACTAACAGTGTCCCACAGAGCTGGATGTGGTTGAGAGTGTGTTGAGACAGGAGCTGAGTTCTCAGCTTAGAAATCATCTGTTCAAGGTGGTTAAGATGTGGTTACAGATGGAATAGTTTAGGCTGAACTTTGGGATGAAGTAGGTGATACTGAAATTACTTTGGAGAGCCATCTCATAAGGGATTAGCATTGTTTGAGGCTGATCAAATTTAAATTTTAAAATTTTAGATCATGTTCACAAGAGAAGCACCCCAGTTGGTTTTCTGAAAGCCGAGTTAGATAGGAACTACTTAGAAACCTCTATTATTTTGTCACCTAGGTGTGAGAATTGCCTTTAAGTTTCAACTCATTGGAAACCTCCCTTTCCTGAGCAGAGCAGAAGGTTTATGGCAGGCATTTCCATCAGTGTCTCCTAGTCACAGAGCTGTTGCTAGAATGCTCACACAGAGAACAGCACAGCCTAATAAATCTTGCTGCTGAAAGAGAAAAGGCATTAGTCCTTGTCTCTAGCCTTGCTCCTTTTATTCTGTAATAACTTTCAGCTTGTCTAACTTGAATGTCAACACTGGCCCAAGCAAGAGAACAGAAGGAGGGTAAGGGTAAAAGTCACTTTCATGAAAGTTACTGGGAAGTGCAGGAGGAAAATCCTCACTGCAACACAGGGAGAGGCATGAAACAAGCCCTGCACTCTGAAACACTGCATTAGCAGTACAAATTAAGAAATGAGTTAAGGGGGGAAGTGTGAGAGACCAGATGGAAGAGAACAGAGTCGGCTAAGTGCACACTGAACAAATTCATCTGCTCACATCATCTCATGCATTTGCTGCCCCCAAATGTGGAAAATGCTGCAAAGATCAGTTTCTCAGCCTGCTCTGTGGGCTCCTTGTCCCTCTGTCCCTAGTGCTGCACTGGCTGTTCACACTCAGGGGTGATGCAGGCAGTGTAATGGTCAGGGCTGTTGCTGTTCCCTTGGTGCTCAGCCACCACCAGCAATGCCACAGCTCTGCCTATTATGGTTCTTGTCTGAAACCCTCGGGGCCCATATTTGTCCATTCCAGCTTGGGAAGAGCTTTCAGTGAGGATCTGCAGGGCTGCTTCACTGTCTTCCTTCACATTGCCTTTCAAATTCCTTTTATGTTGTCAACACAGGGATTAAGTTTCTAATAGGAGACATGGATCCATCAGTCTGACCTGTGCTGTTCTGTGCTCCCTTGTGACCTTCACCCAGCCGAATGCTACATCTCTTCTGACCAAAAAGTAACCCCCTGACTGATTTACAGGCTGGGACTTGCACCTTTGAGCAAACGTTTTTATGTTGCTTAAGTAGAAGTTAAAGGCTCTTAGTTGGATTTGTATTCTCTCCTTTGTTTCTGATCCTCCTGAGAATCCTGGTCCTGATCACAAATCTTGGTGAATGCCAGAGTCTTCTTGATGGAGAGGATGCAAAGAAAATGGACCTATTTTTACAAAGGAATGTGATTTCATTTGTTTTTTCATTTACTGTCTTTAACCTCTCAAGTAAAGCTCAAACCATCCCTGGCCTTTGAGTCCTGTGTGGTGACTTGAAACGGTGAGTCAGCAGCTCAGGACTCAGAAACCACTTCAGCCTCTCAGCTGGTTCACAGCATTGTCACAATCTGCTTGCAAGGGCTCCTGAGACAGAGGAGAGACAGCAGAGGATGGTTCAGCTGCTGTGGTTTCTAACCTTCACCAGCAGTCACACTGCAGCTGGGGGCAGGGGAGGCAGCAGCATCTCCACCTTCCTCCCTGGGCTGAGCAAGAAGGGGTAGACTCCTCCAAAAGTGAGGGATGGAGGGAATTTGGAGTCCCTTCAGTACAGCTGATGGATGGAAACATCCAGAGTGCATGGCAGAGCCCAGGGAGCAGGCATGCAGTGGGAGGAAAGGCAGAGCTGCTGTGTGGAGGGTGGGTTTGGTGGTGGGAACAGGTAGCAGAGTGGGATTTGTTCCTCTGCTGAAAACTGTCCCTCCCTGCTCTTTACCAGAATGGGAGTGGGCAGCTCCTGCCAGGGAGAACATCTGCTCTGTGCCACAATCAGCCCCTAGCTGCTGGCTGCAGATTCTTTAGGGAAATGCACTGGAAATCTGCAATTTTGTCTTGAATTGAATGTGCCAAATAAGTTGATCTAAAGCTTCTATATATTTAGTCTCACTTCACTGAAATAATATAGGAAGCTTACTGTTTGTCAGCTTTGTTTGAGGCTGCAGTAAACATGAACACAGCGGAAGCCAAAAAGAACTTTATTCTGGTAAATCTAGTGGTCAGGCTCTTGTTTACAATACTTAGCAATAGTGCTGTGACCAAAAGCATGAAAGCCATACAGAAAAGAAGAAAAGAATTTTCCATTAGGGTTCTTTAGAATTTATTCAGTCATTAACTAAAGAGAATTAGGACTGTAATTGAAAGGTGGAACTATGGCATAAGACAGAGGTAGGATAGTCCCTTTTTGTGTCAGAGCTAACAGAGCTGTTAAGCAAACTGTGAAACTAAACCCCTGCACTTCATCTTAAAAATAGTGGTTTACAATAGAACCTGGCCCCATGCTATGAACTCCTTGTTAAAGACAGTAATTTCACAGTTGGTTTTGAGGTTACAAAGCGTGTCTCAGCTACAGAAACTAGTAATTTCTCTACCAGTTTAAGAACCTTCAGTTCAGTGGCCATGTGGCACCTAAGAATATTAACTGGATCCCATAGGCCTTGCTGGGAATAGATGTCCTTCTGTAAATAGGGACTTGGAGAACTTCTTTTGTCTCTCTATTTCTCAGGAGACTGTAACCATAAATTTACACATCTCGGGAATTTTTGGTGTGGTGTAGCAGTCAGTCTTTAATTTATTGGCATCTTTATAATGTAGTAATGGATTCTTTTAACTCAGCTGCTTCCTTCTTCCTCCATCCCTGAAGTTAGTCTTATGCTTTTTCACCAACTGGGGGAGTAAGGCTAATGGTGCTGACCTCTGAAAACTCCTTGGCAATGTATGGGTGTAAAGCACTGTGTCAAATTTAAGTGTTATGAGTTGTTTTTAGGGAAAGGCTGACAAGAGTAAGATGAGGCCTCCAGCATTACCTGTTTTGTATTAGTTTCCCATGTGATGTGGGCAGACAGTGCTGCTGAGAGCTGGAGCCAGTTGTGAAAGCCACAGAGCCAAGGGGAGCTTGGCAATATTGGGAAAGTAGTGAGAGAGTCCTGGCCTTGCTTGGTGTCTGTGTGCTGGGAGGAGGCTGGACTCATAAGGATGTGACATGAGAAAATGTGTGTGCAAAAAGGCTCCTTGTGAGTGCTGTGGCTCTGCTCTGGGATAACTGCACTGCCCTGTCTCACAGGAGCTTTATGGGAGAAGCTGAAGTTAATGCCAGCCTTGCCCTGCAAGCCTGGATGTAGGAACAGTACCAGGTCTCAGCTACACTGGTGACAATGTCACACCCTGTACCGTCACAGGGAACTGCTGGGCAGGTGACACCTGAAAACAGCTCCAGCTGTAACACTGTTGGTGAGATCTTGGTTGTAAACTATTAAAAATCCTCTGTGGTGAGTCTGGTAGTGACACCCAGGGACAGGCTGAATTGTTGCTCTCCAGGATTTCAGCATCCCCTAACTCCCCAAAGACTGCCACTGCTGCTGTGCTTGGGGGTGCTGTGCCATGAGCTCTGAGCAGGGCACCTGCCTACAGCTGAGCAGCAGAGCTGCATGGTTACCACAGCAGCCCCAAAACCTGCTTCCTTTGCTGTTGTCATAACATAACCAGACCAAGGAGACCTTTCCCCAGCTGCAGCCATGGCCTGTGAAAACACACCATGCACAAGGTGGGCGTGCAGCTGGAGGAGCAGAAATACTACAGCTGCCCTGGAGGAAATGTGAATGGAAAACAGTGTGAGAGAGAGAAGAAGCAACAGATCAAGGGGTAAAAGAATGGCCTGTATTGATAACCAGGGGTCTAACTGACTGCACTAAAACTGGGTAAGTGCTGAAAAATGTATTTGTGACCAGCCTGGCTGCCTGTGCCCTGATAAGCCTCACATGGATGGCTTGCCAGGAAAAGGCCTGGGTGCTGATAAAGCCACTGTGCAGAAAAGTCCTTGGGGACCAAAACTGCTCAAATAACAGATGGATCACAGTAAACTCACAGCACATCCTCTGTGCAAGTTGTCCTTCTCTCCCAGCAAGCAGACAGACAGTGGGAGCTAAGGTACCCAAAATGAGGGGGGAAAAAAGGCACTGAGCAGTCACCTGTTCTAGATAGAAGGGATTTCCAGGCAAAAGGATCAGCCTGTGGTAACCATTAACTCCTGAAGATGGCAAAAGATCTGCTCAAGAATTTGTAGCTTGTCACTGAAGAGGAACCCAAGAGGTGCAGTGAGAATTTGGCATTTGGCACATTTGGTTTCATGTGTACACAGGATCCTGCTGGAGCACCTCAACGAGCTTGGTGCCTGTGAGTATGGGGGGAGTGAGTGTGGGTGAGAAAATGGGACCAAAACCAATTTTTCAAAATGAACATGGTCTTCCTGTTTTGTAAGGTCATGCACTGTTGCTGCATTAATTTGCTGTATCACAGCCAGATTAAAAACTTCTCCATTCTTAAACAAAGCTTTCACGTATTTTTTCATTTATAACTGGTAAGACCATCAGCGTTTCAGAAGCTTTTGTTTTGGTGTGATCAGTGTAGCAAAAATATAATCAGGCCTAAGTTGAGCTGTAAGAGGCTCTAAGGGCTGAAAAATACTGGATAAAAATATCAGACAAAATGGGAGGGCAAGGAAAGTTCTCAGATGCTTTCAGTGATGGCAAGTGCAAAGCTGAAACTGCTCCCAAGCACTTTGACTTCACCTTTCCCACCCAAAGTAAGTTGACTTCCAACATGCCTGCGTAAAGGATGAGCAGGTCATGGCCCAGGAAGAGCCCTGCTGCTGAGAGCCATCTGAATCAGACTGCTGTGGGAGCCCAGCCAGTTTATAAATGGATTTAAGGCTAGAGTTCCCACACCTTCTCTGAGGAGACTGCCCCAAAGAGTTACTGTACAGTAACTACTATTTCTCCTTCAGCTGCTGGCCTTCATTTCTGTATTTCACATCTCTTTAAGTGAGCCCCATCTCTTTGGGATCCAATCCTGCTTTCAATTAGTGTTGTTGGCCTTATGAGCATCTGAAGTTTGAGTTATTTTTCTCTTGTTTGTCTTCTTCAGAGTTTAATTGTTTCTTGTATAAGATGGTGGTTTCCATAGATACCTTGGACATCATTTACCTCTCCTTCCTGGACATACAGTTCCTCCCAATGAATTACACAACTATTTGTCATATCTGCATGAGGCCTTGGTTTCTTCATCCATATCACTGCTATACTGAGCATTTTAACACTGTTGTTCTAACATGTCATCTTGATAAGCTGCCTTGTTCTCTTTACACAGCTTTCAATTCCTCATGATGGAACTCTTGTCCAGACAGTTTAAATTCAGAAATGGTACATTGCATGTCTGTTTTAGGATTTTGTACTGATAATTGTTGGAAACTTTAGCTCAGCTTTTCTCTGCTATGGGTAACTGTTAAACAGAACAGTGTTTTGTTATTTTTGTTCCCCCCCCCTCCCCCTTGAGAAATGTTATCAAAGAACAAAGTCTGGCAAAGTATTCAGGATTGGTATGCTCCTAAATGAGAGCTGAGATAGCAATGACGTTGTTCTTTCAGACAGTTCTAGCGTGAGTTTTCTCTCTTTATCCTGTCTCCACCTTGTCCCAGAGGAAAGAGTTTGTCCTGGACTGCAGAGGTAGATGCTGATGTGAGTCACTGCTTGGTATTCAGTGGTGCACAATTTAAGCACTATCAGTCTCCCCAAACACTAACACAAACAAAGAAAAATCTGGACATGGCGTAAGTTAGTGCTTTCTTGGGTGTATTTTGCTCTTATCAGGCTATTCAATGCACAAGTGGGGCTGTTCTGCTGATTCAGCATCACAAGAAATGATGCCGGGGCAGCTCCAGGCAACACTTTAGGAATTACAAAGGAGGCCATTAGAGTCACAAGTTTTCTCTTTAGCTGCTTTATAAATGGATTTGTTTTCTTTCTTGCTCATTTGTCCCAGAGCTGTTAATAAATAACCTTTTCAATGTCCCTGCTCCTGCAGGAGATGTCAGGAAAATGTGTGCTCATGTGAACTTGCTGCAAGCCCTGCAGCTGCACTGGAGATCCTGTGGCTGGAGGGTTGGCTCTGGCTTGAGCTTGAGCCATCGAGCCACCAAGCCTCCCATCCCCAGCCAGAGGGAGAACGGTGCTGAAAGAGGCTGGGAGAAACTGTGGCTGCTTTTCACATGGGCCCAGGGTTTCTGGACAGAAGGGTGGGCTGCTGTGACTGTACCCACAGTGGTGCCTTATCCAAAACATTTCATGTTTGTATCTTGAAATATTTGAGGCAAGATTTGTGGGCAAAGGGAAGATTAATGGAGACACACAAAATAAAGGCCAAACTACGGCTTGATTATAAATGGCTTTCTTTTCCTGTGCCTAATTCTTCTCTCAGGATTCACTGCACATCCCATTAATAAGTAATGTGAACTTTAGAGATTAATAGCATCCTGTGCCAGCCCATTCATCCAGCAAAACTCCTTGGCTGTTTTGTTACATGTCAGCATGAGGTTCCAGGCTTTTCAAAGTGCTCTTCTGACCATGGAAATTTAGATTCATATTTACCTTGCTACCTTTGTAACTTCCAAGAAGTATTTCTTTTCTTACACTCAGGAACTTTATCAAGGCCTGTGTCCTGCAATAGCCTTTGATCCCATGTTCCTGACCATTGGTTATCACTAAAAATACCACAGGGTAATTTGTTTCCTGCTATTTGAAATGGAAATTGTAGCAGCATGAGGAACAGAGAATTATATTCATGCCAAATATCATGAGCTGAATTCTCCTCATGCTTTGTGGGAATCCTAGTTATTAAAGCTGACCTCTGAGAAATCAGTATATTTTTCCACAAGGCCTAAATACTGGATGTGCTTCTCAGCAAGAGAAAGAAACTGTTCCAGCTGTTCCTTGTCCTGTGCTCTGCAATGAGGAATGGAGATCGCAGTGCTGACAGCTGGAGGTAAAGGGGTGAATTGGGAAGTGCTTAAGCAGTGATATCTGTTTTATGAATGCAGCTCTAGCCCTGGCCTGCTGAAAGGAGGCAGAAGGGCTGCTGCCCTGCCTGGATAACAAGGGCTCTTTGCTTCATCTGCTAGGATTAGATGCAAAGGCAAGGTGCCTACAGTGTTCTCTGCTGCAAATGGATGCTATGCATGTTAAGGGAGGAAAAACTCACTGGGTACCTTACAGGACTGAGAAATGCTCATCTAAGACAGCAAATAGATGTGCTGGAAATCACAGTATTAAGGGGTGGCACAACCTGGGTATAGGCATAATCCCAGGCACAGTTGTGCACTTGCATGTGGGACTGCTGTGGAATGGGCATCGCCCCCAGGGCCTTGCCAGTGGCTCTGCTGCTGCTGCACCGGCTTGGAACAGTGTTTGTGTGTCTGTGATCAGTCTCCAATGGCTTTTGGTCTTGAATGAGAAGTGAAACTTCAGGAGAAATGCTGATTGCTTTTCTGTGCAGTGGCTGCACTGTGCAGTGCTGACATGTGGCACTTTGGGCAGCTGTGCTGTTTATTTTGGAAAGCAGGGAAGTGAGCCCCTGAAAGCTGTAATGTTATTCAACACGCAAGGTGATCCCAGGAATCTACAGCTCAGAGAAAAACATCCTTGAGTGTGGTGAGAGGCTTGATGGCCTCAGCCCCTTCAAGGCAGGAAAGGTTGTCAGTGGAGAGGGCATCCAGGAAAACTGGTGACTACTGGGGTTGTATTTTGACAACACTGGGAGTCAAAGCATGCTGGGTGCAGAGCAAGCCGTGGTGACAGGGTGTTTGGATCTCTTTCCTCTGCAGTCATTCCCCATCAGAACCTCCTGTGGGGCGTTGCAGCATTTACAAAGCTCAGGACTTTTTGTTCTCCAGGAAGTTTCTGAACTTGTTGGCTCAACGTGGGTGTTGAAGGGGGGAGTGGTTGTTCTGGAGGCTGTTTCCTCTCTTTTTTTCATGATAACTTGTAAATCCCCCTGATGTGTGGGTGGTTGATGGGACACAGGAAGGGGTGGGTGTGACTCACACATCACCCATCTTCCAGTGTAAGCAGTGGTCCTGCCGGCTTCAGTGACAATAATTAGGTCAATAACTGCCTGGGGCTGAACTGGGAGCAAGAGACCAAAGCAACTAAAGGTTAGTGCCCGTCACCAGGTGGGATGCTGGAGACAGGGAAGGGATGGCTCTCTATATATGGACTAGAAAAGCTGGTATGATGGTGGATTTTAGTGAAAGACAAGGCAATTTCTCAGAACTGAGGGTGACCATCTCACAATTTGCAATACATTCTTTCCAGCTCAAGAGAAATTTATGTTGACCCCGGTCTCAAGAGAAAAAGGGGAATTTCTATGAGAGTTTCAAATTATTATAAAAGTAATACACACTTATTCTGTGTCGACAATGTCTAGTAGCTCTTAAAAGAAGTAACATCACAAAATAAAAATACTTGAGCTGAATCAAGAGAGTATTTCAAATGTGGAAATAGTAATGCTAATAAGAAGCAGCACATTCTCTTCTTATTTCATTCCACAAAAGCCATAATCCAACTGTTGGAAGTTATGTTAATTTGAAAATAATAAAATCTCCTAAAGATGCATATTCAGAGGCAAAAATAAAAAAGGAAGATTAAACTAGTGCAGATTTAAAGTTGGAAAGGTAAAAGATGGTCAAAAGATGCATAAGGAAAAAATCATGGCCAGAGAGTTAAGGAGAGAAAGAAGAATGTGAGGATCTTGAGCACAAGTGGCTGCACTGTTGGGCCATTGCAACTCTGTATCCAAACTATCAATAATGATAAAGCTGAAAGGTGTCAGTGCTTGATGCATCTGGTTTTTTCCCCAAAAAAGACAAACAAATGCCTTCACATCATGTGATAGTCAAGCATATTCAAGCAATAATTTAGCTGGTAATCTGAGGAGAAGGGGGAGCCCTCCCTTGAGCTCACTGGATATTTTCTGATGAAATGTCAAGCTTTGTGGGTAATAGCAATAAATCTTCCCCAGTTAAAATATAGCTTTGATGGCTAGTAGCAAATTAATACCAGAGGTTTCCTGACAGGAAACTGACGTAACGGGTAACAGTCTTCTCTTCTGATTTGAAAAACCTCTTTGATGTGAGAACCATAAAGAAATGAGTATGAGTACAAGTAAGATACAGCCTTAGAAGTCCAGTAAACAGCATAGAAATGTGAAAAATAACTATCTAAAGGTCATTGTGTCAGCAGCATCCTGCCACTTGCTGGTTGTATTTAAGAATACTGAGTATCTGGGTCTCACTGTTATGATGTAAGTCAGAAAAATATCTTCCTGCAGAGAGACTATTTAATGAGCAGGCATTGGGAAGAGTTGGTGGTGCCAGTGTATAACACCAGGCAGAGAGGGGCTGTGAGGCCAAGGTGGGAGGGGGTGTGAGTGCCCTGCAGAGAGTCAGGGAGGCTGAGCACCATGCCCAGCTCTGCCGTGGGAAGGTCTCTGACAGCGGAACCTGCCTGGTGCACAGGGGAATGGGGCAATGTTAGTGTGGTGGTCTGGGCCACTGGGGCTGTTGGGCAGAACCCCTGCACATCACCTCTGAGCATTGACCCTGTGCCACAGGGCCACAAAGCCCCTCTGTGCTGCGGGCAGCTGTGGAGCACAGAGAAGGGCCCGTGTGTGTGCTGCCTGCTCCTTTGTAGCCATCCCTCATTATTATTGCTCAGCTTTTGCTGCCCCCAGCACCCAGCAGCTCTCCAGGATTCCCACATGCTTTTCTTTTTTTCCCTAGAAAAGAGGGCTCATTCAACGTGTCTTGTGCAATTTCCCAGGGTTGTATCCCAGCCACAACACCAAAAGCAGCAAAAGGATGAGGTGCTCCCACAGCAAGCAGTGCTGCACACATGGATAGCAGGCAGCAGGGTGGTGGCGTGGCTGAATTATGTCTGAACAAAACCTGGAGCTTTGTTGGGCAAAGGAGGGAGCACCTTTGTACGACTGCATCTGTATCCCTCAGGGAGAGCACATGCACTGCATTGGCTTTGCTGACAGCGTGGCTTAGGAGTGCATTGTCCCTTTTTTGCTGACTCCCCTCCTTCTGAACCAAGGAAATGGAACTGGGAGAAAATCCAGGAGCCACCCTCATCCTGAGGCAAGATTGGCTCCACTAGCACTGGCACATAGAAATGTCACTTGTCTGAAGACAGCTAATGAGACTTCTTTACTCTTCTTTTTTGCAAATTTAACAGCTCCAGTTCCTTCAGTCTTTCCTCATAGGTCAAGCTTTTAGGCTTGTGATCTTTCTCGTTCTCTTCTGGAGCTTCTCCAAGTGGTCTACATCTTTCCTGAAAGGCAGTGTCCAAAATTGGTCACAGAAACTCACAGGAGGATTTACCAGCTTTAGGTGGAGGGAAAGCTCACTATAAACTGCTATAGCTGCAATAACTTTTTCTCTGGAAAAGCCACTTAACAGATTGCTCACCACACTGTGTTTCGGTGATAGCTCTTACCTAAATGTCATATTTGCTTTTGTCCTTAAGTGAGTTAGATGTTTTCACCAGGCTCTCAGCTATTTGTCAAATTTATTTTCAGTTCCAGCCCTGTGTGTCAGTATGCTTTGCTCTCAGCTTGGTGCTATCTCAGATACAGGCACACTCTTTCTCTTCCAGCTCACTAATGCACAGGTATGTGTGCACATGGGACAGTTCAAGCTGTACAGCCTAAATTCATGGGAGTCTGTGGGTTTTGAGACATGTAGGGATGCACAATTTCAGTATCAAAAGTCTCTGACACACAGCATCCAAAAAACCCATTATACTGTTTAGATTATCAGTTTCCCTGACACTTCAATGTTTGTACTTCAGCACTTACAAGCATTTCATCTGGAAAAATATAACCCAGTTAATGTGTATTTATTATTCTACATAGCACTACAAGGAGGGGCAGAGATCACACAAACATTTAGGCCACAGTCTTTGCCATATGAAAAATTAAAATTTGGAGCAGAGTCTCCCACCGTGTTCTGTGTGACAGTTGTAAAAAGTGATATAAAATCCTGATCTGGAGCCTGCATTCCAATTTCAACAGCCTGAGTGTCTTGTCCTGATATTTTGAAATAAAGCCCCTTAAACCAAAGCCATTGACTTACCACATACATGCTTGTATGTAAATTCTAAGACAAACCTGAGCCTCTTGACAGCCTAAGAAAAGACTTTTCCAATAGTCAGAAACAGGTGGTTTACATTACTTTGCAGCAGTGCCTTCCTAGGTAACTTGGATACAAGCAGGTTTAAATGAAAAGGGCAGATGAAGAATGAGTAAGAAGTCAGTTGGGGACAGGGAAAAATTCATAAAAGGGTTGATAAATGAAGCAGTGTGGCTCTTACGAGTGTTTATGCACTCAGTTTTGGTTGTGGTGAGACTGAAGACAGGAGTGCTTTTTGGGTAATGTGCATCAAACCCTGAACCTTGCAAGTTCAGCAACCTCACAGAGCAATCATAACTTTGTGACTACTGAAATCTTATTTTCACTCACCAGGAGGATGATGTGTGTGTCTCCTCTCCAGGCTGAACAGCAGCACTGACTGCTCCCATCCCTTTCCCTACAATCACTGCCAGCAGAAACCCACAGACACAACCTCCTGCAGTTAGAAAATGTGCACAGACTGTACTGCCAGAGCCCCTCTCTCCTGGGTGGGTTTGCTGAGATTGTATGAGAGGTTCTGGGTTGATTTAGCACAGCCTGTGATGGTGGATGACCAGGTTTCTGAGGCAGTGCAAGTGCACATCTCAGTTCATTTCAGCTGGGACTGTAATCTCCTGTGGAATGGGTTCACTGCTGTGCAAGGCCAGTGTCCTTGCAGCCCTGGTCAGACTGCTCAAGAAAAATCTAAGCAAATAATTCTACATGCAGAGAAGTGATGCTGGACTCTTCAGGTAGACAGAAAAGGCCGGAAAAAACCAAAAATCCAGAAAGGATCATTTCTTACAAATTGACTGAGAGAATAAATTCTCTTAGGACTGGGCATTGCAGAAGTTGTGAGATAGAAGTGGAAGATGGGCAGAGATAATAGACTGACAATAAATAAACTAAGGTTGAAAATGGAAAGGTTTCTGGCCATACAGAGGAGTGCTGAGAGGACAAAGGTGTTGGTGGGAGCTGTCTCTGTCAGTGTGGCACTTGTGCAGTGGAAGAGGGATGGCCTTGCAGTACAACTTCTCGTGATCCTTTCTGTAACAGACTGAGCATGAACATCCCAATGAAAGATCAATCAACTTTATCTGTTGTGCAAAGTCAGAGCTTACAAAAATATTCGTATGTATTAGATAGAGGTGATGGGTCACAGTGAGATTGTCTGAACCAAGCATGGCTTTGGTCTATGCACAGCATCTTTTCTTTTCTGCTTGACATTCCTAATGTCACTCCTTAAACAAGCCTTAGCCTCTGCTTACTGCATGTCTAAAAGCAGCTGGGTGCCTGATTGCTTTTAACTTTTGTTACTAAGCTTTTTTGTGAGAAGGGAGTTGAGGGTGGGCAGCCTTGGCTGTGAGTGACATCTCCTGGCATGCAGAGGTGCCAGTGGCTTAGTGTAGTGTTGGCTGGAGGGGCCATTTCTTATTTGTCTTGAGCTCTGGAAGACACAAGGGTCAAATCTGCTTCCTTGCCTTCATACAGAGCTGCCTCCCACGCTGGCGTGGTCCTTCCTGGTTATTCACTAAGAGCAACAGGGTTTCCACAGCAAAACTGCTGCTACCTGGAATAACTGACAACATCCTCCCAGTTCACTGTCTTGGAGACAGAAACGTTGTTAGATCTGGGGGGTTTTTTGGCCATCACTGGATGGAACCAGTGGTAGCCTCTATAAAAAAGCAAAGAGACCAAAACTGGAAACAGACAGAGATGCCTGAGCAGCTGGGCTGTGCTCCAGCATCTGGAGAGTGCTCGTTGCCTGCACAGCCAGGCAGGGCTCCAGCAAAAAGCAGCTCTGAGCTCTGGGAGGAGAAAAGCAGCATCATTTCTATGCCTACCTATGGCCCTACAGGATGTTTTAGTCATTGCACACAGTGAGCAGTATGAGAGAGAGTGGAGATCTGTCTCTATTGGATTCTGACTGGGCACAGGGACAGAAGATCGTGTCTGCTTAATCTTTAGCTGAGGAAAACTGCTAGTGACAGGAAACCCCTGGGGCCTGGAAATCAGTCAAGTACTGCTCCACTTGGTGGACACTGGGGAGTGTTTGCATGGAATTCAGCAGTGTGAATGTGAAATTCAAAGGAACTGGAGGAAGGTGGAATAACTTAATTCTTTAAGTTCCCTGCAGAACCTGCAATTATACCTAGAGCTGATGGAGGTAACCAAGTGCACAGAAAAGGGAACTTATCGAAATACCTCACTTTTCTGAACAAACAGCAAGTGAATTTTAACTACATTGAATTCTTTATGTAGATTTGCAGTGTTGATTTTTAGTTTGGTTTTTGTTTGGATATATTAAAATAAGTTTGTCTTTTTTAAATAAGTCTGTCAAGTATCCAAGTCTGTACACTTTGAGTGCTCTTTGGAAGGTTATTGGTTATTACTTTGTTGCACTACCTTCTGGATTATGCTTATCCCCTTGTACCTTTTCTTGTATGAAACATTTCAATAAAATGCTCCTTGGTAGCGTTAGATTTCACAGAGATGGATGGTCTGGTATGGGATACAGCAATGAAGTGACCTATCTACAAACCCCCGAGTCCTGAAAAGTGCTCATGGTACTGAACTAAAATTCAGGCCAAAATCATATTCGGGTTTAAGAAAACAATGTGCCTTGGCAAAAAAATTACTAATCTCAGGCTACAGGTGGGATGCAGACAATTATCATTATGCCTCTGCCTTCAGACAAGGGCTTTCTAGCTCGTAATTGGGATGGTCCATTATAGTGAGAACAATGTTCCTGCTTTGCTGCCAATGCTGGCACTTTCAAAGTGTGACTGCTGAAAAGATACAGCAGCCTGACAATACCCATCACGACAGGAAATCTGAGAATCTTAGAACTGTGCAAAGTCACACACCCTTCGTTCCTATGACAGCACACACATAATTTCATTCGGGGTTGCCTCTAGGCAAGATCTCAGAGTAAGGGTGGCAATAATTATGGAGATGTGCTCTGCAACTCTCAGCAGCAGTTTCAGTTTTCAGGCACGCTGACTTCATATCTCTGCTGCACAGCTAATTTTACATTATAGCATCTGCTTTAATTCATTTTTCTAGGGTTAAAATAATTTTAGTTCAACAGACATACTCAGTGCTATCATAACCTGAGCCAACTACTCTCTCCAATAAGAAGGAAGGTCTCCCAGCCGTCATGCTCTGCTGTTTCTAATCACTTCAAGCCCTGAGTTCTGGGCGGTTTTGAGTAGAGTTGGATAAAATACATTCTTACTTCCTACTGTCTGGTATGTGCACTAGGCTATTTTTTTTAAGCTGCATTCTTGGAGATATTGGCAAGCATGCTGAGCTTCTAACAGGCACTCACGAAGTGCGAGTGTTTCAAGCTTCCAAATTTCACAGTTAACCTCGGCAGATTTACACATGAGAGGGAACACAGAGCTCCAGGTCAGTGTTACATTCCCGATGGGTCTGTCTGCAGCATCTTCAAAGCAAGCTCTCCTGGTACCTTTAGGTTCCATTTTCTCTAAGAAAGTAAGAAGCTCTTACTTGACTAGAGTTAGAGATTTCCAGAAGTGTGTTGCTGCTTTTCACTTGGGCCAGCTCTGAGAATAACTTGAGGATTTAGGGTCATTTGTCAGGTCAGGTAACACTGTAGTTCTGTAACCTGGGACCACCTCTCACATAAAACCAGAGCACTTAGAAGCTGACCCTGATCAGAATTTGACTGTTTTTCATATTTCCATGCATGATATGAAGTGCCAGGATGGATTTGGAGCATTGATCTGTGTATGGAGGTCTGGAGACCTCTGGAACACAAGTCTGGCATGCAGATGCAGAGCAGGGTCAGTCACCTTCTCAGAGCATGACAACAGTTGATGTGGTTGCCTGCACCGAGGTATTGCCATCCTGAATGACCTGGAATGTACTTC
The DNA here is from genome assembly GCA_013400435.1 of Pycnonotus jocosus. NCBI lineage: Eukaryota > Metazoa > Chordata > Aves > Passeriformes > Pycnonotidae > Pycnonotus > Pycnonotus jocosus. Next base: position 245,167 of record VWYP01012702.1, on the reverse strand, counting down.
TAAACATCTCCTGGAGTGTTTGTGTATAAGGAAAAGAGAAACTATTTCCCGTGAGAGTCAGATGATCAGTGCTTTTGAGTATGGAGCCTCATTGCTGTCCCACATATGTCCCCTGGAGCTATTTGTTGAAAGTGTTGAATTTACATCAAAGTTATAAATCTGGAAAATACCCATTAAGAGCTCCATGTAGTAAGATGGTATTTTATTAAACAGTTGCAAAACTGGCCAAGTTTAAGTTGTGAAATGAATTTTTGACTGTGGGATACATGAAGGATTATCAGAAAAATGTGAGACAGCATCATGTTAGCCACTAGCAAGTGCAAGTATATGTATATTGGTTCTGAAAGCTCAAATGACACATTGAATGATCTTCATCAGCCATTATGGCCTTTTTTACAGAATTCTATTGCTAACCATGTATATTAAACCACAAAAATCTTAATTTGTTAGGTAGGTTATCCCAAATACGCCTGTAACATTTAAGGAATTAAAGTGGTAAAAGTTCTGCAAAGTGTGTTATGTATAGCCATACTGTGCCAATTCTGCAAAAACATTCATAACCTGGTGGGCAAAGGCAGATACTTCACAGGGAAAATACCAGGAACATGCCAAAAGACATGCCTTTGGGGTGAGAGGAAAGATGGGCTACTGGGAAATTAACATCCTTTTCCTGCTCTAGTCACAGGTACCAAACCAAAGATGTCCTCAACAAGAACGATTCTACTCATCCTGGGATTCCTCTCTACTTTGGCTGTAATTGCTTTAATTGCTGTAGCAGTGACCCAAAACCAGCCACTTCCGAAGAATATTAAGGTATTGCAAGCTGGTGCCCCTAGAGGAAACCAAGCTGGGGGGTTGGTTAGGTGTCCACAGTGCTCACAGCCATGCCACTGCCCTTGCTGGCTCTGGCTAACCTCTCTCTGGCTCCATGCACCCCAGCATCTTGTTTTTCATCTTTGTGGTAAAACCAGTTACAGCTTCACAGGGAATCATCTCTTAAGTAACCAGTCCCAGCTTTGGGGTTTCCCTGCTCCTGTTTCCTTTGACAGGAGTTTTGCACTGAAGCTCTGCTGAGAACAGAGTGACACACATTCCCAGAGCTGCCAGACAGAGGGGCTATGTGTGTCTGGTCCCTTGTGAGAGGAGGCCAGCACACAGCAGGTCTGGTTCTGTGCCTCAGGTGTGATGTGGGCTCTGTTTTGCCCACAGTATGGGATCGTGCTGGATGCAGGATCGTCCCACACCAACCTCTACGTGTACGAGTGGCCAGCAGAGAAGGAGAACGACACTGGGGTGGTGAAGCAGGTGGAGGTGTGTAAAGTTGAAGGTAAGAGGGGAAAAAGGAACTGGGGAAGGGGCATAGGACGAAGAAGAGAAAATGCAATCAAAGGGTGAGGGAGGAGAAATCCAGAGGAAGAGGCCAATAGTAGAAACAGTGTTACTATTGTTGCTGTTAATGTATGTCTCACTGCTTCCCATGGGGAGCTGCATGTGCCTGACCTTCCTGGGGAGAAAAACGGATCCACTTTTTCCTTTGTTTTCAGGATGCTAGGGATTAATTGCTTTTTTGGAAAGAACTACACCAAAGAATGTTCTTAAATAAATAAAATGTCTGCATGCACTGTTGCTGAAGTGCTGTTGAACCCGATGAGAGGGGAGAGCATGGCTTGCTCTTTTTCAAGGCTTCTGTGCAAGCTGTGCACAGGGCTTGTGGCTCAAGGCTGCTCAGTTTATTCATGTCATGGTGCTTTTTTTTATTCTATTGAATTGCTGTATAGATACTGTATGGTTTAGGAAGGCATAAATGAAGCCCAGGGGTGCACACAGCAAGGAACAGCACAGACCACCATGGATTGCTGCATTCTGAGGTGTTGTCAGACCTGCCTGGGGTCTTTTCAGGCCTTTGCAGTGCAGGGGAGAGCCCTACTGTTACCAAGCTGCTGTCATAGCTGCTCAGTGCTGCAGCATCCCATGTGATGAGCTGCACACTGAGCATACAGCAAGCTGGAACACATGGGGCTTCCCTGCTGCCATGCAGGCACTGGAACTGGAGCAGTCCAGGGAACCAGGGCACACATGGCAGAGAGGGACAATGAGTTTTTCCTTGGGTTAGCATAAGACACAATAGCTGCAAAACACCCAGTGTTGTAGTGTGAGTAAAAAATACACAAACAAATGACAGCATCTGCCCCCAGAGGAGCCAGCATAGAAGGGTCAGGGATTCTCAGGCGCAGATCCAGGGTACACCCAGGCAGACTCAGAGAGAGGCTGCAGATGTTCAGGGCATGCTAAAGAAATGGCTTGTCTCAGCCCTCATTGCTAGTTCATAGGCTGCTTTGCAGGGAAAGGGTGGCAGATGCTGGGCACTGTGACCACCCACTAAAAGTGCATTGGGCTTAGTTGGTGTTGTAGGATTTCTAAAGCTCCTCAGGAATGGGGTGGTTGAATCCAATTCTGCTGCCTCTTGACACGGTTCAACACACCTGCTCATGACAGAATTCTGGGGTTATGCTTGGAATCTGAACAATGAAGTGCCTTTACTTCTTGCAGGCCCTGGGATCTCAGGTTACTCCCATGCCACAGAGAAGGCAGGTCCCTCTCTGGCACAGTGCCTACAACAAGCAAAAGAGGTGATTCCCTCAGCACAGCACAAAGAGACACCCGTCTACCTCGGAGCAACTGCTGGCATGCGGCTCCTCAGGTACTGCAGGGCTTGTGCCCTTCTCCTGCAGCACTGCACCCGGGATCACCATGGATGTGCAGTGGGGGCCTCTTGGGAATAGTCCTTGGACATGCTGCCAGCTCACACTGTGCCCAGACACCCTCCTGTGCTGCTCCCCTCCCTGAGCCCTGAGTCCCCTGGACTCTTCCATTGCTTCCCCACTCACTCCAACCCTCCTGCATCATCTCCTGCATCCACATGCAGCACAAAGACACCAGGAGATCAGCAGTGCCCAAGCTGAAGCCTGGACATCCCCACAATTAAGAGATGCTCAAACATCCCCACAGTCTGGTATTAGGCCTAATCCTGGATTTTTTGAGCCCAAACATGTTGCAACTCCCCACAGAGGGCCGTCAGAGGCTAAGGTAATTTTATAATCATATCCTCCTTTAATTACAATTTGTGATTTTCATAAGGGTGACCCAGACCTCTCCTGGCTAGGACAGGGAACTGATCCTAAGTATATATTGCCTGGGAAATCATCCAGGGGATATCATCTGGATTTCTTCTCTAATGGTGACAGTAAAGAGTGAGAGGAGTCTCCACAGTGCAATTCCCATCAGGACACATGCTACAGAACAAGAGCTCTGATCTCTGCTCCAAGTATCTACCACTCTCAGCAGCAGGATTTGTAAGTGTCAGAGCTGGTGGCAGCTGTGCTGTCAAGGTGTGACAGAGAGGACCATGGCCAGTTAGAGCTGGATGCCTCATATGAATGACCAATCTCCTGTCATTGACACTCGGTAGGGAGTTGCAGCCTGCCTAGTCAGAATAAGGCACTTAGAGAGCTGTCAGCCAGAGTTACTCCATCCTTTCTTCCATTCATCCAGGTTGCAGAATGAAAGTGCAGCTGACAAAGTCTTGTCCTCAGTAGGAAACACACTACGCTCAGCTCCCTTCAACTTCCAGGGTGCCAGAATCATCACTGGTGAGGAAGAAGGAGCCTATGGATGGATCACCATTAACTACCTTCTGGGCAATTTCAAGCAGGTAATGTATCTATAGCTAGTACATTTGAATCATTGGCTTGCAGCACTTTGTAAGTCCTGCCGTGCAAGAAGGTGTCACAGGCACTCTCTTCCCTTGTAAGCAATTTACCAGGGATCAGGAAGCTGCACATCTTGCCTCAGCAGTTGCTGTGAGTACATCCTGATACTTAGTGGTATCAGGATGCAGCACTATAGTCAGGCTTCAAGCACTGAAATAAAACACCAGCATCTTCAATAATTTTGCTTGGGTATAGCATCCTTCTCACTTCTCGATCGAAAATATTAAAATGTTTCCGAAAAGTTTGACTATGGTTCTTTCCTGTTGAGCTTATAAATCTTCTGAGAGCTGAAACAGTAAGTGGACTGGTTTTTTCTCGTAACAGTGGTATTAGATTTCATATTCTTCACCCTCCTGCAAACACTTGGACATGATCCATCTTCTGTATTTATAAGCTTGCATTTTTCTTATGTCTTGTTCCAGCTCTCATCTCGTGCCCCCTCCAGGACTTCCCATATTTCCTGTGTTCTGTGCATCTCTTCTCTCCTCATAGTTATTTCTCTTTTTCATTTCTCCAAAATAAATCTTCTCCATGCTCAATAGATCCGATTTACTTTGACTTTCTTTTTTTCCAAGTCTGGCTGGAAAAAGCTTCTACACTCCCTGAGATCCTTAAGTGAGACATCAGGAGCACTGGACCTTGGAGGAGCCTCCACACAGATTACCTTTGTATCAAAGGACCTCTCCTCTGAGTCCCCAGAGAACCAGCTCTACTTCCGTCTCTACGGCAAGGATTACCAAGTGTACACACACAGCTTTCTCTGCTATGGCAAGGACCAGGCTCTGCAACAGAAACTGGCCAGGGACCTACAGGCAAGTACATCTACACCTGTAATTGAATGATCCTGGACCCTCCCAGCTCTGGGATGCTGGTGCTGTAAGAGTTGCTGTGTCCCAGCGCACCTCTTAGTCTGGATTAGGGAAATGTCACTGTTCTCCATACAGACTGGGCATCAGGTGTCCAAAGAGGTGACAGTTGATACTTTCAAAAGGACTACCAATTTGAGATGCCTTGATTTGTGGGCATGGGATAGCAAGAGAACTGATTTAACTGAAGTACTCAAGGGAGGTGACATTTTACCATCTCGGAGAAACTCAAATCAACAGCACAGCTTCACAAACTGTGATTTAAAATAATTTGCCCAGGGTCCTACAGGGACGCTGGGCAATACCCACATCTTCCCCTGCACAGCCAGTGCCTTAAGCCATCCTTATCCCTTTGACCTGATCTGTGCAGCTGGATGTGATATATTGTGACAAGTGCCACCCTTCCTTGTGGTTCTTTCCCAGGGTTATTCTAGAGCAAAGTGTAACAGCTTGGATTGATTTCTATTTTCAGACTGTGGAGAGCAACAGTCTCCTTGACCCATGCTTTCACAAAGGTTATGAGAGGACTATAAATATTAGTGACTTCTTCAAAAACCCTTGCACATCAGACAAGAGAAAGCAATTACCTTTCAGCCAGCTCTACGTAAAGGGAGAGGGGGACTATCAAAAGTGCCGAGAAAGCATCCAGAAACTCTTCAACAAAAGCAATTGTCCTTTCTCCAGTTGCTCCTTCAATGGGATATACCTACCTCCATTACAAGGGGATTTTGGGGTGAGTCTTCACTCATTCTTCAACTCTCTGTAATCCAGAATGTCAGAAGAGCAGAAATTTAGAGTAATGCTAAAGTGCATTCTTCATGACTGAGGCAGGAATCACCTACAAGATGGCTTTTTGGACATATAACTACAGAAGTAGTGCTGCACTTGCTGTGAGCACAGACATGTTAAGAGCTACCCCAGCAAATACTGGCTGACCAGTATTGCACTTTATTTCCTTGGGGTGCTCTGTTTACTCACCTTTTAAGCTGTCCTTCCTGATGTCCAGCACCAGAGGCAGGAGAGCCTGCTGCAGGCAGGAACACTGCTCCTGCAAACCTTGTCTCCTGAGGTCAGCTCTGAAATTCACCCAGCAGTGTCTGAGTGCTACTGAAACCAGTCAGCTCACCTATCTGCTTCCCAGACATGATGAGACAGTGCACGCCCTGAGCACATGTGTGACACCATGCTGACCATCAGTCCCAGAGCTACAAGAGCTGCTCAGCGATTCTGAGCTTTTCCAGGGAACTCCTAATACAATCTTGCCCTGCTCCTGAGCTGCCTCCTACCCATCAGCTACTGGCCATGGTCAGAGATGGTGTTTCTGGACCTTGGACTATATATGATGGGGCTCTGTACAATCCTTTCAGACCATCACCTCTGCTCTTTGCACACTCATCTCACTCAGTGGCCAAAATGGGATCATGGTTGTGATGGCAATCAGTGTTCACTGTGTGCCACTGGCACAGGTAAAGGAGAGAGCTCACAGAAGTTCTTTAGGATATCAGAATTCCTACATCCATCTCTCAGCAGCTCTGAGCCATATGTCTCAAAATGACATCACTCTTGAAAACATTCCTGCTCTTGAGTGTATGATGTTGCTTCTCATATTTCTCTATAAATAAACTCATTTTCTCTTGTGACCAAGTCAGATTAAAAGAATCTTTCTCCTTCAGGCTTTTTCTGCTTTCTATTTTGTGATGAACTTTTTGAACCTGACCAGTGAACCAAACCCCCTTGCCCTGAACAAAGTGACCAGCACCATTGAGAGCTTCTGTGCCCGGCCTTGGCAAGAGGTGAGCCGTGCTTGTTGCAGTAGACTGGGGCTGCTGACACTTTTCTGTAGGATAAATGGTTGGGGTTAATTTCCAGAGCAAGATGGGGAAGATCCCCCCAGCACTTGCAGTGGATGCTCAGGCCCAAGCTGGAGCAGTGGGAAGGTGTGTTTAACAGTCTGGTGATTGCCTCCTTCCCTAGGTGAAGACAGCATACCACCACATCAAAGAAAAGTACCTGAGTGAATATTGCTTCTCTGGAGCCTACATCCTCTCTCTCCTGGAAAACGGCTATGAGTTCACTGAAAGCAACTGGCAAAGGATCCACTTCCTTGGAAAGGTGTGTTTCATGGTGGGGAGGGCTCTACCCCAGCAGTTGTCTGCAGCCTCTGCCACACAGCCTGGCCCTTTGTGCCCAGGGCTGCCACTGCTCAGGCAATGCCATAGGCAGCCCCCAGCACTGATTCTGCTCTTCTGTTTCAGATTGGCAGCAGTGATGCAGGCTGGACCCTGGGCTACATGCTGAACCTGACCAACATGATCCCTGCAGAGGAGCCAGCCAGCCCCCCCCTCTCCCACGGCAGCTACGTGGGGCTGATGGTGCTGTGCTCCCTTGTGCTGGTGTCTGTGCTCCTCTTTGCCTGGCTTCTCTTCCACAAGCCCAAGTGCCTGCAGAAGGGGATTGTTTAGGAAGAACCTGAAGGGGAGAGGAGTCATGTCATCCTGGCTGCCCAGGGCTAGGAGACCCCGGCAGAGCAGGTTGTACTGCAGAGTCCCTCTCACTCAAGCTACTGACTGTACAACAAGGGCATTTGTTTCTTCTGAATCACACTTGCACTGACAGATGTTGGAACATCAGGCTCGCCACCTTCTCTGCCAAGGACAGACAAGCTCATGTCCCCTCCTTGAATGGGCTGTACTTTCATTCAACAAAACTGCTGCTTGTTGGTTTCTGCCTTGTGCACAGCATTATAAAGAGAAAAGTGGCAGCAATCTTTGGGAGCCAGTGCTCCTGCAAGGGTTATCTCAGGGTCACACATCCCACTGAGCTCTTGGGAGCTATCCCATACAGGGTGATCCTGCTCCTCCGCTGAAGCTGTTCCCAAGAGCCCTTTCTGCACCAGCACCCCTCTGCTCACCTCCCTGCCCTACAGCTGGGTACAGCTCCTGCACTGGTTGCCCCTGAAGGTGGGTCAGGCTCCCAAAGGCCACTTCGGGAAAAGAAGGGATGAGGATGAAGAAACTGAGCATGCTTGTGGTTATCAGCCCTTAGCTGGGCTCTGTCAGCTGTCAGCTCCTTTTACAGGTGGCAAAATGCCTTTTTCCCACGTCTTCCTGATGTTGTTGCTGGACCAAAGCTGGCTCACTGTTGCACTGAGCCATTCCCATGTCCCTAAGGTACATCAAGCCACAAGTTCCCAGCCAGGCATTGCTGCTTTTTGTAGGAAGAGCTTGTATTGGCCCAGGTTCCTTGGCCAGTAGTGATTGTTAATGCCTGCAGGGACTCTGGTGTGATCAGTGTGCCTCCAGGTACAGACCCACTAAAGCAATCCAGGGTCACTGTGCTGATAACACAGCAGCCTCCAGTCTAGGGAAAGTGTCCATTAGTTCATGTCCCTGTAGGCAGCTGGCAGCAGTTAACCAGCATGAGTATGCACAGATTGAACCACTCTTTCCACCAGCAGAATTAGTGAAGATTTGCCTTGCCTTTCCTCATAGCACAGGCTTATCCTATGGCCATAAGACCCAGGGCTGGTGAGTGCACATACTGCAGCCCATCTTCTAGCACACAGAAGAAGTGATGCCACTGATGAGTTTATGAATAACTTTCTTCCATTTTTCCATGTCTTGGTCCAAAAAAAAAGAGAGGTAAGTCAGAAATCCATTTTTGTAAAAACACTCAGAAACCACTGGTGCCTGTCTACCTCCCACAAAATCTCAGAAATCTCTTCTCCTAATGACCTGTAAATGTGGAGGCAAAAAGAAAGCAGATATTGTAGAGAGGAAGGCATAGCAAACACACACCTGTTTCCCCAAGCAGAGGTGTAGGCAGTGTGGAGGAGGTCAGGGTGTGACCTGCCTTCTCCTTTAGGCAAGCACAGACACAGAGCTCTCCCAGTCTGTCCCTCTGCATAGTCCAGGCTGGAAAATGTCACCTAGTTACTTCTACTTCATGTCTGGAAGTAGAAGCCCTAAAATATTGAAGGACCTAAAGGTAAGGGAAAAATCTACCCTATCCTAAGATCTCTGGGCAGATCATTGTTCTTCCAAAAACGTGTGTCCTATTTTTGCTCTGAATTAGCTGGCTTCGGCTTTTGTTGGATCTTGTTCTGCCCATTTCCAAAAGACTGAGTAACTCTGCTATTAAAATCCCTTTTTCCTTGTTGGTGCTTGCAAGATGTCATTATATCATATTAAATAGACTGGTTTTCAATCTGTAAAGTGCTCTCTGCTGACCTTACTTGCAGCTCTCGACTCCACTTCTTTTTAAAGTTTTACATCTTTCTGAAATTTGGACACCAAAGTTTTCAGCAGATAGTAGAGTCACTAATGGTGTATATATCTGGTTTTGATCTATGCTCTAAGTTCCCCATTCATATATCTCTGGCCCAGGTCTGTTCACTTAACAGAAAGTTTTTAGGCTTTTGAGGCCATTTATACTATTGCAGCTTGGTCTTTTTTCCCAGTCATTGCATTTCAGAACAGCCTCTGTCTCACATCCAACATCACTGTCCCTCAATATGAGCCATTTTTCCTTCTGTGTTGCTCCACTGAAACACATATTATTCAAAGAATATTGCCCCAAGCAGATTATTCAGTTCAATCTGCAAATGACCCCTCACCAGCTGTGAGTCCCTTGACCAGTTTTTGTTTGTCTGCAAACACGCTGTGATGTCGGAATTCAGCTAGGGATGCAGCCTTCCTTCTGTTGTTTGCAGCAGAGATAGGCAGATGAGAGATGAACAGCAGGTTTTGCCCTTGGTTGGAAGGCATGCAGGAGAAACCTGTGACCAGAGCTGCATTTGCTGCCCAGACAGCCTCATTTGCAACACACCCCATCGGGTGCCACCTTCCTTGCACTGGGAGCCTCTGCAGCAGAGCAGATGCCCTGGAGAGGCTCCCCAGGTGAGCTGGTGCATCCCTCCTTCCCAGGAACAGCACGGAAACCTGCAGAGTGGCAATTCCTCTCCTGAGATGAACATGTCAGAAATTGATGCAAAAAACTTCACGCGGAAGTTGGTGCAGAAAGAAAGCTTGTGCCAGTCTGCTCTTCTTGTCCCTGCTAAGGATTTATGTCAAATATCTGGGAGAAAAGCTTTTACAATCTTACAATGTATCTTCACTGCAAGTCCCCTAGTATTAATATTGTTAGCTCCAGATTCTGGAACCAGGTGAGCAGCTGGCATCTTCACTTGCTCCTCCTGTCTTAATTATCTCACTTTTTGGTTTGAGTTTTGAGGGGTTTTAAAGCTTTAAATGTGACTTGAATGCAACTTAAAGGGCCCAAACTAAAATAAATGCAAAATATGTTACAATATTTTTAAACCTTATGACTTTTAGACACCATTTGTAAATCAATCTCTCCGGGATAAGAACTTCTAAGGTGACAGCATGCCAGTTGAGCAGCCTGAGGCTCCAGGAATTGATTGACTGAAGGCATCCTGTCAGGGTGAGACCATTGCATGCTCCTGCCTGGTAGTGAACATTCACAGAATGGCCTATGATTGTTTTCTATCCACTTCTCCTGTTATTGCAGGACTTTATTCACGGAGGCTACGCAAAATCCTTGGTCAAAGAGTTCAAATTTATGAATATTCATTTCTTTGCTTCTGTGTTGCATCTGATCCAGCTATATTCAACTCAAATGTGTGTTCCAGAGCCACTCAACATGTACATGAAGATCATTAATGATAGTGGAGGGAGTTTCCAAATATGCCAGTAATAATGTATCATTTCTCTTGTTAATACAGTTTATGTGCCTCACTGATAATTATCTGTGCCTTATTTCTAATTTGGTCGCTTCTGGCTTTAATCTCTACATGCTTCCTGCTTTACCATTTTGCTCTTTTTTCTGCGTAAAGCATCTTTTAATATGGCATGTTCTTGTCTATCACATATTTACTCACTATTCAGCTCTGCTGCGCTGCCAGGACTCCAGACCTTGGTCTCTTCTGAAGAGAGAGCTCTCCTGGGCTCCCATGAAGCTCTGAAATGTGCTGCAGCAAGGTGGGCTGAGTATGTCTGGTTTGGGACCCAGTGTTGAGTGTTCCATATTTGAGGAGGTTCCTTGCAGAGGGATTTGATAGCTTTGCAGGGTGCCAGAGCAGCCTGGTCTCGCTGGGACTGATGAGCTCTGTGAGCTCTGCCATATTCAGCCAAGTGCCAAGGGTGGGGCAAAGCTATCAGAACTGGTCAGAAGGGAGAGCCTGGGTGCCTGCAGCACCCTCACCTCTTGCAGGAAAACTGTTCCTCAGCACAGGCTCTAAGTACCTTTCACTCTCCTCCCTGATAAAGCTGCCTCTCCTCTGTGCACAGGCTACAGCTGATTTCTCCAGCCCTCCAGCAATGCACAGTGGGGCTTCCACTTGGAAGAAAGCTCTCAGAAGTGGGGCCATCACCTCTGCACTGGAAGGCTGCTTTGAATGCTGGCACTGGCCAGGGCTTTCCAGTTTCCCCCAGAGCAGCTCTGGGCAGGATGTGTGCCCCTTCATTCTCCACCCATAATTCTTCCCATGCTCTGTGCCAGGCAGGATGTGCAGGCTCTGCAGGGCTGCCAGCTTTGTCACAGGCTCAACAGCCTGTTCAGGAGGGACTGGGGACGGCACACTGAGGATAACAGTCCCTGCCACCCAGGCCATGTGTTTTCTTTCCGTGGCCCAACCCTGAAGAAATGGATCTTTGTTTTGATGCACACACAAGCCTCTGTATGCTTATCATAATAAAGACTTCTGAAGTGATGCCAGAAAAGTTTTTATGCTGTTTTCCAGAAGACGGGAGTTTGCCAGCAGTGGAATGGAGCTTTTGGCACTAAACATGGAAAAGTCCTGAGAAGTGATTTCCTCTCTTGCCAGTTCCTTGATGGTCGCCTGGGTCAGCTCTGAAGTTCCTCACGGATGGGTAGCATCCCCTCCTGGTAGAGAAAGGCACTGTGGTTTTTCCCAGGCTCTGGGCACCTCATACATGTTACCTCACTTCTGGGAAGGCTGCTAGTGCCCAAACCACATCTTTCTTTGCCTTAACTTTATCCTGACAGCCTCAAAGCAGTTTGTTCTCCCAAGCTGTGAACTGGACAGAAGCAGTCCTCTGTTCTCATTTTCCCTCTCCTTCCCCCAGGCAGCCCCACTGGCATCATGCTGGCACTGCAGCCCACCTTCCCAGCCCCCCAAACAGGTGAAGGACAGTGGGCCTGTGCCCCTTGCTCACAGGGCTGTGTCTCTGTGTGCAGCCACAGCCAGAGTTCTGCCAAGGCAAACAAAGCTTGTCATAGTTATTTTTCTTTCAGCATGCACTCCCCACAGTTTGCTCATTCTTATGGCTATTAGCTTGAACTTTCCTCAAATTTTCCAATCTTCCTCTGTTAACAATATGGCCAGGACTAAAGTGAACCCATCAGATGGAGTCCTTCCATGGCCAGTTCCAGCAGAATTAGCTCCTTGCTGCCTGTACCCATCAGCAATGCAATGGTGGGGGGACAGGGCTTGCATCCACATTCCTCTCACTCTCACCACAGTGGCACAGAGCATTCCTCATTCCCTTCTTTCTCCCGCTACCTCAAGGTCTCTCCATTTCTGAACATCTGGATGGGGGGTGGGGGAGTGTCTGATCCATCCCAGATGTATTAGCCGTATTTTCCAAATGAAGTCTTTATTTACTTCCTTCACTGTTTCTAAGTTCAAATCTCTTCTATTGTTTGTTTCTGCTTTCATCAGTGTTTTCAAACATGTCCAAATTTATTATTGTTTTAAGATCTATTAAGGTGTCATTTTTCTAGAATGTGTAAAGGCCATGCTAGGTCTGATCAAACATTGGCACTGTCTCCAGCTGTGTGGTGGAAGAGGATTTAAAGGGATAGACAGGGAAACAGCATAATCATTTTCTTCTACCCATCAGGGGCTTAGGAAATTTCTGATCAAATGATTGCTTCAAGAGCTGATAACTGTGGGTACCCCTATTCTCTACGAATTCATCTTATCCTCTTTTGCACTCATTTAACTTTCAGCTTTGATGATGTAATTTCATGGTGCCTTTTGTGCAAAAACTATTTCCTTTTGTATGCTTTAAACCTGCTGCCTGATAACATGCTGCCTCCATCCCTGTGCTATGGATAACGCTGACTAACTCTCCAGACCTAGCAGTGTCCACCCACATGAGATTTTGCCCATGGCTCCTTTTTAGGCTCTAACGCTCTGGCATTTCTTTTTTCACTGTTGTTTCTCACATCAGTGTTGCTTGCCTCCATAGGAAAGTGAGAGCTTTCCTCATGTGTCCCTTGGCAGCACTGCAGCTCCAATTCTGCAACTGCTGTCCCAGGCTACTGAAAGCAGCCCAGGAAGGGAAAGGGGAGGGTGAAACTGGCCAAACATGGGGCTTGTGCTATTTTACTACAGCCCTGCCTTGCACTCTCTGGCTGCCAAGTAACACTGGGTAGTGCTGGAAACCTGCCCACGACTCTTTCACATGGCCTTCGTTGCTGAAACCTGGGGAAAGAGCAGCTCCAGGGGAACCCAGCAGCCCTGGGAGCAGTGATGTGAAGGAGGTGAAGGCATTTCTCACTGCTGTTCTGGGCTGTCAGCTTTGCAAAATACCACCAGACATGTCTTGCTGTAAAGACAAGAACTGTCCCACCATACCCATGCTCACCCTTCCACAGCTTCAGCTACTTTGCCTTGGTTTCTGTGTTGGGAGAAGCTATCACCCCCAGCACTGGCTCTTGTTACCTGGCTACAGATGGGTGCAATGCCATTCCTGTTCCTGAACTTGTGTTGCTTTCAGACTGGCTGACAAGCAGGGATGTGAGGGGATGAAGCTTAACTAAGAGAAGGTATTAATATGGTTACTGCTATCTCTTTATATATCTAATATTTTTCTTTTCCTGTGCATGTCTTCAAAAGGATATTTTTTTCAAAAACAGGGGTTAAGAGGGAACTGTGCAGATGGGGCAGTAGACCAAGAAGTCAAAGGGTCAGTGATAGAAAGGACCACTATGATGGTGCTGGGGCAGAAGGATGTTGGATATGGGAAAGTCGTGAGCAGGCAATCCGTGTGCCTTGACCACCAGCCTGTACTGTTTGCATCAGAGGCTATCTACAGCAGCTAGAGGCTATAAACAGGGATTCCCTGGTTTTACAACTGCTCTTCCTGGAAAACTGAGGTAGAAAGACAGCAGCCCAAGCAGATGAAGAGAACAGGTAGGAAAGCACAGGGAGAGAATGCTTTGCTTGGTGAAGCAACCCTTGACACAGAAACTAGAGTAACACAGCACATATCCACCGCAAGGCTGGAGGGAAAGCAAATGTTTGGCATGGCACTGAGTATCCCGGGCAGCCCATTACTGATGGCCAGAGGAGCTCCTCTCTAGCATGGCCTGGATAGAGCAGAGTAACACACTCATGTTACCAAAGGGAGCCTTTCTCTTGGCCTGTCCAGCCGTGATGGTAAATTTTTCAGCTGTTTGTGCTCGTGTTTGGGCTCTGTGTCAGGGTTCTCCTAGTAAATACCTCAGTCAGAGCCACTAGGCTGCTGGAGTTTCAGCCTCGTGGAGCAAGGCTGCAAAGCAAGGCTGCCTCTGGCAGTGGGCAGAGCAGGGACCATGCGGTGTCTGCTACCCACTGGAATAAGCGTGGCAGACGGGTGGCGAGGAACCAGCTCCCGCTATATCCAGAAGCAGTTTGCAACCCTTTGTCAGCAGACAGGAGGACACTTTCATTTGTCTTTACTCAGTTAAGCAATGTCCTGCTGCCCAGTGCCTGTCAGAGCTCTTTCTCATGCCCGCTCCCTGAGCAGGGTGGGGTGATACTAAGCTTTCGAGCGGAGCTCTCCGTGATGGTCCCTGCTCAGCAGACAACTCCTGCATCACGTCGCACGCTGTTCTGCCCTCCCCCTGCACCGTCCCAGCTCGGCATCTTGGGCAGCCAGCCGTGGCGAGGCGATGCAGTCAGTCCCTGCCTCTGTTTATCCTGGGAGCGATGGGATCGCCGGGTGAGGAGGGCCGGGCAGAGGGGCCGATTGACCCGCGGAGCCCGCGGCGGTGCCTCCTCTGCTTCCGCAGGAGATGGGGCAGGAGAGGAGGCGCGGAGCCGGGGCCGGGCTCCAGGAGGAGCGGGGGGAGCTGGCCGCGCCGGGCAGGGCTGCGGGGATCGTGCGGGCAGCGAGGCCGCCCCGGCGCTATCCCCGTCCCCCTGGGCTCTTGCCCCACGAGAGGGCTCGGTGATGGGCACCCCCCGCCGGCCCCCTCTGCTCTGCTCTCCTCTGCTCTCCTC